>OU343216.1:192355888-192395859 GCA_910596185.1 Chrysanthemum makinoi | reverse complement strand
AAATGCTTAAAATTTAACTAAGACAATAATAAATTTCACATTTACTATAGATACTTAGTGAACAAGTATCGTGTATGCGGTGTCTGGTTTTTAAGGAAACGAGATGACCTCTTGTTTTTAAATTTAAATATCGACAGCTGTTAGAAAATAACTGATTTAAATTTTCTAACGTAATAAATATTATTATAATAATTGTGACAACCCGTACTTTCAGGTCATTTCTCGACGCAATTCATGTCTCATTATTTCAACATTTATAGTAAACTTGGTTTACTTGTTTCAAATTCGCCAACCTTAAAGGTTTAACGGCGAATTCATGATCATAACATCACGTACAATTCATATGGACTAAGATTAGTCTACATTTCATTGACACCATTTGCATCTCATTAATTCATTCATGACATTTCATTTCACTTGAATCGCGTAAATTTTATATTAAATAAACGTTATCGCGTGAGTTATTATTTTGAGCATTTAATCGATACTTTCTCAAAATGATCCCGATATATTTTTATACTTACATTTAGTTTATAAAACTATATTTGGAGTTTACCTAGTGTTTTAAATTTATTTTGTATATAAATCGTTAAATTAATATTATTACGACGCTTTAAAACTATAACGATAATTATTTTATCACTCAAATTTTACAAGGAATGTATTTTTACAATTTTTATGTTCTCATTACATTCTACTTTGATCTATTAAAAATATCTTTTACCTAAAAGTTACCATTTACCTTACAAGTGTTATTAACTACATACATTTACTTACACTTTTTCTTACAAATTGTCACAAGTATTTACACAATACATTTTATAAAAAAAAAAATATATATTTTGAGAAACAATGGTCCCTAAAATCCGGCCAAGGGGAGTGGTACTCATTAAATGAGTGGGTAAATGTTTCTTGATTGTTTATAACTTTACTTCACCTTATTCATTTAATCATTCACTTCATTTTTTCAAAGTTACCAAAGTGTTCTTCTCTCCTTGTTTCATCTCAAAACCGGTTCTTCATAGGCACAAGAAGGGATCATCAAAATCTTTCAAGTTCAAGTTTAAACAATATAGATTACACTCTTATTTAAGGTTTTGAAATAAAAACCAAGAGTATTTAGGATTAACCTTGTTACTTTCACCTCATCATAATCACTTGTAAGCATGTTTCTTTCATATTTCATGTTTCCTTTTCATTTCATATGTTTCTTTTCATTTTTGGAGCAAGTATGCATGATATGTGATTTATACCATTTTATTTCATGATTTTAGAGTTATTTATATACTATGGTCATCCTATAAATATTCCCTTGGTATTCTTTGGTCTTGATGATGTCTAGGAACCCATGACACCCTAAGAAGGTGTATGGTAGGATTAGATTAGCTTTGGAGTTGATTTGAAGGGATTATAATAGGTTTTGTCCGAAAAACTATTTCAATACGTGATAAATTATGTTCTGTCCTTGTTTCATTTTTCTGGAAAATCCGACAGTTGGTACGAAACTTTGGCCTTGATATTTAGAAAATATACTTTAAAACGAATCCGCGGGCCGCTGAACGGATAAAAACGGAGTTATAAACAAAAGTTATGAATTTTACAAGTTTGACGACGAAATATATTATTTTCTGAATTTTCAGCACACTATTTTTAGTTTGTTCGGTCAAAATGAGCTTAAGCTTCACAAATTATTTCGACTTCTCAAAAATATATTAGTTTACTTTGATACGAAGCTAAGGACGTATTATACGTAGAAAACGGATTTGAAACGACAAAGATATGCATCGCCATAAACTTGCAGTAACTATTATTTTCAAAAACTATATTTTTTACGATACAAGTTACGGTAGTCGAACGCCCTGTTGAGGGCTGTTTTAACGAGAGGTTGTGAAACTTTTGGAACGAACTGCTTCTAGTAAAATCAAGTTCACCGGCCATATTTTCAAAACAACAAGCTGTTTGTAAAGCGGAGTTATAGTAAATTATTTATGGATGTTCAAACTTGGGTCGAACCTATTTTTCTGCACAACAATTCAACAAAATCACTATCTTTAACCCTTAATATCTTTATGATCGAGACCTTTTGGACGAAAACTCCTGAACTAAAACTTCTATATTTTGATACAAACTTTCCAAAACCGTCGAGTTCGCTCTCAACGCGGCGACGTACACTATTTTAACGACTAGTTTCTCTGAGCCATTTTTGTCACTTTCAAGAAATTTCCGACGACTGTTTTACTGACGAAAAGTGATAATTTCACCATAAATCATTATAAAACCATTGTAGGATGACATTTTGACGTAAAACTTGTAATGTGATTTTTGATTGGTCAAGACGTCAAACGAGTATTTTCGACGACAAGTAATATTTTTCAAAACTCGTAAATGGTATAAATAACATACGAAATGCATGCATAACATTACATTGCAACTCATTACATGCCATATCATTCACAGGTCATTTTCAGATTCACGCTACATTTCGTATCCACTTTTGTCATCGTAATCATCGGCAACAGTGAGTTTCATGGCCCCTACTTTTACTTGCTTTCATAACTGCTTGGGGAGATACATGCTCAAACTGTTTTCATTTACTTTCACAAGTACTTTAACTTTTATAAGGATTACCGTGAGTTTTCATAGCCCCATTTTCAATTGTTTGAAACTATTTTGGGGGAGATACATGTTCGAATATTTTTCACAAGTACTTTATATTATTAAGGATAATTTCTATCATGATCAACATTGTTTTAAAACCGATGTTGTACTATTAATTGTTCTACGTCGAGTTAAGTGCTATCGATTATGTGCTATTGTTCTACGACGAGTTAAGTGCTATTGATTATGTGCTATTGTTCTACGACGAGTTAAGTGCTATTGATTATGTGCTATTGTTCTACGTCAAGTTAGGTACTATTGTGAATTCATTTGACGATGTGTGGTTGAATATAAACTATATATACATTTCGGCAATGGGTTGTGAACACACAAGTTTCAAGTTTTGTATGGGCGGGACTTGAACTGAGGGGATTTACAATGCCTTTGCCCATAAACGATTTCGATACATTGAAGTCATGCACTATTTTGTGAATTCATTTGACGACTGTTGAACATAAACTATGCATATTCCGCAGCAAGGTTGTGAATACAAGGTTGCAAGTTTTGTATGGGCGGGACTTGGAACTGAGTGGATTTACAATGCCTTTGCTACATAAACGATTTTGAAAGTCTTTACATTTCAACGATTTACAATGCCTTTGCTGCATAAACGATTTTGAAAGGCTTTACATTTCAACTCAAACTCTATGAACTCACTCAACCTTTGTGTTGACACTTTTAGCATGTTTTATCTCTGGTATCTAAGGCATTCACTTCATGGCATGCATTTGGGCACATCATGGAGTCGTGGTGACGACGCGTCTTACATGGGATTTATATACCTTAAAAAAAACATCGTTTGACTGTACTAAACTTATTTTCCGCACAAGTTGATTTCATTTGGGACTGGACTTTGTAAACTCGATTATTTTATTAAATCAAACGATGTATTTTCCAAACGACACTTTAGGTCGCTCAATATAACTGTGATTGTGATGCTATGACAAGTCAATCCCCAGAATTCCATTCGCTGCAAAAACGTGTAATTTGGGGTGTGACAGATTGGCATCAGAGCTTCGGTTATAGAGAACTAGGTTGCATCATTGAACCTAGACTATAACCACATCATCATAGCATTTCATCATATCATTATAAGTGCACATTCTTTATACATGCGGACTTATGACTCAACACCAAACAACATATGAGTCGATTCGTCCAAGCATTGCATAGTTACTCCTAAATTATACATAGCCTGATCACCTATGTCTAATTCAGGAAGAATCATGCTTTGAAGGGAGTAGTAGTTTATATGTAAGCAATTCAAATCGAGCCAAATTTTCAAAAGATTTTCTTCAAACCACTTGTTTCCAGTTGATCCGCGTGACAGTTCTTGTTTGATGAGTTGCAAAGATCGAGCTAGAAACAAGTTGTTACCTAAACCGATTAAGCCTAATCGTATGACGCTTTTTGTTTGATGAGTTGTGGGATTAAGTAAAAATCGGTTACCTAAAAGTCTTTTGAGGGTTTTCTCGGAATGGGAAAGTTTGCCACATCAAACCCTAAACCCGGAGACCAACACGAACTAATTCGTGGACTGAATTCCTTTTGGATGGGCGAATGTGACAACCCGTACTTTCAGGTCATTTTTCGACGCAATTCATGTCTCATTATTTCAACATTTATAGTAAACTTGGTTTACTTGTTTCAAATTCGCGTAACCTTAAAGGTTTAACGGCGAATTCATGATCATAACATCACGTACAATTCATATGGACTAAGATTAGTCTACATTTCATTGACACCATTTGCATCTCATTAATTCATTCATGACATTTCATTTCACTTGAATCGCGTAAATTTTATATTAAATAAACGTTATCGCGTGAGTTATTATTTTGAGCATTTAATCCGATACTTTCAAAAATGATCCCGATATATTTTTATACTTACATTTAGTTTATAAAACTATATTTGGAGTTTACCTAGTGTTTTAAATTTATTTTGTATATAAATCGTTAAATTTATATTATTACGACGTTTTTCTTAAAAACTATACGATAATTATTTTATCACTCAAATTTTACAAGGAATGTATTTTTACAATTTTTATGTTCTCATTACATTCTACTTTGATCTATTAAAAATCTCTTTTACCTAAAAGTTACCATTTACCTTACAAGTGTTATTAACTACATACATTTACTTACACTTTTTCTAACAAATTGTCACAAGTATTTACACAATACATTTTATAAAAAAAAATATATATATTTTGAGAAACAATGGTCCCTAAAATCCGGCCAAGGGGAGTGGTACTCATTAAATGAGTGGGTAAATGTTTCTTGATTGTTTATAACTTTACTTCACCTTATTCATTTAATCATTCACTTCATTTTTTCAAAGTTACCAAAGTGTTCTTCTCTCCTTGTTTCATCTCAAAACCGGTTCTTCATAGGCACAAGAAGGGATCATCAAAATCTTTCAAGTTCAAGTTTAAACAATATAGATTACACTCTTATTTAAGGTTTTGAAATAAAAACCAAGAGTATTTAGGATTAACCTTGTTACTTTCACCTCATCATAATCACTTGTAAGCATGTTTCTTTCATATTTCATGTTTCCTTTTCATTTCATATGTTTCTTTTCATTTTTGGAGCAAGTATGCATGATATGTGATTTATACCATTTTATTTCATGATTTTAGAGTTATTTATATACTATGGTCATCCTATAAATATTCCCTTGGTATTATTTGGTCTTGATGATGTCTAGGAACCCATGACACCCTAAGAAGGTGTATGGTAGGATTAGATTAGCTTTGGAGTTGATTTGAAGGGATTAGAATAGGTTTGTCCGAGAAAAACTATTTTCAATACGTATAAAATTATGTTCTGTCCTTGTTTCATTTTTCTGGAAAATCCGACAGTTGGTACGAAACTTTGGCCTTGATATTTAGAAACTATACTTTAAAACGAACTGCGGCTTGAACGGATAAAACGGAGTTATAACGAAAAAGTTATGAATTTTACAAGTTTGACGACGAAATATATTATTTTCTGAATTTTCAGCACACTATTTTTAGTTTGTTCGGTCAAAACAGCCTTAAGCTTCACAAATTATTTCGACTTCTCAAAAATATATTAGTTTACTTTGATACGGCTAAGGACGATATAATGTAGAAAACGGATTTGAAACGACAAAGATATGCGTTTTTATAAACTTGCCGAATATTATTTTCTGAAAAACTATATTATTTGTACGATACAAGTGTTACGGTAGCTGTAACGTCCCTGTTGAGGGCTGTTTTTAACGAGGTTGTGAAACTTTTTGAACGAACTGTCTTCTAGTAAAATCAAGTTCACCGCCATATTTTTCAAAAAACAACAAGTTTGTAAAGCGGAGTTATAGTAAATTAATTACGGATGTTCAAACTTGGCCGAAACTCATTTTTCTGCACAACAATTCAACAAAATCACTATCTTTAACCCTTAATATCTTTATGATCGAGACCTTTTGGACGAAAACTCCTGAACTAAAACTTCTAGATTTTGATACAAACTTTCCAAAACCGTCGAGTTCGTTCTCTAACGTGCGACGTACACTATTTTACGACTAGTTTCTCGGAGCCATTTTTGTCACTTTCAAGAAATTTCCGACGACATTGTTTTACGACGAAAAGTGATAATTTCACCATAAATCATTATAAAACCATTGTAGGATGACATTTTGACGTAAAAACTTGTAATGTGATTTTTGATTGGTCAAGACGTCAAACGAGTATTTTTCGACGACAAGTAATATTTTTCAAAACTCGTAAATGGTATAAATAACATACGAAATGCATGCATAACATTACATTGCAACTCATTACATGCCATATCATTCACAATAGGTCATTTTCGAGATTCACGCTACATTTCAGTGTATCCACTTTTGTCATCGTAATCATTGCAACAGGTGAGTTTCATGGCCCCTACTTTTACTTGCTTTCATAACTGTTTTGGGGGAGATACATGCTCAAACTGTTTTCATTTACTTTCACAAGTACTTTAACTTTTATAAGGATTACTGTGAGTTTTCATAGCTCCATTTTCAATTGTTTGAAACTATTTTGGGGGAGATACATGTTCGACTATTTTCACAAGTACTTTATATTATTAAGGATAATTTCTATCATGATCACCATTGTTTTAAAACCGAATGTTGTACTATATTAATTGTTCTACGTCGAGTTAAGTGCTATCGATTATGTGCTATTGTTCTACGACGAGTTAAGTGCTATTGATTATGTGCTATTGTTCAACACGAGTTAAGTGCTATTGATTATGTGCTATTGTTCTACATCGAGTTAGGTACTATTGTGAATTCATTTGACGATGTGTGGTTGAATATAAACTATATATACATTTCGGCAATGGGTTGTGAACACACAGGTTGCAAGTTTTGTATGGGCGGGACTTGGAACTGAGTGGATTTACAATGCCTTTGCTTCATAAACGATTTCGATACATTGAGTCATGCACTATTTTGTGAATTCATTTGACGATTTCTGTTTGAACATAAACTATGCATACTTTGGCAGTGGGTTGTGATACACAGGTTGCAAGTTTTGTATGGGCGGGACTTGGAACTGAGTGGATTTACAATGCCTTTGCTACATAAACGATTTTGAAAGTCTTTACATTTCAACGATTTACAATGCCTTTGCTGCATAAACGATTTTGAAAGGCTTTACATTTCAACTCAAACTCTATGAACTCACTCAACCTTTGTGTTGACACTTTTAGCATGTTTTATCTCAAGTATCTAAGGCATTCACTTCATGGCATGCATTTGGACACATCATGGAGTCGTGGTGACGACGCGTCTTACATGGGATTTATATACCTTAAAACATCGTTTGACTAAACTTATTTTCCGCACAAGTTGATTTCATTTGGGACCTGGACTTTGTAAACTCGATTATTTTATTAAATCAAACGATGTATTTTCCAAACGACACTTTAGGTCGTTCAATATAACTGTGATTGTGATGCTATGACAGTCAATCCCTAGGAATTCCATTCCGCTGAAAAAGGTAATTTGGGTGTGGACAATAATCCAGAATTTTACGGGTTGTTATAGTCTACCCACCTTACAAGAGATCCGTCCCGAATCTCAGTTTACGTTACCCGATAGGGTGTCGGGAATGAGGTGTTGGTATTTGGAACAAGTTTTGAGTTTTCCCTAGGTTGTTCTAGGGTTTCCCCTTTGTATAGTTTCCTAAGTGTTCTGCCAGTATCACATCCTCTATCTGAGGTGCCAGGATTTTTCTGGGGTAGATTCATTAAGTGAAAGTTCTTTTTTTTTTTTTTTGATGTTATGAGGTTTCACTATTTTGTTAGTGTGAGCACCTCTAACTTTCCATGGTCTTATCAAAACGTACTCATTTCTGGTGTTTAATGATTCTAAAGTATATGGGTTGATCCTTAAGATTGGCTATGGGTTTGTGTGTTTTCTGCTTTAAAGGATGAAGAGACATTTATTTTTGAATTTTTCGTTCGAATAAATTTTTACACAAGTTTGACTAAGACCAGATTTCAAAATCGATAATGTGTAAAAATGACACATTTTCAAAAGATTGTGAAACCAGTTCTTAATTATGGGGTGTATTGGAAAATTTTACGAAACTTTTAGTGTTTCAGCCAGCATTTTGTCTTATTTTAATGAGGGATTTGGAAAGTATTATTATAGGATTTTTAAAAGGGAATCCTCAAAATTTAGAAACTATATTGTAGCAAGGATGTGTAGCAGGATATAACATTTACCCATAGCTACGAGTAGAGTTTAGTTGTCTAAGTTGGGTAAGGTTAGGGGTTTAATAGTTGATGAACCTCATGGTTATCTATGGTTTTAGGCAGATGTGTGGGATACATCCTAAGGTTAGGCTTAGCTACCAAGGGTAACATTGGTCATTTCTGTTTATGAGGTATAACTTAAAACACTTTATTTTGGTAAGGTATGGGTAGAATTGTAGTTTACTTTATGGTGTAATCGTAGGATGGCAACTTGGTTTTTAGAATAATTCATGAAATGATTCATGAAGTATTTTGATTATAATGGTCTGTGGGATAATCGGAAATGGTTTGTATGGAAACTCTTTTATTTCGTTTGTAGGAGGGTAACAAGGTAGGCACTGTTATTCTTAAGAGGTGGGTGGAGCTTTTAGGTATTTAATTCTCAAGGTAGGGCGTAAAGCTTTCAAGTTTATGTCCTTTATCATGCCTTTCTAGATTTTTCCAAAGGTTTATTGTTCTTTTTGTTGCTTATTCCCACTAGGGGATCCTTCTCATAGGTGCTATTGGAAGGTTGCTTCTAAAATGGTTTGATTCAACCACGGAATGTAAGGTTTGGGGTAGGAGTGACTATAACATAATCTGTTGGAATCACTCCTAAACCTATTTCAAGTGTTAGTGATTAATATGTAATAGTTAGCTTAATATGGCCTTTATGTTAGTAATTAGCCTTAGGCTTATGTAGAAGGCCCATAAGCCTAGGCCTAGTCCAATAAGGAAAAGGAAGGGACTAGGAGTGTTGCCCTAGCTCCCTCTCTTATAAATACATTGTAATAACCCTCACTTGAGGGTTGGTTGTTCAATTTATCTTTCACATATACTCTACGCCTAACCTTTCATCAAGTATACGTGTGTGTGTGTTTGGTTATTTGTTCATCCGCCTTCATCTCCTCTCTATTTCTTCTATTGATACTTGTGTTGCATGTTTGGGAACCTAACAGTGGTATAAATCACCAAATAGTTGAGTGAACGTATTGTGTTTGAAGTGGGTTTTGGTCCTACGCGTAACACATACGAGTGATACTTTGGCTCGCTTAAAAACTCATTTTTTACACTTTTTAATCCAAGATTCTTGTACTTTTAACGTTTTAAGGTGTTAAAATAACTGTTTTTAGCAAAAAGTTTCAACCTTTACGCGTGGATCGTTGTTTTTTAGCTTGATTTTAAACGTGGTACTCGTTCTACGCATAACGGTTTTAGATGCTTTGGCTCATTAAGTTTCACACTTTTGTGTTATTTTGGTGATATTGAAGCTATTTCATCACAAAAATATGGTTTAGAAACATCTTTGGGCAAAAGTCATTTTTTACGAGTAGTTCTACGCCTAACGAAACCCTAATCTTACGCATAAGAATTCCGTGGTTTGATCTTCAGTTTTCGTGGTTTACTCCATGTTTTCTTGCTTGGATAAGCCTGAAAATACGTGGACTTTGGATATCTTTTGCACTGAGATAGTGTAAAAGATCATTTGGGCAAAACCCTAAAATTACGCATAACCATTAGCTTACGCGTAGAAACTTCTACGCATAAGATTTATCTTACGCCTAAGCTTTGTCTTACGCATAAGGTAATCCTACGCCTAAGTTTTCTACGCCTAACTTCTTGTTTTACGCTTAACTTTAGTGTTTGTTCCTTTCTTACGCATAAGCTAAACCCTACGTAACTCTTGTGTTACGCGTAACTTTGGTGTTTTACGCATAAGTGCTACTTGGTTTATTGTGATTTCTACGCCTAAGGATACTTCATCAACAAAGGTTCATTCGACTACAAAGATCCATTTAACAACACAAGTTTTCAACATGTCACAACCACCATACTCTAGCTACTTCCCTTACACTTATCCTCAACAACAACAACAACAACAACTAAGTCAACAACATCAACAATTTAATCATCAACAACAGATTTATCAACAACAATTTAATCAACAACATACTCCACAACTTGCAGCAATTCCACAACCTCTAATGGTTCAACCACCACCAAGTCTTCAAGTACAACCTTACACAAACTTCTACAATCAATCCAGGAATACTATGAAGGAACCAGCATGGTTTGGCAAGATATGTGAAGCCTTGAGTAGCCAACAATCAATTCATGAAGCTGGCTCACTTGATAGACCTCCAATGCTCACTCCCGGTAATTATGATCAATGGATGATTCGGTTCTTTAGGTTTTGTGATCTAAAGAAGCCACATGGAAAGTTCTTAAAGAAGGTCATTACGGAAGGTACATTTCAGATGCCTACTGTCATTACAACGAAGATCCTAATGTGTTCCACCAAGAGATGATGTCACCAACATTGCAAATGTTGCAGATTCACACTGTGATCAACTTCTACACTTTAAAGCCGACGAACTTGCAATGCAATACATCCTTTTAGGATTACCCAATCCAATCCTTCGAAGTGTTGATGCTCAAAAGACTGCAAAATCAATGTGGGAACAAATTCATCTTCTTATACAAGGCACAACACTCAATCAGGAAGATATGGAATCCAAAATATACTTGACTTATGAACACTTCATGATTGAACCAGGAGAGTCATTAGAATCTTATCATCATCGCTTTTCACACATCATTAATGATTTGGACAAACACAATATCATCATGCCACGAATTGCTGTCAACACAAAGTTCCTAAGTAGTCTTGGTCCGGAATGGGAGAAGTATGTCATTTTTCTCCGTCAAGCTAAAGATATGCATCATGCTACCTACGGATTGTTGTACGACTATCTGAAGCCTCACCAAAAGAAGTTGATAAGGAAAGGATTCTCCGTGGTCAAACTGTTTCACCATCACTTCCGAGCAATCAACAACTTGCTTTGTGGGCTCAAAAAATATTCCTCCTCAAAAAGCTCTTCAACCCGCTCCTCAAACAATTGCAACCATCAAACCTTCGATCCGTCACGCAGCAACAACCTCAACAAAACCAATTGGTTCCATACAACAACAACATTGCTCAAGCTCTTTACAGTGATGCTGATGAGGACTCTGATGCCTTCGATGAATTGCAACAAGGATTTTTTATGATTGCTAAAGCATTTGGCCGTTATAGAAACAAATCCAACAATCGCATTCGTTCCTCATCTAATACAAGAAATCACGCTGTTGTGAACAATGGACGCGTTGAAGTTCAAAATCGTGGTTATGGTCGTCAGATGGGAGGTGGTCAAGGGTTCAATTCTATGGGAAGGAATAAATACGGGTACTCCGCAGCAAGAAAGGGCTCAAGTGGTTGAACAAGGGAATGCTCGAATGGGGTTAATGGTCTTCGATGCTATAACTGTAATGAGAAGGGTCATCTGGCTAATGCATGTCCTAAACCGAGGACAAGAGGCAGTGCTTATTTCAAAGAGGCTTTGCTCTTGGATCTTAAGGATGAAGCTGGTGGAACTTTTACTAACAAGGAACGAGAGCTTTATGGCGGATGCATTCGATGATGATATGGAGGACTTGCAGGCTAATTCAGCAGTGATGTTGATGGCACAAATGCAAGCTCTACACATGAGTGACACAGGCCCAGTGAATGACACTGATGGCTTGTCTCAGGTACCTGAACAAACAATTATCATTAATAATCTGATATCTCCGCCATTTTCTCCATCCGACAATGATCAAAGTGTTCAACATGAGTCTTCCACATCTCATTCCGATGATTATCAAATAGATCCCGTAGTTATATTTGATGATCAAGATAACCTTATGGTTAATATTGATAATCAAGTTGACTCCGTCATTATATTTGAGGATCTAAAGAATGATCATGTTGATAATCACGTTGAACAAGATGAGCTTTTGTTTGACAGAGAAACTGAGCTCTTGACCTTAATTAAAGACCAACATTCTCATTTGGAAATTTGCACGAAATTAAAAGAGAAAAATGCACTGTTAACCAGGGATAATGAATGCTTAATTCGACAACTTCAAAACTCAAGAAAACCGTGAAAAAGGTTTTGAAGCCGCTTTTGCCAAATCACACCAAAACGAAAAATCTTTGGAACGACAGATTCGTGATCTAGCCGCTTCGAAGAATGTTTTGTTGTCTCAAATAGAACAAATGAAACATGAACATAAACAACAAATTAACGCTCTTATTTTGGAAACTCAAAAGCAAGCGAGTTGTTAACTTGTCAAAACAGTTCTCTGAGTACAAAAAGCATTCAACGAAACGAATAGATGACTATCTTGAGGAAATTGTCGACTTACAAAACAAAATCAAAGAGTTTAAAACTGTTGTTTATAAACATGGTGAATCAATCACAACGATTCAAAAGTTTTCTTTCAAACCAAATCCAAATGGATATGGACCGAATCTTGCTGGTTATAAACCTAAGTTTTCACACCGAGCATTCAAGCCAAATCCTGAAGTTTACAGTGCAGAACATAGAATTGATGATTCAATTATGACTGTTGTTGAATATAATCGCATGGAGGAATTAGATGCTGATGACGAGAGTAAGTCAAAAATGGAAAATGTCGTTTATAACAAACCATTTAACTATTCAAAATCCGTAACTTTTGTCACACAACAAGATACTTCTAACAAACCTTTGGTTATCACACCAGTTTCTGAAGTCAGTCCTCAACCAAATGGTGCACAACTTAATGGTCCTTTACCTTCACTTAGTGAAGTAAAAACTAATGCCGAAAGTTGTCGTGTTATCAAATATTTTGACACTTTCTTATCTGACATCAAACTTTTGGAACGTGCGATTGAATTTCATTCTAAAATAAAAGTTGAAAATTTTACCTCGCCATGGGCACGAGAACAACGAGATATTTTTCAGAAAAGAATTTTACCCCATGTCAAAATTTTGAAAAACTGTGCACTATATTGGGAAAGGGATTTTCACAAGGAACTTGGTCTCATGAAAACAGTTTTCGAGAAAACAGAAACATCAATTTCTAATACTAAACGCAAAAAGAAACTATTGAGAAAAGATGTTGATCGACTCTTGGAAGATGTTATCTGTGCTGATATCCATAATGCTGTGTTATTACATTCTTTGCCATATGCATCTGATGATATCTCTGCTAATTATGTTGATTCTGTTGATAATGTTGTGAATACTGATATGGTGCATCAGATTGAGTCTTTAACAGTTGAAAATGAACGATTGTCAAACGAGCTTTCAAATGCAATACGTCGTCTTAATTGGTGTCAAAAAGATATTTACGATCAACAACTTGTTTTTCAACACAAAATCGCCCAGTTGCGTGCAAAATATTCTGATTCTAAAATTGAGCAACTGGATGATCAAAACGTGTCTTTTAAGTGTAAAATCTCAAAATATGAACAAGAACTTGCAAAAGTTAAAAAGGAATATGGTGTCATATTTGATTTACTCAAACAGACTCGTGATGAAGCATCAAACGAACTTGATCATTATCTTGCACACACTAAAGAAATCATGAATTTTGCTAGAAATCTTCATTCTGAAAATCAAGATTTAGTGCACACTATCACTAAGTTAAGGGAAATGTTAGTAAAGTATGAACAAGTTTAGCCTAGCATCATTAAGAAACTTGCACCTGTAACACTTAGCAAACATGAACCCAGAATGCCTACTGTCAAAACACAAGTTACTAATGTGCTTCCCTCTACTGAAACAGGACTAGTTGCCTCTTTTCTAAACATCCGCACTTCACAGCCTAGGAGCAATACAAGGAAGAATAGGAAGCTGCGACCTAAGAAAAGACAAATAAAGAATGTTGAAGTATAAGAACATTGTAGGACTTTGAATAAGACTCCAATTGCACCCACTTTAGATATTGCGTCTAGCAAATGTAATGGAAAAAGTGTTGTAACTGATGCTGAACCTTTAAGTACTTTTGATATTCAGTCTGATGCTTCTTGTGTTATTTATCGTAAAATTATGCGTTTTGATTGTCATGATAAATGTGTTGCTAGCTATCTTGTCTTCACGGAATCCTAAGATTCGGAATACCTCTAGGCCCACTAATGCTTCTAAGTATGTGCTTGGTAAACCGCCTTCTTTAGATTCTAAGAAACGAATTGATGTCCCTGTAGTTCCAGTATCACCTCCAAGGACTGTAGTACCACCTAGTACATTCACTAAGACTAAAGCTAAGACTAGTTGGAGATGGCAGAAATGGTTACATAACACACTAGGATTTAAATGGATGCCTAAAATTATTGATGTGTGTGTCTCTACTATGATGCGAGGAACCCTCTAACTCATTCGGGTTCCACATCTACTTCTATTCCATCCGTGTCGTCTGTGTGTAATGCAGGTGATACAGATCATCCTTTGGATTGTTGATAGCGGATGCTCCCGACACATGACAGGCAACCTTAAACTGTTATCAAACTTTGTTGCAAAGTTCATTGGCACTGTCAGATTCGAGAATGATCACTTCGCAGCTATCATGGGCTATGGAGATTACATCAATGGCAATATTGAAATTAGCAGGGTTTATTATGTGGAAGGCCTCGGTCACAATCTCTTTTCAGTCGGTCAATTTTGTGATGGAGAATTGGAAGTTGCTTTCAGGGAGAAAACTTGTTTCATTCATGATCTACAAGGAAATGATCTTATGTCTGGCCAACGCTCATCCAGTCTCTACACTATCTCCATGCAAGACATGATTGCTTCATCTCCCATTTTTCTACTCTCAAAGGCTACATCTACAAAATCTTGGCTATGGCACTGCTGCTCTCTCACATCTAAACTTTCAAACCATAACCAACCTTGCTCGACACAAACTTGTTGAAGGTCTCCCGCGATTCCGGTATTCTAAAGATCACCTATGCTCAGCCTGTGAACAAGGGAAAAGCACTCGTGCTCATTTTCCTTCAAAGGTGTAACAACTCTCATGTGCTTCATCTTCTTCACATGGATTTGTGTAGCCCAATGCGCGTGCAGACGATAAATGGCAAACGCTACATCTTGGTAATTGTTGATGACTATTCAAGATGGACTTGGGTTTATTTTCTTCGAAGTAAAGACCAAGCTCCACCGATGATCATCACCTTTCTCACGAAAATTCAAATTCAACTCCGGAACATCGTCTGACAAATTCGAACAGACAAAGGAACTGAATTTTTGAATCAAACTCTTCAGGAATATTATGAGAAAGTGGGAATTGAGCATCAAACATCTATTGCCCGCACACCAGAACAAAACGGCGTTGTTGAAAGACGAAACCGTACGTTAGTGGAAGCTGCCAGAACGATGTTAATCAATGCTAAACTTCCAGATTACTTGTGGATTGAAGCTGTCTCAACTGCATGCTACACTCAGAACCGTTCAATGATTACAAAACGCCACAACAAAACACCATTTGAGCTTCTCCACAATCGTAAACCGAATCTCAAACACTTTCATGTCTTTGGATCTCTTTGCTATCCAAATAATGATCGTGATGACTTTGGGAAGCTCAAAGCTAAAGCGACATGGAGTCTTTATTGGATATTGTGAGAATTCTAAAGGTTACCGGATCCAGAATCGTCGTACAAAGCAGGTTATGGAAACGATTCATGCTAATTTTGTTGAGCTTACTGAAATGGCTTCTGAGTATAACAGCTTGGAACCCGGTCACAACCGCTTAAACTTCCCCAAACCCCATCATCACGAACAAAGCCCTCAGCTTACTCGTCAACAAATGGAAAGACTTGCTTGCTCCATCTGTTCAGTGACGATATTGATGAACGTGCTCGGTGTATCCGCACGCTCAACCTGATACTACTCCTATACACCTGCTACAACAACCACTGTTGAAGAAGCACCACCAGTTGACTCTAACACAACAGTTGAACAAAGCTGCTTCAACGACGCTGAACCAGCTGATGATGTTCTTAATGAAGTACCCCCACCTTCAGATTTTGATCCAAATGCGTTCTTTAACCCGTTTACTAATGAAACTGCTGCACCTGATGTCGCGGAATCATCAACAAGCCATTTGAATCCTCAGAATCTGCATAATGTATACCAACATCAACCCTCTACACATCGATGGACAAAAGATCATCCTCTGGAAAATATTATTGGCAACCCGAATCAACCAGTCGTTACGAGACAACGTCTTCACTCCGACGGTGAACATTGCATTTATGCACTCACTGTCTGCCAAACTGAACCAAAAACATTAAGGATGCAATGACAAAAGATAACTGGATTGAATCCATGCAAGAAGAACTCAACCAATTCAAACGTCTTGAAGTATGGGAACTGGTTGAAAGACCAACAGGGGTCTACGTCATTGGTCTCAAATGGATTTGGAAAAACAAATTTGATGCTGAAGGGAACGCGTATCGAAACAAGTCGCCGGTGGCTAAGGGTTATAGACAGGAAGAGGGTATTGACTTTGAAGAATCATTCGCTCTGATTGCTCGTCTTGAGGTGTTCGGATATTTCGGTGTTCGCAGCTCATATGAACATCACGGTCTTTCGATGGACGTTAAAACTGCTTTCTGAATGGTCAACTGAAGAAACAGCGGTTTATGTCAGCCACCTTAAGGATTCATTGATCCCGCGCTTCCGAACCATGTCTACAAACTGAACAAAGCTCTGTATGGTCTCAAACAAGCTCCTCGGGCATGGTATGATAAGCTATCATCTTTCCTCATTGCCAATAATTTTACCAAAGGTTCGGTCGACCCAACTCTTTTCATACAATATCACGGGAACATATTTTAATTGTTCAAATTTATGTGGATGACATCATTTTGGGTCAACACATAAAAAGTACTCAATCGCTTTTGCAAAACTAATGAAGAAACATTTTGAAATGTCCATGATGGGTGAACTTACGTTCTTTCTAGGATAGCAAGTTCATCAATCACCCCGTGGTATTTTCTTGAGTCACCAAATATGCCCTTGAAATTCAACAAATTGAATGAATACTTGTGATACTTACGCCACACCAATGTTACATACCAAGAATTTGGACGCTGATTTGCATGGGAAATTGGTTGACCCTACAAAATACCGTAGTATTATTGGGTCTCTCATGTATCTAACGCCAGCCAGACCTGATATTGTCTTTGCCGTTTATCTTTGCTCCCGTTATCAGTCGCGACCAACTGAAACCCACCTCTTAGAGGCTAAAAGAATCCTACGATACATCAAGGGAACCATTAATTTAGGGATCTGGTATCTGAAGGATTTTGGTTTTGAACTAATAGCTTTTTCGTGACGATCACGCAGCTGCTTAGACTCTCGGAAAAGTACTTTAGGAGCACTACAATTTCTTGGTGACAAACCGTATCTTGGCAATCGAAGAAGCGGGGACTACATCGCTGTCATCAACCGAAGCAGAATATGTAGCCATGTCAGCATGTTGTGCTCAAGTCATTTGGATGCGAACACAACTCAAAGACTATGGTTACATATTTGACAGAATCCCGATGTACTGTTACAATCGGAGTGCTATTGCGATCTCGTGCAACTCAGTTCAACGCTCAAAGTCAAAGCACATCGATCTTCGATATCACTTCATCAAGGACCATGTGGAACAGGGTACTGTTGAATTATACTTCGTGGGTACAGAATACCAATTGGCAGATCTACTCACCAAAGCCTTGCCTCCCGCTAGGTTTAATGAGTTGGTCCACCGGATTGGTATGCGGTGTTTGACTCAAGAGGAACTGGATGCACTCTTAAAACATTCTTAAAAACCAGTCAAACACCTAAATCTCTTTTGTAAATATCTTTCAAAAACAAAATACAAAATTATAAAATTAGATAAAATAACAAAAATATTCTTCTATCTTAATTCTTTCAAACATCGCAAGTACAAATCTTCAGTCAACACTTTGTTCTATCAAATCTTTCACTATTTTTCCCGAACAAGTGTTGAGGGGGAGAAAGTAAATATTTTTTAGTTTCATAAAACCTTGTACTTCCATGTTTTCAAAAATATGTTGTTTCTTCCAAAATGGTGGATACGTTTCTTGTCAATAACTCTCCTCGGACTCAAATGTCTTCAAAATTCATTATCTCAAAAGTCGAGGGGGAGTATCGTTAAGTTTCTTGCCTTACATGTGTTTTGTCTAACTTAAACGGAAGTTAAAGGATCTTGGTTGGAACCTTTTTTTGAGGTTGAGGGACTGAATGTGTTAACTTGGCAAATTAATTTTGACAAAATCATTTACTCCTAAACCACCAAGATCAAACGGCCCAAATCAAATCTTCTAAATCCGTTCAAGCTGTTCATAATCTGTAAGTTCTAAATTGTTTTGATCAAGATTCTAAACAAGGAGTTCAAAAATCTTTCAAATCCAACGGTTAAAACTCTTTAAACTGATTTTGGAAAACTGTTCACTCGAACGAATTGGGTGTTTATGCATTAAAGTGTTTGCATTAAAGTGTTTATGCATTCTTAGTGTCTATTAAACTTGTTTCAATCGTCCAAAACCATCCAGAATCTTAAATTTCATTAATTTGAATTCTAGGGTTCTTGAGCTCATCTTGGATTTTTCTATTCTGTGATATGTTGTTAGGTGGTCAAGAAAGTGTGAGAATAAGTATATATGCATGATTTGAACCTTTAAATTAGCCCAGAAACATCTAAACTGTAAGAATTTAAGTTTTAGGTTTTAGGGTTCATCTCCCATAAATCTTCTGATTCTGTGGTGAAAATGTGTTAAATCTTGTTCCATTGCACTCATATGACATCTAGGACACTCCAGAAACATTCTTGTTTGATTTGTGTAGCTATATCTCTTACATGTAGAATTAAGGGTTTAGGGTTTAAGTAATTTTACGCCTAAGTCTTTTTGTGTGTATCTGATATGTTCTTATGCTTGTTTTGTGTTCTAAAAGATGTTTGGAATTAACTGCAATCAAGTTTTCATGTTTATAGTTAATAGGTTAACTATTCGTAATGTCAGAATCTTCAGGTGTTCAAACTGTTACGCTTAAAAAATACTTTTATGCGTAAAGGTAACGCCTAAGAGAAATCTTAAGCGTAACTCTTACGCATAAGAGGTCTACAGTGGATTACGCGTATCTTGGAAAGATATTCAGTAAACAGGCTTGACACGCATAAGCTTTACTCTTACGAGTAAACTTTACGCGTAACATCTTGCTTATTCCTACGCTTAAGCCTAAAGCCTTTGAACTTGTCTTACGCGTAAGAAACTCTTACGCATAAGCTTGGTCTTTTGCTTTAGCTTACTCCCTACGCGATAAGCTCCTTTCTTACGGATAAGGATCCTTGTTACTCATAACCCACTGTTCACTTCATTTTGGCCTATTACGCATATGTTACTTGTTAAATGTTATGCATAAGTCACAAATACATGATGTTTCGTATAAGCTTACAAAAGTTAATATGTTGTGTGTTAAGTGAAAATTTGGACTTTGATATTTCAAAATTAACACGTTCACGTAACTTATCACATCAACTTCAAACAATTGGACAAATGTGACTTAGGACTTGTAACTAACTGAAACATGTTACCATAAAATAAGGAATTAGATAATAAATCAGACTAAAACAAACACATTGTGTTTCCATATGTTTGTCTTTGTGTCTAATGTCTTTCAGATCACAAAATGGCTGAAATCAAGCAAACATCATTGCCCCAAACAGCTCTCGATGGCAAACACATTCCTAGCTGGATACGACAAAACAATTGGCAAGAACAATCTCCGGGTCGTATTCAACAACTTCATATGCTCATAATCATCTTGCAGAATTGCTGTGGACATCCCTCTGCAACATCCATTCAAATTCATGCTCACAAAGTCATCCTGATGATGAGTATGATTCAATGGATGAGGAAATACAATTTCATAAGACATTAAAGCAGAAAAAGGATGGAATACCATGCTTCAACCTTTCCGGTT
Organism: Chrysanthemum makinoi; assembly: GCA_910596185.1. Lineage (NCBI taxonomy): Eukaryota > Viridiplantae > Streptophyta > Magnoliopsida > Asterales > Asteraceae > Chrysanthemum > Chrysanthemum makinoi. The sequence continues at coordinate 192,375,605 of OU343216.1, read as the reverse complement.
AATCAACCCGTACAAGGTGAGGGTCAAGCAGTAGTCCTCCATTTATGGAAGATCCATTGCAAACAACTCTGACCCCGTCCGATCCGGTTAATCAACCCGGTAAGGATCAGGGTTTCACTGTCACTACAACTGTTGAAATGATGCAACCACAACAAAACAACCGCAAGAAGAAAAGCATGGTGAAGATGTGGAAATATCTGACGAAGGAGATTACGATCATGATAAGGATGAAAGAGTCATTGATGATGATAATTTGGTGGCTAAAGTGGAAATGATGTGAAAAGAGGCTGAAGAAGCTGCTAGAGCTGAAGAGGAAAAGTTAAAGAAGGAATCAGACAACTACATAGTTGACAATCCATTACACAAACTCAACAGTCTTCTGAAACACCTCTTGACACTTCCACCAAACCCAAATCATCATCTCAATCATCACCTCCATCCACATAAGAAACACCTATGTCAACAACAAAATCTGTTAAGAAGGCAACTCCATCCAATGATTCGACAAATGGTTAAGCAGGTTATAACCACTACACAACAAGCTACACAGCCACCACCATCTGATCAACCAAGGGATTCAGAAACCACACCACCAATGGAGAAAACTGTTGATCACTTTACATACACTGGTGGTGAGGATCACGACATACCTGAGCCCCAACCAAAACCTCAACCGAAATTTAGATCAAGTACATTACTGCACTCCTTGTTTTCATTCGCTTCAAATCAAAGAGCGTGTTGAAGTTCTCCACCTCAGGGTCAAATCTTACCTAAATTCTACACTTCATCGGAATCAATCAAGAACCTCAGTACAAAATCGTTCATAAACAAAAGTTTGGATTTGTCTACCAAAGTGAAAATCATCATACTTGCTTCATGGCTTTCGATGAAATTCATTAAGTTCTATGACGCCACCCTGAGATGGTCCGAGATGGATTGGCATATCGATTAAAGGACATTGAGTTGGGTTTAATTCAGACGAAGAAATGGAATTCAAAGGATCGCAAGGATGTTCGTTGATTTTACACTAGGATTGATGAATGTTTGATTCATCGGGATCAGATGCAACGGTTGGAGAGCTATGTGGGAGGATAACCAAACTTTCTGATTCTGACTTTCCAACGTCCTCAGAAAGTACCTGATCGTCTGTAATCATTGGGTACTCTCTTGATTGTGATTTTGTTTGTTTGATTATCTGACAATGGCTTGTGCACACATAACAGTGTACAACCCGTACTTGTCAATAAAGGATCCTGTGGTACGCTTCAGTGCCACAATCCTTATAAAAGGAGCGAAAGCTTCTTACTTTTGAGTAAAACCTATCAAACCTTTCAATTTTCAAGGTTTTGCTCAAAAGAACAAGTACTTCCCCTTATGATTTTTCAAAACCTCAACCGTTTATATCACTAGTTGAGGGGGAGTATTTGAATTAAAACTTTGTTCACAAATTGTTCACAGTTGTCATCTTCCCACAAAACTCAAAATGGTCATATTTATTCTCAACATTTCTTCAAAAATAACACTTATATGCCATTTTTGAGGGGGAGAAAATTTATGTGATAAGAAATATGTTGTGTAAACTGCAAATGAATCTTTGTGCTATAGACTTAACCAACGAATTGACGAGATCTCAACTGTTAGTAACTCGAAAAGACTTGTCCGGGACGGGTAATAATTTCAAGCTAGTTCGCTAGTAATGTAAACGTGTCTCGCAAAGGACTTGTCCGAGTAGAATGTACCATTCGAGAAACTCCTAGTAGACATGATCTTTGACGGGTTTGACAACCTTTCGAGGTTTCTCCACACCTTCAAGATAGTTATTAGAGCTAGTTGTCACCTAAAAGCTGACAATGTAACTCTTTAACTATTCAACGTAACCGTGTCTAGCGGGGGATTGTCTATCTTGAGTCAATCAATTCAAAAGTGCGCGCTCTTCTCTCACTGTGGAGATTTCTGTCTTAACACTTAAGCACGTGTGGAGGGGGAGTATTTCTGCTAAAAGATAAAACTCTCACAGTGGTACAAAATGTTTTTCATTCACAAACACTACGAGAGATTTTCTTGAAAATGGTTTTATGGAAATGGAGTTATAAGGAGATTAAGGTTAGGAATAACCGTCCTATGATCCGCCAGAGCCGGAGGGATCTACCCAAGGACACTACCAATAGTTAGAATTAGAAGTCCTTAGGTATGATTGTAAAAAGGAGAAAATGAGAATCGGAGAAAGAAGGAGTTGAAGAATTAAAAAGAAAAGCAAAGAAAAGGGTGAAAAGAAATAGCCCTCCAGATTATTCAACTTAGGGTAGACACCGGGTTCAATTCATATGCTACTGGTTGTCACTTGATGACGCCGGTATTGAAGATTAAAAGTCATCATGGACCCAGTGACGCATGCACTAAACCTTCTTAGCCACTAAAGTTTCTCTTAAAAGAAGCTTGTTTCATTCTCACAGGGAACCCTACGTAAACTATCGGCTTTCTCGTAGAGATTGCAGGTATTGAAGAAGGAGACCCTCTCCCTAGTCTCCGCTCAGGAAAAACCAAAACGCACTATTGAGTCTAGAGCCACGAGATTCATCAAAAGATCTCTTAGGTACACTTGACATTTCATCACTTGTTGTTCAACAATAAGAACATCAGTGGTACGTTATCGAGTCCTTCACAGATCTTAGCAATCTGTCGAGAACATTTATGAGAGGTTCACAATTGTGATCCTCAGTGATTGAATGGAAACTCCTGTCAAGGTCAACATCAAACGACCTGACAGCAAAAGTCGCTTCGGTAACTCCCCGGATTACGCTTAGTGGTCTCAAACGGTCTACGTCAGAGGTGATGCTTGGTGTACTCTAACCGACTCATCTGAATCGTAGATGTACTTCGGTACATCGTGTTATCTCACTTGTGGGACTCCGGTTCAGGAACGGCCTTTGTGAGAATTAGAGTTGTGTTTTCACACTATGTTGTTAACACTCTCGAAGTTCAAACTTGTAAGTGCCGGAATCCGCTTATTACTAACCTTTCTTATGTTTACTTCTTATGGAAGCTCTGGAGCGGACTGATCGTGCAGATTCTTCACATGCTCATGCCAACATCATCACTAATGGAAGTTCTATCTTAAAGCAACACAAAATTCAGAATGATTCTTCGTCAAACCAAAGAATCTACAAAGTTAAAGACTTAAAGAACTTCATCAAGATCGAAATCCAACGTCAAAGAGCGTGAGCATGTTGAAGAATGACGTGGAGACATGGAGCAGCGAAGCTGCACTGAAGTGAGACTTGATCACAACAACAACATACTATCACTTCCATCACAAAGAACAAAGATCAAAGAACAAAGATGACGTCAAAGCAGAACTGTTTAACGAAAACAATTTCTCTACACTGGGGAGATTGTTCAAATCAAGACAATTCTTCTCACAAGAAAGAAGAATGTCAGAAGACGTCAAAGCTACTATTACATCAGCACCTTAACCGTTTATATTCATTCATCACCAACACTTAGGGGGAGATTGTTGGAATCACTCCTAAACCTATTTCAAGTGTTAGTGATTAATATGTAATAGTTAGCTTAATATGGCCTTTATGTTAGTAATTAGCCTTAGGCTTATGTAGAAGGCCCATAAGCCTAGGCCTAGTCCAATAAGGTAAAGGAAGGGACTAGGAGTGTTGCCCTAGCTCCCTCTCCTATAAATACATTGTAATAACCCTCACTTGAGGGTTGGTTGTTCAATTTATCTTTCACATATACTCTACGCCTAACCTTTCTCCAAGTATACGTGTGTGTTTGTTTGGTTATTTGTTCATCCGCCTTTATCTCCTCTCTATTTCTTCTATTGATACTTGTGTTGCATGTTTGGGAACCTAACATAATCCGCTTGTGATATGGAAATATAAAGTTTATGATTGAGGCATAGTGTGACGCCTTATGAGTGGCTTATGATTAAAGGATAGGGTGATGCCAGTGAGTGGCTTATGATTGAAGGATAGGGTGACGCCAGTGAGTGGCTTATGATTAAGGAATAGGGTGATGCCAGTGAGTGGCTTATGATTAAAGGATAGGGTGACACTAGTGAGTGGCTTATGATTAAGGAATAGGTGTGACGCCAGTGAGTGGCTTATGATTAAAGGATAGGGTGACACTAGTGAGTGGCTTATGATTAAGGAATAGGTGTGACGCCAGTGTGTGGCTTTAGTGTAACGCCAATGTGTGGCTTATTAAAATGTTACATGTTTATTAAAATATTAACATTAATCAGATTTCACTGGACATAACGCTATTATAACTATCCTAAGTATTGCAAAATTCACCTCTGAGTCGGACATAGGTGATCAGGCTATGTCCCACTGTCCCTGGTTGAATATAGGTGATCAATCTATATTCAAACGAGGTTCAATGAATTTTTAAATACTTAGCTTAGTTACACTAGTAATATGTCCCAATACTTTTAAAGGTTGTCTTGAAGGATTAGAACAATTATTCTCTTTACGTGAGGGAAAAGGTGCTGTGATACGTAAATATATGTATAGGGAGAATAATTATAACCTATAATGAAATTAGGTGAGCAGTGATAAAACATGTATCTTATCAAGTATGATCTCAACAGGATCATAAGTGAGGCATCAGCTTGGCAGGCAGGCATGTGTCGGTCATAGGGTTAAGTTTTTGTAAAAGTGGTTATAGTCTAGGTTTTAAAAATACCTAGTTCTCTATAACCTAGGCTCTGATACCAATCTGTAACACCCCCAAAATGGCTCAGCGGAATCACACAATGTTAGGATTTGGAAAATCCAGTAGTTAAAGTGTCGGTCACCTCAAGTATATGTAATCGTTAGAAAGCTCGTAGTCGTAGTTATTTGATGTTAAGTAGTATATAGTTAAGTAACACCGTGGAGGACGGACGGGTCTTTACCCACTGTATGCCTGATCCACAGCCCGTCAGGTGGCGTTTTATGTAATGACTATAAATACTCTCTACCTCCCAAGGTATAGAGTTGGAGCTCATAATAAGATTTTTCTTTCTCTCACTAAAGTTCCCAAACCTCTAACTTTCTCTCTCTAAAACTCATCTTGTACGCCTTCTTTGTTTATGGTTTGATGTGTATGAAATCCAATATGTTACAAATGGTATCAAGAGCCATGGTTAGATCATCTCTTACACATCTTTGGATTTCTAGTAGTTTTTAGAGGGTTTTTGAGTTTGAAAAGTTTAGTGGTTTTGCATCATTTGGTTCACTTCTTGTGTTAAAGTTTGAATTTGGGTGTACTTTTGTGTTTAGGATCATTGTATGTGCTTGGGTTTTGATTTGGTAAGCTTGAATCAATGTGGTTGAGCTTGTTTTGGATTGAAAAGTGTGTTTTTGAAGTTTTTCTTGGTAGCGACTTGGCTCTCGAGTGAATTTCTTGGTAGCGACTTGCTTCAGTAAAAGGTAGCGAGTTGTAGTGTGTTTTGGTAGCGACTTGGTCGTAGCGACTTGTCTTTTGAGACAAGCCGACAAACAGTACACTTAGTGGATTCTCCACTAAGGATAGCGACTTGGTAAGGTAGCGACTTGCTTTCAATTTTGATAGCGACTTGTTCTTTAAGTTTCTTAGCGACTTTGTGGTAGCGATTTGGTCCTTAGCGAGTTTCTATTTAGCGACTTGACATCTTAGCGACTTGGTGCATAGCGACTTGTGTCAAAATTCAGTAGCGATTTGGAAACTTAGCAACTTGTCTTCAAATTACTTAGCAACTTGGTGCCTAGCGACTTGGTTCAAGGATTCTTAGCGACTTGGTTGACTCTTGTGTGTAATACGGTTTTCTCTTGATTTAGTAAAATCTCGTGTAATCTTTAAACATGTCTACCAACATACCTACACTCATCTCCATCATAGGATGTTCAAGCAGCTGTTCAGATACCCGAATCCACCCATGCTTGACATAACTGACTACGACTCATTTGTTGGGCTCAAAGAATCAGATTGTACTGTCTTGGAAAGGAAAATGGGGTCAACATTCTCAAATCAATTGATGAAGGACCTTATCAGATTGAGACTACAAGAGACTTAATTGATACATCTGCAGATGGAACAATGATCTATGGAATAGACAAACCAAAGACATATGATGAGCTCAATGATAAGGAGAAGAAGAGATTCGATGCTTGATATCGGCTTCTAACATCGTACTTCAAGGTCTTCCAAAGGATATCTACAAGCTTATCAATCACAACACCGAAGCCAAGGCAGTGTGGGATAATGTCAAGATGCTTCTTTATGTTTCTGAATTAACTATGGAAGACAGAGAATCACAACTCTATGATGAATTTAAGCACTTCAAGATGAAACCAGATGAGAGTGTCTATGAGTATTACGTGAGATTCCACAAGCTTGTTAATGACATGAGGAACATCAGAATGACCATGCCAAACATTCAGCTGAACTCTAAATTTGTGAACAACATGAATCCCAAATGGCACAAGTTTGTCACCTCTGTGAAGCTAACCAAAGGATTGAAGAATACAAACTATGAGAAACTCTATGCCTTCCTTCTTCAGAATGAGAGACATGCTATATTTGAAAAAAGGATTCTTGATCAGTTCAAAACCAACCCGGGAGAGACAAGCTCATCAAATGATTCAACCGCTTTCTACTCAAACATTGGAATTACCACCAAAGCATCTCAAGTTATACCCATGGGTAATGGTAATCACAAACTCATTCCCGATCTTATGTTCAAACAAGCGATCGATGCGTACCGTGGAAACTTCATTAATCAACTGGCTCTCTTGATTAGTCAAACATGAAATCTCTCCACACACCAACAACAACCTAACAAAGCATCAAATCCACAATCGCCATTGTACCGGCCGAGATGGGAAGGTTATGGTGCACCTGCCTTCAAGAAAGGCAAGAACAGGGAAGAGGTGGAGTTGGTAGAGGTTATGGTGCAAATCAGTATAGGGAAGGAATGGAAATCGAGGGAGAAGCAAAGCCATCAAGTGTTACAACTGTGGTGGTGAGGGACATATTGCAAGGAACTACACATCGCCAAAGCGCCCTCGAATGCGAGTACTTTAGGGATAAGATGTTGCTTGTTCAAGCCGGATAATGGTGCGCTTTGGATGAAGAAGAATTGTTGTTTCTGTCTTGAGTGAAATTCCAAGACATATGACATGCGATGTGGATGAGCCAATTCGTGAGATAGGCCACAATCATCGAATGCCTTTAAGTCAGGATTGCGATGCATACGCATTTCGACGCTGATGATGAACCTACTGCATCAAGACAAACCATTTTCATGGCTAGCATTTCTCCAATGGTCCCTCCTAAAGTCTCTTCATCTCCACAAGTTGGTTCATCCAAAGACAAAATCATTTCTGAGGTATTAAAACTATACGATGATGCTGATGTGCAAAAGATGCATGACAATGTACAATCAACTGAAACTATTGAGTCAGATATTGAAAATATGGGTAATATCAATGTTGTCCCATATGATCAATATTGTAAGATATAACTTTTCACATACACATCATAACATTAACACAAGGTAGCATATAGATGGAATTCTAGAGAGAGAAAGTTAGAGGTTTAGGGAACTTAGTGAGAGAAAGTGAAAGATATTATTATGAGCTCCAACTCTCTACCTTGGGAGGTAGAGAGTATTTATAGTCTTACATAATCGCCACACATCGGCCGTGGATCGGCATACAGTGGGTAAAGACCCGTCCGTCCTCCACGGTGTTACTTAACTAAATACTACTTAACTTAATATTACTATGACTACGAGCTTTCTAACGATTACATATACTTGAGGTGACCGACTCTTTAATACCGGAATTTCTAATTCCTAACAATCTCCCCTAAGGGAGGTCACCTCAATCATGCACTAAAATTACATTGAATACAAACAGATATGACATTAACAATTGTTCTTGCATTCTTGATGTAGTCCTTTGTTCCTAAGCTCGGAGTCATTGATTCTTCACATTGCATGTTTGGTTACTTCAAGTGGAGGTCTATTACTGATCCACGTGATAATAATTTTGAGCCAGCTTTTGGGATCATCAGCTAGTAGAAAATCTCCGATACATCCATTGTGGTGTTGGTATTATGTGATGTTGTGACATTCGGACCGACATGCTCACATTCTGGATCATGATATATTCTCATCAGAGTAGCGGAAGCATTTGTTGATTCATGATATTGGCGCAGCGAGCGTAAGCATGGAGTAAAAATATCGAGTCATTGATGCACTAATCATGATTTCTTTTGAGATGAATGTGTTAGGTGAGCATGCGGCTATGGATTTGACCGCTTCATTCTCGATGTTTACGCAAACGTCGGGTGTACCTGCATAAGACAGTTAGCAATAAAGCGCACGAAAGTGTCTTTGAACACTTTCGATGAATTGAGGTACACGGCCCACGGTTCCCGTTGATCAAGTATAAGTATCGTGATCGTATAATTCGGAATTTCCTTGAGGTTTCGCAGTATGCTCTAGCTGTTCTCAAACCGAACGTCTCAAAGAAGACAACACGAGTGAGTGAACCAAATAATTTCGTCCACTGATTGATGAAAAGAGATTTGAAAAACAATCGTGTATTGCTCAATAGAAATTGTTTTTGCAATATAACGAAGGTTTTAATGAAAATCAATTATCAATCATAAAACACCTTTTGATTTGAAAAATTAGTACACGGTCGACGTGCTAATGAAAAGAGTTTTAAAGCACAAAGACCGGTTTTTTCAAAGGTATCCGTCAATCCATAACTCGAACGTGATTGATTCAAAAGAATGAATCGCCCCATTGTTTATGTTCAGTTGTCACATGGTTGATCTGTATAATAGATCTCACATGCCACCTACTAGGAGCTTGTCAGATGTTGGCTCCAGAAGGCTTTCCATCTTCATTGTGAGTATGTTTGCATATCACTGATGTTCCGCAATACCACAAGGATAATGCGTAGGACTCAAGATATAATCTCTCCTTCCACATTGTGTGAAACAGAGAGTCTTCATTGAAAAGTGTCCTAATGAGATTTATTGATGATCTCGAGGCTCTAGACTCAATTTGTGCATTTTTGGATCCTATATCGAGACTAGGGAGAGGGTCTCCTTCTTCAATATCAACAATCTCTAAGAGAAAGTCGATAGACCGTGAGAATGAAACAAGTCCTTTTAAAGGAACTTGAGTGGTTTGGGAAGTTGAAGTGCGCCACCGGGTCCATGACGTCTTGTCTTCAATACCGATGTTACCATCAGTAGCATATGAATTGAACCGGTTTTACGCCTAAGGTTGAATAAATGGAGGGCTATTTGTTTTCACCCTTTTCTCATTCAATTCTTTTTAATTCTTCAACCCCTTCAGTGCTTACCGAGACTTCATAGCTAGATCCATGTTGGGTTTATTCCGACTAGCTCAGCCTCAGCACTCTTCCCATTCTCATTTTTCTCCTTTTATTATCATACCTAAGAACTCTACACTAACTAGTGGATAGTTCCTCGGTAGATCCCTCCGGTTCTGGCGGATCATGGGAACAAAAACCTAACCTTATCATCCTTATATCACCATACATAAAGTAAAGTTGGTCGGTCTATTTGGTATTGTTCATCCGCCATTGGAACCAATTGAAAACCATTTGAAAATCAATTCGATACTTGTGATATATTATCAAAGCATTTTGTACCTGAATTGTTTTTGATATTTTTAGAACGAGAACTCCCCTCAACATGTGCATCAAGTATTTGAAAATGTTTTGCACACGGAGGCAAGAGAAAGAATTAACTTCTTTGATTACCATTTTCTAAAGATATCAACATCACTTCCCAAATCGAATCAAGTAGATAAAGCATTTTGGGGAAGGATGAGATTTTCATGATTTTGCTCCCCTCAATATGTGCTTCTAGGTTTGAAAGGAGTTTTACACATACTAGAGGGAACTTGCACATTGAGATAAATGATCACGTTTCAAATTATAGATGCTCCCCCTCAATGTGTGCATGGAAAATTTGAAATCGTTTGTCACTTACGGGAGGCAAACATGCTAATCACTTAAGAAACCATTTATCGAATTATCAGTTTAAATCTTATTTAAATCACAACTTCTCCCCTGATCACAATAATTAAAACATTTGAGATTTGTGATCTCTTAGAGATTTAAATTGATTTTGAAAGCTTTTAAGGAGAATTGTGACTTGATTATGAAAGCGTTTTAACCGATAAGGATCTCGATGTTGAGATTTTAAACTCCATTGGTTAAACATGCATGTACATCTTTTGAAAACAATTTAATGCCAAATAACTTTTTAATTTAATTGAAATCATTCTCCCCTCAATCAATGACATAGGTTGTTGATTGAGCGATAGAGATTTTGACAGATAAGTCCCGATGATTATCAAAAATAGAGACCGAGTTATTTTTCAAAGCATTTAGTTTTCCGCAGATAAATGTTATAGAATCAGAGCATGGAATTTGAAAACATGGTAAAACATGGCTCCGTTCTTTCTTTTAAAACCGGGTTATTGCCTGAAAATGACAATAAACCATTGTTTCTCTTTCTCTCAAACATAATTTTTTGATTTTTTTTTTTTTTTGAATTCGACCAACATCTAAAGTCCCGTGTCATTCTTTGAATGACAGCACAAAGACCGTAGATATTATCGAACTGAGAAAACGCATGACAAAAAGACAATATTTTTTTGAAGATTTTTCAATTTTTCGATTTTTATGGATTTTGAAGGTTTTATAATTTTGTATTTTGATTTTTCGAATAGATATATACAAGAGATAGATGAAGATAGACCTTTACTCCTCGCCTTCCTCAAGACGCGTTTGAGAGTATCTGGTTGAAGGCTTTTCAAGCCAAGACGTGGAAGAATAAACTTAAAACGTTCTCTTGGAAGAGCTTTGGTGAAGATGTCCGCTAACTGCGATATTCGACCTCACAAAATATAGTTCCACCACACCTTTTTCCACTTGTTCCTGATGAAATGATGTCGAATGTCGATATGCTTTGCTCTTGAGTGTTGAACGTTGTTGCATGAGAGAGCAATAGCACTTTTATTATCACAGTAAGAGGGATTTTGTTGAATTCAAAGCCATAGTCGATAATTGAGATCTCATCCATAGGATTTGAGCACAACAAGATGACATGGCTATGTATTCACCTCTGTAGAGGAAATAGAAGTACTCATTTGCTTCTCTGAATACCATCTCACAAGCTTATCACCCAAAACCGAGCACCTCGGATGTACTTCGACGTATCTTGACAACCCGCATGATCGCGATCTGATAGGCGTTAGTGACATACCGTGTCCTTCGGTACCATAGTCCCATATTGATGGTTCCTTGGAGATACCGAAAGACCCGTTTAACGCTTCAAGGTGCTTTTTAGTAGGCTTAGCCCGGTATCTAGCACACATGCAAACAAATAACAAGATGTCCGGTCTACTAGCCGTGAGGTACATCAGGGATCCAATCATACTACGATATTTCGTTTGGTCAATCATGATCCTTGAGTGGTCCTCATCTAGTTTGGTTCGATCAATCATGGGGGTGTCAACAGGGGTCACATGAATCAAATCCAAATTTCTTTAAAATCTCTGTTGCATATTTAGATTGATTTATGAAAATGCCTCCCGGACTTTGTGAAATTTGTAATCCCAAGAAAAACGACATTTGTCCCATCATTGACATTTGAAACTTAGAACTCATTTCATTAAAAAAAACGATCACATTCCATTGGGTCAATCGAGGCAAAAATAATATCATCAACATAAATTTGAACATGAGTTAAATGTTTGCCCGACTTCCCGTGAACAATGTAGGATCAATCTGCTCCTTTATGAATCCGGTTGATAGAAGAAACTTTGACAATGTATCATACCATGCCCTTGGAGCTTGCTTTAAACCGTAGAGAGCCTTCTTCAGACGATAAACGTGAGTAGGATGCTCTTGATTCACAAATCCTTCAGTTGGCCGACGAGACGACTTCTTTAAGATCTCCGCTCGTAAATGCCGCCTTCACATCCATCCGATACACTACCATGTTCTTACTAGCATAGTTTAGCGAGAAAGATTCGATTGCCTCGATTCGAGCAACAAGAGCAAAAGATTCTTCAAAGTCTATACCCTCCTCTTGACGATATCCTTTAGCAACTAAACGAGCCTTGTTCTTCAACACATCACCATGCTCATCAAGTTTTACTTTGAAGATCCATTTGAGTGCTATAATCATAGCACGCCTGGGAGCAGTACTAACTCCCATACATCAAGTCGATCAAACTCATGAATTTCATCTTGCATGGCATTGAACCAACTGTCTTCATTCATGGCGGTTTTAACATCTTTTGGTTCGATCTTAGAAAGTACAGAGTTGAAGAAACACCATAAGGCATCGGTTGCAAGTTGTTTCCGGGTTGATACTGGACGAGAGGGATTTCCAATGATGTTGTCTAATGGATGATCGTGAGTCCATTTTCTAAGGTGTTCATGTGGCAGTTGTTGAGGAACCGAGGTAGCTGAGTCGATGTCTCCTCGAAGAAGATGGTTCTGATGATGATTCAGAGTAAAATATGTTTTCAAATGGAGCATCCTCGAGAGGTAGCAAAGGGATTAACTTCATCATTGATGCCCGAAACATTTCCATGATGTACATTTGAAGAATGATGATTTGTTGATGAGATCAAGGATCGGCAGCAGGTGCTTCTTGACTTAAAGATATTGAGATGAAGGATTGACTTCATTCACGGAATATGAGCATCCTCTCTGTGGAATCATCACCTCATTAGTGTTTGAATCATACAGTTCATCAAACATAGGATCAAACAATTTCTTTACATCATCTTCCGATGGAGGTACATATGGAGTTTCTTGAGTAGAGTTTGGAACAAGAGATGAACCAATGGGACTGTCTTGAAGTGCGGGTCCCGAGCTGGAGCGTTCGGGAGCCATTTGACCGGTCAACTCATCAAACGTAACGTGAATGGTTTCCATGATATTTCTGGTTCTTTTGTTATAGATTCGGTATCCCTTTTTGTTTGGTGCGTATCCTACAAATACTCCAATGTCAGTTTTAGCCCTAAGTTTCCCTAAGTATTGACCCTCATTAGTTGGATAGCACAATGCACCAAACACACGAAGGAAAGAGAGATTAGGTTTTCTGTTGTGGACAAGTTCATATGGAGTTTTTCCATGTACAGTGTGGATTAGGAAAGATTTTGTGTATAGCATGCAAGGGCGATTGCTTCGAGAGAAACATTGGAACCTTTGAGTAAATCAACATTGTTCTAGCGGCTTCAACCCGAGTCCGATTTCGTCTTTCAACTACACCGCTCTGTTGAGGAGTTCGTGAAACACTTCTTTGATGACTGATTCCAACGCTTTCATAGAATTCATTAAGTTATTTGTTGACAAACTCGGCTTCCATTGTCTGCTCGACAACCTAAACGTTTTGTTAAGTCGAACCCGAAATGTTTGATGAGTTTGATGATGATATCGTGAGTTTCATCCTTTGTCCTTAAGAACTTGACCTGTGAATCTAGAGTAATCATCAACCACAACTAACACATATTTCTTCCCAAAGATATTCTTCACCCTCATTGGTCCACATAAATCCATATGAATCATATGAAGAACTTCGTGAGAGTTAGTAGGTTTGGGTTTATGGGCATATTTCTTGCTTTTTCCCAATTGACATGCCTTGAACAAAGATGATCCTTTTCATACTTTAGTCTAGGTAAACCTACAACTAGGTCCTTTCTGGAGAGATCATTGATGGTGCCGGGTTCAAGTGATTGAGACGACGGTGCCATAACCATGACTTTGTTTTTGAAGCCTTTGATAACAAGCCGATTGGAGAAGCCCTCATCATGTCATCGATAGAGATGGTGTAAAGGTTTGACCCACGAGTTCCTTTTAACAGTTCCTTACCATTAAGATCTCTAACAAAGCAGGTATGTTTTCTGAAGGCAACTTCTAGATTAGAGTCACGAATTGACCAACAGAGAACTGATTATGACCCAACCCTTCAACATAGTAGACTCTCGAGATGACACTATCACCAACAACATAATCTCCATAACCCATAATAGCATCGAAATGATCATTACCACTAATCTAACAGCCTCCATGAACTTGCTCACGAGTTCATGAGCCGCGACCGTCTCCATTCATATGCTTGGAACAAATTACCGAGTCCAGTACCACGTAACGATTTGAACGACCGCATTGAACACGCAAAAATGGATAATCGGATAATTGGGATCCCCATGCAAGAATGGGTTCCACTTGGTTAGTAACAGTATATGGAACACCCACATCGAATCAAACATCCATATCGAAGTAGAAGTAATGGAATCATTGGGAATAGATGCAATGGGTGTCAGATTTGACCTATTCAAAGTATGTTTACTTCTTAAGGGAATAGTTCTACCAAGAGGGCATCCATTTTCTAGTGGGCATAATCTTAGCAAATGAGAACAAACCTGATTATTCTTATGGCCAAAAGGTATCCAATAATAACCTATCTTTATAAAGTTCTTCCGTGGGTTTCCATGCTTTCTAACAAATCTTTCGCTTTTGCCTTTTTGCCTTATTTGCACGATTATTAGCATTAACAATTTTAACCGGGCATTTGACAACATTAGACAAAGCATTCACACCACATTCATGATTAGCAACAGAATTCAAGCATACAAAGATTACAAGGTTTGCGTGATAGTATCGAATTTGAATTAATTACGCCTAAGGCTAATACTAGAATCAACACGATTCGTTTTATTCAACTCAAGCCTAAAGTTCCTAGATTGGTCTTCTACTCTCTTCAAATGCACATTCTTAGCTTGCAAGGTCCTATCATTCCTTGTATTGCCTTGAGACTTTGACCGCCGCTTTAAAGTCACCGATTACTAGAGGGAATGGGAACATTAGTTGGTTGATCTAATTTTTGCATTCCCGAACTTGATGTGCAAGGATCTGAAGTACTAGAAGGCACATTAGTGTATACTTTAAGACTGTGATTTGAGCTTTTTGCAGGCACACTAAAGTTCACTTTATTAGCACTAACATATCTGAATCAACTACTTGAAGGCACATTAGTGTTTCCTTTTAAGATCGGGCATAGAACGGATTTCACGCTTGGCACTAGGCATAGAACAAGGCATCACAGCTTTGCCTTTTGCACCTAAGGTTAAGGATTTTGGACATGTGGCAATTACACATTCTAGCAACTCTTGAGATCGTTTGCCCTGGAGGCAAGCAAACCTAATTTCACTATCAAGAGGTTTGTTAATGAAATCCTCTTCGACAATCTCACGGAGACATTCTAGACTATCCTTAAGGTGAGCACAGTATTCATGAAAAGGATGTTCATTATTCCTAAGATGAGGAGGAATATATTTAACTTTCACAGTGTATTTGCAATCTAAGGGTGACTTTGAGACAACATTCTTATTGAAAACAAGTGGTCGTTTCCCATTTCCCTGACTTCTCAGATTCTCAATTTCCTTTTGTAAAGACGTTATTTTTTCGTTGTTTTGGTCACGGGTGACGTTTATTGAATCATATAACTCTTTAAAATGTCGTTTAACCTTTTCATTTTCTTCTAGAAAACTTTCGTTTTCCTTTTGTAAAGCATTTACTAGGTTTTGAAGATGAAATGTTTGAGAATTCGAGAATCTAAAGGAGGAGGCATTTGGGAGCCTGTCATATTGTTCGTTTGACCCTTTAATTGAGATATTTAGGCTTTCAACTTTCTCGATCGTGTTGCACGAGCTTGAATCGGTTCATCACGTTTGTTAATTTGAAAACCGTGATCAAACTCGAGCATCGAAGATGTCTTGATATTTGAAGTTTTGACATTTTCTTTGAGATGTTGATATTTGAGTTGTAAATTAAAATGCTCAACTTCTAGTTTAGAAAAATGTTTAACCAAATTGTCGTGATCATCCAGTTCAATTTTCTCGTTTAGTTTAGAATTAGTTTTTCAAGCTCAATGACACGATCATGGGAGACTTTCAGGGCCACAGATAGTTCATGAAATTTGGAAGCATTAATAGAGCAATTTGAAGCAGTGAAAAGATATCTTGAGCAACACATTCAGGAATAAGAGTCTCATTTAAGGTATGCAAGTTCTTCCTCTCAATCTCATTATATTTTAGTGCACGCTCATAATCACTAACTTCAACTACCATTGCATCAAATTCCTTTTCCATTTCTTTAATATCTGATTTTATCCCCTTTTTAAGACTCTCAAAATGATCTTTTAGTTGTTTAAAGAAAGGCATGACCTCCGTTAAATAACATTCTTTCATTTGCTCAAAACCCCTTTCCCCTTCAGTTATCCCAGTGGGTGTGATCCTTTTCTTACAAGTTTTCTCAAAATCGGTAAATAGTTGAAGAATAACATATTGGTTGATTAAGGTCTTGCTTCTTAGTGGCAATAGTTCTAGGAACTAAATGCATTGGTGTATTTGGAGGATACACAGTCGCTTTAGGGAATTTCCTACAAGGGGATTCTTTTCAATAAGATTTTCAGCTTTTTGCAAGTCCATATCCTTTTTCCAGAACACTTGTTCAGGGGTCAACAATGTCTGAGGCTTAAACATGTTTAAGGATATCCAATTTTCCTTAGTGTAATCATGGGGTTTTATCGTTATCTTGTTCTTTTTACATTCAGATCTTCTAGCTTCTTATTCATTTTCTCCCTAGTGACTTCATCTGATTTCTTATCTTCCTCGCACTGCAACTAGGTTTCTGTCTAGGCTTAAGGATCTCATTACCATCATACAATACCTTATGAGCATTTCTAGCCTTTTTAATTACCTCTGGATTAGGTTCCTCAACAAGGGGAATGCTATGCTTATCGCTTAAGACTCTATGCATAGTGATCATGTGAGCGGTCAATGGTATTCCCTTGTACGTACAACTTATTTTCAAGCTTGTTTTTCAAAGTTTTAGATTGGAAAAATCATTCAAAAGTTTTGATTCCTTAGCCTTGAATTCTTGCTTAAGCATTTTAACATTTTCTTGAAGTTCGTGTTTTTGCTTAGCAGTTTTAGAAAGCTTTTTCTTGTAAGGAGTTTAACTCTTGTTTTAATACTTCTTCTCTAAACCTACTTTTTCTAATAGTTGTACGTATTTGGACATCCATTTCCTGCTCACGGGTGGTCAACTCAAACTTAGCACGTTGTTCATAAATAGCAACCTGATCCTTATATATGTTAAGCTCAGTGGTAAGGGAATCATCAGCACAAATGCAGCGTACTCATGCAGTTCATAATCATCATTTTGAGTAGAAGGTGCACAACTAGGTACCCATAATCATCCATTCAACTTACCGAGCATTGACATGCGACAGCCGCGGACGGGTGCATCTCTATCTTGGGTACATCCGAAGCTTCCATGGAGCGTTCCTTTGCATTAACTTGCACGGGTTGTGTCTAGTGCACCTCTCTCTCTTGTGAATTTGAGCACGAAGATTCCATTTTTCCATTATCCGACTATTCATTTTTTGTTGTCAATGACATTCTCATTCAAAGCAACACCGATTCTTCAACATATACATTACCCAACTTATCACAACAATCTTTCAACTGCACCTGACACTCATTCACGTCTTCATTCTTTTGAGCAGATTCTTCAATGTACTTTTTCACATTATCCATGAGTTGGATTAATGTCTCAATGAATTTCTAATTTCCATTCCAAAGATGTTTTTTGAAGGAAATTCCAGTCAAGTGTTGATCGTAATCATTTGAATATTCCCCATCGATGAATGGCTTCAAATTGTTTGTAGATTACTTGAAGAGCTGCACTGGAACCATCCTTTTGAACCTCTTTATTGGTAAGTTGCTGCTTTAAGTGTTCTAAGTTCAACAAACAGCTTCTTGTCAATGTAGGTAAGTCCTGGCGGAAAAGAGCACTACATGTTCGTTCCCCAGCTATGGATACACATTGTATGAGGTGCGATGAAGTAGCTGATAGGGCTCAATGCGCATTCCATTTGCATGGCATTCTCAGAGTGTGCAATTCATTCTCATTGTACTCAGAACATGAAGATTTCACATCCTCATTGTTTAATTCAAACATCTTTAATCGTTCAATGTAGCAATCATTAACATTATTGTCCACAGTATCATACAATTTAAGCACTCCTCAAATCACCGGGTCAAGAGAGTAAGTAGAGTAAGACATGATGTGGTGGAATGCACGGGATTTTACAAGTCTATGATTTAAACCGAGAAATAGAATCTTTCGATGGATTTTACTAAAATCAAGACCAAAACCGTAAGCAATGACCAATGGAATGTGTTAAGATGATTGATGGATCGACACAATGATAGACAATTGTGTGTTAGGACTTATGATTTTTTGTGGGATAAGTAGAGATGTTGTTTGGTTGTGATTTGGGTTGGGTGTTGCACGATTTTCCCGAGAATTTTAGGTCTAAAAACATAAAAACCTCAATAATTCGTGAGGCGGATTTAGCCCTCGAAGGTTGACCCAATAAACTTTTAGTTTATTCTACGGACATTCTCCTCGCTCACGGTCGTTTTGATGTGTAGAACGCTGAAAACGGAGTTACGGATCAAAAGTTATAGCCGTTTGAAGTTTTGTCGGGAAAAGTCAACAAGTCGCTAAGAATTCTTGCACCAAGTCGCTAAGACCAAGTCGCTAGGACTAAATTCGCTACACCCCTAAGTCGCTAGAGTCCCAAGTCGCTAACAGAAAAGCAAGTCGCTAACCAAATTTTTGGCAGCAATTCGCTACACAAGTCGCTAGAGACACAAGTAGCTAAAGAGCAACTCCATCCAAGTCGCTACCACAAGTAGCTACCCGTAGTGGAGAATCCACTACTTGTACTTTAACTCGCTAGATCTAACTCGCTAGCTCCAACACCGTAAGTCGCTACAAAAATGTGAAGCAAGTCGCTACCAAGAAAATATTCCGTGAACTAAGTCGCTAGCTTGAAAAAACCATATAAACCTCACTTTTCAATCCAAAAACAACCCAACCAAGATGATTCAAGCTTACCAAATGAAAACCTAAACACTTTTGATGATTCAAACTTTAACACAAGAAATCAACCAAATGATGCAAAAACCACTAAACTTTTTCAAACTCAAAAACCACCTAAAAACCACTAGAAATCCAAAGATGTGTAAGATATGATCTAACCATGGCTCTTGATACCAATTGTAAGATATAACTTTTCACATACACATCATAACATTAACACAAGGTAGCATATAGATGGAATTCTAGAGAGAGAAAGTTAGAGGTTTAGGGAACTTAGTGAGAGAAAGTGAAAGATATTATTATGAGCTCCAACTCTCTACCTTGGGAGGTAGAGAGTATTTATAGTCTTACATAAAAACGCCACACATCGGGCTGTGGATCAGGCATACAGTGGGTAAAGACCCGTCCGTCCTCCACGGTGTTACTTAACTAAATACTACTTAACTTAATATTACTATGACTACGAGCTTTCTAACGATTACATATACTTGAGGTGACCGACTCTTTAATACCTGGTGATTCGTTGTGAAGTGAGTGGTGAAAAACACAAATATCAACAATATCAAATTAACCGTAAAACTTGACAAATTAACCCTTTTAGGAAAAAGATTAACGTATCAAACCTTACGGGTGTGATAAAAGTGATACCGGGAAAGTGATTTCCCCGGGTCGTGTCCCAACGAGGTGTGAAATTGACGGTGTCGATAAGT
>OU343216.1:192336572-192355788 GCA_910596185.1 Chrysanthemum makinoi | reverse complement strand
GATGGTCATGCACATGAAGATTTCTCTTCTTTTGAAGATAAAGCGCACTGAAGCGTACACCTTTCTTTTCTTTCAAGAACGGGGCCTGAAGTGTTATCTGCAGATGCCATAATGTTGAAGAACGAGGCCTGAACTGATGTGAACAGACGTCATAGCCGAAAGAATATTAAGATTGAGTTACTTGAACCCGTGAGTTATGAGATATCAATCCATTTGTAATCCATACTTTAAGCCAGTCCATGTAGTGAAAGATTGAAGTATCTGCACATGTAGTAAGGACTACCGCACTAATATTACAAACTTGATTGCATATATTTTGGTTAGTGACATTAGTATCCAAACCCTTTGGGGTTTCACAGACAACTTTGATTTTGTCATCGTGAACTTGAGCTTTCCGGTAGGTATCCACCTAAGTCCAGCATCCTTAAACATTCTACCGGGACGACATCGACTTATGGCAAGGTCTACGATTGTTGATATTCTTATGCAAATTGGAAGACTTATCGTTATTCCTAGACTCCAAAGATTTAGCAGTTTGGATCCATCTAGACGAAGTATTAGGTTTGTTTTGCATCATAACATGTTGAACCTTAGCCATGTAGGTAGTCTTAGTGGATTGTACCTTGGCATGTGAATTAGGAAAATGTTTCTTATGCGGAAAATACTGAGAATTTCTAGTTTTGTTTTCTACATGCTTAGCATTCTTATGCACATAACTACTCTTAGATGCACGCCGATCCCTAGTCTTTTGAGTGTTCCTAGGTAGTGGTTTACAACTACTAGCAGTGCCTTGAAATCTCGTAGAATTCCTCACCCTAGGTCTTGCTCCTAAAATTGTCTTTTCAATCTATGCCTTTTCCTAGCTTTTCTAGATAATAGTTCTTCCATAAGTCATTCATATCATATGAATTATGGGTTTTAATGCTTGGTTTTGACACTGTTTTCGAACTAATCCTAGAGGTGTTGCGAGTAGAAGTGGCTACGTGTTGAGAGTTAACGGAGCTAGAAGCCTTATTCTTAGGTAACTCCGGTGAAGTGACTGGTTTTGACAAAACTTGTTTCTCATCAACTTGGGAGGCAAACCGTGTTTTTGAAAATTTTGGTCTTCCGGATATAAACGCGGTAGGCTGCCTAACAATGAACCAGTTTCTAATGGGATGAGAAACTGGTTTCTCCAAGGTTGATGGTTTTGTAAACTTAGTGTTCACACTTTTCCCTACAGTTTTCCTAAGCTCATTTTTTAAGGCAACAATAGCGAAACTCTTTTCCTGAAGTTGAGCTTTGAGTTCATCAATTTTTGCTATCAAAGAGTTTGTTTGCTCCATTGACTTAGCTCTAGCTTCTTTGACAGAGTCACTTAGTTCTACGTGATGCTTTCTCAATGACTCATTTTCCTTTAGTAATTTGGCCACACAAACCGCTAATTCATCATTTCTCATTTGAATATCATCAATAGTATTAACATCAGAATTACTTGTAACCAAATTATTTTTCACATGCATATTAGAAATATGTTTCTTCAAATTGTTGATAGTTGACTCTTTGTCTTGAAGCTGAGCTTTCAAAGTGTTAATTTCAAAAAGTTCACGGAATACAGGAAGTTCTGGATTTTTACATGGTTTGTTAAGTTGAAAACTTTCTTCTTTACTCTGTATTGCAATTTCAAGTGAAATGAAATGTTTTTCAAGTTTTGAGAATTTGTTTGAAAGTTCATCAAAAGCCTTTTTGTCAACCATATCATTTGTTTTGAAATTATTAGACTCAGCCTCTACCAAGGAACATTTATCGAATCATGTTCAGATTAAGATCGGATGTTTAGGTACATTAGCAGATGCACTATGTTGAACAGTTAAGGGTACCTCATCAAATGACACCTCTCAATTTCGGTCCGATATTTGCATCCACATCATGTGTAGCAAGAGTCACCGACCGTGGTGTCAAGCTTATCTATCTCGAGCCTCGTATTCAGTGTCAACCGATCCATCATCCGGTGCTTTACCCGACTCATCATTATTTGTTGTCTCGACATTCTACATTCACAACACCCGATTCTTCAACAGATACATTACCCAACTTATCACAACAATCTCTCAATTGCACCTGCACTAACTCGCCCACTTTTTCATCTCGTTCGAGTAACTTCCTCAATATACTTCTCCACATTATCCATGAGATGGATAAGTGTCTCTATGAACACGCTAATTTCCATTCCAATGTGTTTCTTGAAAGACACTTCACCATGTCTTGATCATAATCTAATGTAAATTCCCCATGATGATTGGATCAAACTGTTTATGGATCACCGAAGACTGGATCTATCCTTTTGAACCTTTTCTTTATCAAGTTGTTGTTCCAATTGTTCTAAGTTCAACAGCAGTTTCTAGTCGTAGGTAAATCTCGATGGAAGATGGCACTACATGTTCGATCCCTAATTGTGGACAAAAGCTATACGAGGTGAGATTGAAGTAACTGATAAGGTTCAATGTTACTTTCCATTAGCATGGCATTTTGTAGCCTAAACTGGTGCAATTCTCTCTCTTTAGATTCTGAACACGGAGATCTCACATCCTCATTGCTTAATTCAATCATCTTTAATCGATCAATGTAGCATACATTATCATTGTTGTCCACAGTATCATACAGTTTAAGCACTTCTGAAATTACTAGGTCAGTAAAGTAAGACATGATGTGGTAGAATGCATGGGATTTTACAAGTCTATGATTTAAACAAAGAAATAGAACCTTTCGCGGGATTTTACTAAAATCAAGACCAAACCGTTAAGCAATGACCAATGGAATGTGTTAAGATGACTGATGGATCAACACCATGATAGACAATTGTGTGTTAGGACATATGATTGTTTGTAGGATTAGCAGAGATGTTGTTTGGTTGAGATTTGGATTGGTTTATGCCCGTTTTTACTAAGAAATTTAGGTCTATAAACATAAAAACCTTAATAACTTCTGTTCGGATTGGATTTAGGCGTGCCATTCTCCTCATTCTCACAGTCGTTTTGATGGGTAGAACGCTGAAAACGGAGTTACAGTTCAAAAGTTATGGCCGTTTGAAGTTTTATCGGGAAAAGTCAACAAAACGCTATGAAGACAAGTCGCTAAGTCACCAAGTCGCTAAACACAAGTCGCTATGAACCAAGTCGCTAAACACAAGTCGCTAACGAACCAAGTAGCTACACAGTCAAGTCGCTAAAGAGCAACTCGCTAAGGTCCAAGTCGCTAACACCAAGTCGCTAAGAATACTAAGTACAAGTCGCTAACAAAATTGAAAGCAAGTCGCTAACTTCACCAAGTCGCTAGCCGTAGTGGAAAATCCACTAAGTTGTTGTATGTTTGTCGGCTTGTCTCAATAGACAAGTCTCTAGGACCAAATCGCTAATAATTAACACTACAACTCGCTACCTTTTACTAAAGCAAGTCGCTACGATGAAAAACACTATAAGAACCAAGTCGCTAGCAAGAAAAACTTAAAAAACACACTTTTCAATCCAAACCAAGCTCAACCACAGTGATTCAAGCTTACCAAATCAAAACCCAAACACTTACAATGGTTCTAAACACAAAACTACACCCAAAATTCAAACTTTAACACTAGAAATGATCCATATGATGCAAAAACCACTAAACTTTTTCAAACTCAAAAACCATCTAAAACCACTAGAAATCCAAGGATATGTAAGAGAGATGATCAAACCATGGCTCTTGATACCAATTGTAGGATATTGGATTTCGCAAACACATTATAACCTAATAATATTAGGCGTATGGTTTAAGAGTTTAGAGAGAGAAAGTAGAAGGTGAGAGCCTTTCTAGAGAGAGAAAGTAAACAAAGAAAGAAAGGTTAGATTGATTGAAAGGTCCAACCCTCTAGCTTGGGAGGTAGAGGGTATTTATAGTTACATACTACACGTCCTCCTTCGGACTGTGGATCAGGCATACAGTAGGTAAAGACCCGTCCGTTCTCCACGGTGTTGTTCTAAACTAAATAACTAATAAATAACGTAATGTCTACGAGCTAACATATGCTAGGCTAGAGTTGGGGTGACCGACTCTTCACTATGGATTTTCCAATTCCTAACAGAATGATTCACAACACATATAAGCCCCGCAAAAGTCATAACAAGCACGGAAATTACATACTAGCACCTCACATGGGGTGTTTGGATGCTCACATATCTCGGGTGTATATGAAATATAACAAGTTGGAAATAGAAGATAAACACTCATTAACCGGTCCTAGTACATAGATTACCATAGGGTTGAGACTACATCACGAGAACCGCGAAAAAGATAGGCTCTGAGGGTTTAACTAGGGGTATTGTGTACTAAAGATGAGTACAATGCAAAGGTGTGGGGTAATTACTCAACCGATGTGGAAGAAGTAATTATATTACGGGTATCAAACAAGGGTAATTGTAACACCCCCAATTTCGTGAACAGTACCCCAACGGCTACTTTTTCCTTTTATAAATACCCCATTTTAATCCTCATTCTTTCATACTAACTTTTCACCTACATTTCTCTTATCGCACTTCAAAATGCCACATATTATTACCATTGTTGCACTCGTGTATGTTGTAATATCTTTAACTATTTAGCCAACGTCACGGATGAAGATTACGAATTCTTAGCCGTGGTCTTAGTGATTCTTGTACCACTCGTGATCCTAGCCATCGGCGTGGATAAAATATGGGGGTAATAGCAGTGTGTTAGGAATGTTGAAATAAATATTATTGTGTAATCGTATGTGTTAAGTTGTGGTCTTGTGTAGGTTGTTGGGTTGAAACCCAATACGCTTAATGGTGTGTTTGTTTATGTAATCATGGCCGAGGCCCATTTTAATCTAAATGTGGGTTGTGTTTGTTTGTTTTACTAATTGGTTGAAGCCCACTTCTTGTTATAAAAAATGAAGCATTTAGTATTGTTTATAGATTTGTCAATGTTCTTATATATAGAGTTATGTCCCTTGATATTTCATTCATTACGCTTAATAACTCATTCATATTTATTATACAGAATAATCAAGATCTTGCATCCAGTCATGATTCTCGCTCTCCTAGGTGTGGTGGTGTTTTTCATTAGCTTGGTGGATCAACCAATTGGCGATACCATACCTTATTTGGTGATTTTTGTAACATTAGCACTACCGATGCTAATTATATCGTTATGTAGTAATATTCATGGATTCTAATGTAATAAAAATTTGCGTTATTTGTGTTTTCCATATATCTTTGTGAATTATTGTGATATTCGAGTTTGTACTTATATCATTTCAGATACAAATAATCCCACTTATCTATAATTCATTATTTACATAGAGAGGCGTCCCAAACAATGTAAATAAAGAAATATAAACTTATAGTTCGGCGATTCACAATTTCTTTATTTAAATAAAAAGGCGTCCCAATCCATTCCAAAAAAGACATTGTAAATCATCCTACTTAAGAGTTTCTGACTTAACATTCGTACTTAACTGATGAATTACAAGGAAATTTGGGTGTTCTGGGAGTACGGAAGGAGTGTTTACACTCATCTTTTAGAGACGAGAGTAAGATAATCCAGGAAAGTTGCCATAGTACTCAAAATAGTTGGTGAGTATATATATTTAGTGTAAATAAGATAAGTAGGAGAGACCATTGTAATTGGTTACAATGTCTTGAGAAGGTTTTGAAAAATATAAAAGTAGGCACATGCTCGGGGAAATGTGATTAAGTCATAATGCCTTAGAATAGGCATATGCAGGTATGCTTATTTTGTATAAAGTGATCAGAAGTATATATCAGTATACTAAAGTGTTTGTATAGCATAAACTGTCTATAAGTCAAATAATTACCTCGAGGATGGAAGGCACGGAGAGTGAAAAGGCTATAAAATGTTTTTGTGAAAAAGTAGTTATAGTTTAGGTCTCAATTAGACCCGTTTCTCTATAACTGAGGCTTTGATACCAATCTGTAACACCCCAATTTCGCGGATATGCAGCGGAATTCAAGCTGGGTGTTACTTCATGGCTCAACAGTTACAATAATAGAAAACGGACTCTTATTGTGTCATTTTAAAAGATTTATCATTCGATTTATATAAATATCAGAGTTTACAAAATGAGGTCCCAGTGTTTTTACAGTTTATTAAATAAGTTTTTGAATGATAATATAGCCTTCTTAAGTATACGCGCCCTTCCGTGCCATCCTCGTAAATTATGAACCTGAGATAAACATGCTAAAAGTGTCAACACAAAGGTTGGTGAGTTCATAGAGTTTATAGATAAAACAGTTGAGTTTAATAGTTTCGAGTTTGAGGATAATTGTAATAAATACAGATATCGATAAAATAAGTAGTGGGTTATGTTGTTATAAACCCATAGTTCGTTTGTTTAGTAATCAGTTGAACACAAGTTTCAAGGTTGGGCCATGTTGTTGTACCCATAAATTCAGTAGTTGCAACATTTGTATCATTGCAACACAGTATATATTGCCTTAAGTCTCATGAATGCAAACCTTAACACGAACGCGTCATAATAATGACGTAAGTTACAAACATCATAATAATGATGTGAGCAACAATGCCCTCTGGTAGGAGTTTGCCGTTCTCCTAGTATTCTCAAATAAAGTGCATTTGGTTACCTATCCGGCTAACACAAATTGGGCCAATGCCAATAGATCTATTCACTATATTCGCTTTCACTCGCAAGTGATTAATGGTTCATGATATGAGGGACTTTCGTTAAGTGCATGTGTAAGTAACTTAAGCAATAGCAATCAGTGTATGTAGCATAGAAAATACTTGTATACGGATTTATAGCATGTATCTCCCCACGAGTTTGAAAAGCAAGTAAAAAGTGGGACTATGAACTCACAAAGAATATGTAAAAGTTTTAGAGTACTTGAGAAAGTAAAATAGGTAATTGAGCATGTATCTCCCCCAAAAATAGTATAAAACAATTGAAAATGGAGCTACGAACTCACCTCGATGTTACAGTAGTCTGGATGGAAAATAAATTAAGTAATGTGAATAAACTGCTCCTCACTCGACTGAGTTAGTATGTCATGTTTTTAGTATTCGAGTTCAAGTTTATGTGATAACGATGCTTTATCGATAGTTAGGTAACATGAAGTATCTTCAAAAATTAGCAATACTTATCGTTCTTATTTTTATGGCTCGTATGATGGATAATAAATTTTATCGAAACTCAAGTTGTTAAAAATTTTATGTTTCCAAAATGTTATAATTTACAATTTTAAATATTTACAGTTTTTACCCTTGCACTTTCAAAAATGACACTTTAAACCCTCAACTATGGGTTACTAACAAAATTAGCCCTTGTATAATTAACTTTGCAGAAATTACATTTTTAGTCCAAGAAAAACTTTATCTTACAAAAATTACAATTTTTATGCTTGAAATTTTATAAGAAAAATTCACTTGTTTTTGGCATAAATGGATAAAAGTGCGGGTGAATAAAAGTGAGTCCTTAAAAGGTTTTTACTACATTCTTGATCCCTTCAAGAGTTTGTCCGGTGGTCTTTCTAATTGTTCAAACTACAAGTCTTAAGCTCTTACGGTTTAGTCGTAGTGATTTTCCAAAGTAGGGGGGTTAGGTGCCTTTTGTTGGTTTTGGGCGATAACAAGGCCAATCGAGGAGAGTTTTTACATGAGGCAAGCTAGTATTTCTACAACGCATTGGACCCTTTAAACACTTTGCTGTAAGCTCTTCTAAATGGTATAGGTCTCATATCCTAGTCATCTTGGGTTAGAAAGATACCAGTCCACGAACATGGCCACTTGGCCACGACGCGTTTTAAGGAAATTTCATTTTTGACTCATTAACTTTTACGGTGTCGCCTAGGGACATCGTAATATGTTAATTAACTCTTTTTAAGTTATTATCTAACATTCTATAACTCCTACGACTCAAATTTTGTAAAATGCATGCAAGGTCTTTTTATGAAAAGTTCACGAGTCACCTACTTTTTGGTTGATTATAAAAGAAACTATAACTGCTTTTATAGACGTTATTTGGGCGTTAAAATCCTTGCAGCAAGCCCTTTAAAACGGTGTAAACCTCGTACTTTGCATCCCTTTAATTAGCAAGATATTAATTACGGAAAAGGGCTACTTAGGCTATTCTTGCCAAATTGAAAATCTTGTTTTCAAACCATAAAACTTTATATCTTTTGAATGCAACCTTGTGATATATTTTTTAACTCATTTCTAATGTTTCTAAGATAGTTCATATTCAAATTTATCAAAAATCCCGCGTTTTCCCACATACCCGTTGTAAGAAGCTTTTGGTGTTTAGGACTTTTGGCCAAAATGAAGGGTTGTCTTTAAGCATAACTACTAGGCTTTTTACCCGGGTTATGGGGCTTTTTGTAGCATCCTATGTGGTGTTTACAATGGTACTTTGGTTGGCCTTAATACCTTTAACATGATGTAATTAAATAGGGTGCAAGTAGGGGGGTGTTGGGCTGTTTTTGTAACTTATACATAACAGCTGTTGGGATTTTTATTAAATTCTGGCTTCGTTATGCGTTTTCTAGACCCGTGCACCTGAGTTTTTGAAGAAAACGTCGTTCCGGACAGCTTTCGTGCTTTAACTTTTTCATGAAATGGACCAGAAACGCCTCGAATTGCGTGCCCAACACTTCTGTCCACAGAAAGTTTCGGACAGATTTTTGGTAACTTCATTTGGTCATAACTTTTGACTCGTGTACTCGTTTTAGGTGATTCAAATTGCTACGTTTTTGTTATAAAATCCTTTTTAACAGTATGAACTTAATATGAAAAGTTATAATGAAATGGAATGATTTTAAAAGACTTACATGCTCGGGATTTGTCAAGAACAAAAGTGAGACCAAATGGATTAAGTTGAACAAGACTTCTTACTTCCTTCTAGGTTCTTGACTAATCTACGTAAACTTTGTTGGAAAATTTAGTGCACTTGTGGGAATAGTTCACACCTTGTAATGGGTTAGGAGGTACGGAGTGTACACCCATAAGGTCCATGAACACCCTGACTCTTGTAATGGTTTGTATTGGTAGTGCTTGGTGAAAGTACTGTTGTGGTTACCACTGATTATCGGTGTTTCCAACGGGCACTTCAACCGGATCGCTGTTTCCAGTGGTGTTTCTTGAAGTAGTGTTTACATGAAGCGGTGGTGTTTCCACCGGGCGGTGTAACCACCGATAGCACTATGAAAGTACCGATGAAAGTATCGCTTGTAACGGTTTTGACCTATTCAAGTGGCGGTTTCAAGCTGCTTAATGACCACGTTTAATTGGTCATGTAACCACTAACGGCTATAATGGGGATAATTATGAGGCTATTAATGGGTTGATTAATACTCATAATTCCATTGAATTAGCCAAGAGTATTATCCTATAAATAGGATATCTGATTATGCATGAAGAATACACGAAAACAAAAAACACTTATAAGCGCTAAGGGTTATTGAATTGTGCCTAATTCCATAACGCATTTGGTCTTATCCCAAGTAGATATTTGCGTAACCCAGGCATTAGGGTCGAATAGTTTACTTTGGAAAGTGATCACACGATTCCAAGTGATATCCGGTAACCACTTAGTGGTATTTGTTTTTGCTTAATAGTTGCTTGTTTCTCGCGAAGTTGATTATCTTACCCGCGATTCCGAGATACACACCAACAATCAAAGTAAACTATTTGTGATAATCAATGGCTGCTGCTACAATGAAACACATGGCTTCAAAATTTGCCAAGCTTGATAAGTTTGAAGGGGTGGACTTTAGGAGGTGGCAGAAGAAGATGCACTTCTTGCTGTCAAGTATTAGTGTGGTGTATGTGCTGACCACTCCAATTCCTCGATGCTACGGTTGAGCTGATTAGGAGGAGGAGCAAATGGGAGAATGATGACTACATATGCAGAGGTCTTATTCTCAATGGTATGTCCGATTCTTCTCTGCTTGATATTTATCGAACTTTGAATCTTCCAAAGAACTGTGGGATTCCTTGGATGCCAAATATATGGCCGAGGATGCATCAAGTAAGAAGTTCCTTGTTAGTAATTTCACAAATTACAAAATGACTGATTCAAGACCGGTTATGGAACAATACAATGAACTTCTTGGAATACTTGGAAGGTTTACACAACACAATATGAACATGGATGAGGCTATTAAAGTCTCTTGTGTCATTGACAAACTTCCTCATTCTTGGAAAGATTTCAAGCATACCTTGAAACATAAGAAAGAGGAGTTAACTCAGTTGAGTTGGGCATCATCTGCGTATTGAGGAATCTCTCAAGGTGCAGGATAATGACAAGCCAAAGAGTAGCAATGCTATGGGACCATCTGTTGTCAATATGGTGGAGCATAACAACTCCACCGTGTACAATGACAACAAAGGTAAACGCAAATATCATGATAACACAAGGGCAGATCCTAACAAGAAAGCAACACCTACTTGTTGGAAATGTGGCAAGACTGGTCACATTAAAAGGGACTGCAAAGGTGTTAGAGTTGGTGGTAAAGCCAATGGATCAGGCACTAATGGTTCAGGGAGTGGTTGTTCAGCCAACTCACCGAAGGTCGAATATGTTTAATAAGTCTTTTCAGATTTATTATGTTACATATGTATCTGAATCTTTTTATGTGCATGATGATGATGTTGCGTGGTGGGTTGACTCTGGTGCAACAGTTCATGTGTGTAAAGATAGAAGCCGGTTCAAGACTTATGAGTCACTGAATGATGGTTCTATTCTTCACATGGGAATGAGTCAACCTTGGTGCATGGTCGTGGTTGTGTAGATCTTAGGTTTAGTTCAGGAAAGATTGTAACTTTGTTTAATGTTATTCATGTTCCTGATATAAGGAAGAACTTGGTTTCAAGTAGTGTTTTGAATAATCATAGATATAAACAAGTTATTGAGTCTGATAAATTTATGCTTTCTAAGCATGGTGTTTTTATTGGTTTTGGTTATTTATGTAATCAATTGTTCAGGCTTAATATTTCCACTAATAGTGTATTTATTTCCATCGATAGTGTAAATTAGACTGTGTGACCGACCTGTGACCGGTGACTCACCTACCCCTGGCATGCTAGACTTGGCCATGTTCATTATAAAAGGTTGCAAGATATGTCTAAGGATGGGTTGATCCCAGCTTTTAACATGGACACTGAAAAGTGTAAAACTTGCATGTTGACCAAGATTACTGTAGGACCTTAGATATATCAACCTTATCACAAACCCAACACTTATACCACAAGATGAACACGTGAAACCAAAAACAATATGCGTAAATAAGAAAGAAAGAAAGATGAGATGGTGACTTAAGATGTGTAACTCGTGTATGTATTTAGAGAGATAAAGGAAAGAAGATGAAAACAATAAGTTGTATATTGCTTCAAAGGAAAACACACACACACACACTCAAGCACACCCCTCAAATGACATACTTGAGGGGTATATATAGTAAGAGAGATGATGCCCTAAGGCTTGGCCATGGGCCTTGTATGGGCTTCGTATGGATTGGATTGGACATGGATTGATATAAGGCTAGCTTAACTAAACTAATACCCATTTAGCTTAGTCCAATCCACGAGCCCGTTGACTATTCTATCACGATATCTAACACACGTTACAAAGTTCCTAATCGTGAATGACCATCACTTCTAATAAAAACTATTAAGGCTAACAATTACCAAGAAACCTTTTCAGGGTGTTAGTCGTGAGACTAAGCTCTTGTAGCTTGTACACAGTGACCTGTGTGATTTGCATGCCACTCCCTCTTTGGGGAACAAGAAGTACTTTGTGACATTTATTGATGATGCTTCTAGGTTTTGTTATGTTTATCTATTACATTCCAAGGATGAGGCATTAGATAAATTCAAAGTGTTTAAAACTGAAGTTGAATTACAACTTGGGTCTTTGATCAAAAGATTAAGGACTGATAGGGAGGTGAGTACATGGATACTCTGTGTACTGATTCATTGGAATAATCCATGAAACGACTACCCCTTATACTCCTCAAGAAATGGTATTTCTCGAAAGGAAAAAGCAGGGTGCTGAAGGAGATGGTTAATTCCATGTTGTCCTTTTCAGATTTGAGTCAAGGGTTCGGGGTGAAGCTATGTTATCGACTTGCTATTTATTAAATAAGGTTCCCAACAAAGGAACAAGGTTACCCCTTATGAACTCGACTAAAAGGAAACCCAACCCTGAACTATCTCATGGTCTAGGGTTGTAGGTGAATTTGTAAGACTCCGATCCAAAGCAAAAGACTTTGGGTGAAAGAGGCATTGACTGCATCTTTGTTGGATATGCCGAGCATTCCAAGGCTTATAGGTTCTATGTTATTGAACCTAATGAATATGTTTCAGTTAACTCTATAATTGAATCAAGAGATGCAACTTTTGATGAGAATAGCGGATTCTCATCAGTCCCTAGACCAAGTCGAGGATTCTAATGGAACTCATGACACCTGGTGTATCGAGAGGTCCTTGATGATAAACCATCAATGGTCCCGATGAGGACATTGTGGTTCAACAACCTCAACCGTGCTCGGAAGAGCAAAAGGGTCGTGAATCCAAAGTCATTTGGACCTGAGTTTCAACTATACTTAGTTGAAAGAACTAGGGATGAGGTCTCGGAACCAATACCCTATTGCTTCATTGTTGAGGATGATCCCAAGACATTTGAAGAAGCAATGAAGTCCCAGGATATTGCTTTCTCGAAAGAAGCAATCAATGATGAGATGGATTCCATCATGGGCAACAACACTTGGGTGTTGGTTGATTACCCACTCTGGTTGCAAACCTCTAGGTTGCAAATGGATTTTCAAGAAGAAAATGAAGGTAGATGGAACTATTGAAAAGTTCAAGGCTAGACTAGTCATTCAGGGCTTTAAACAAAAGTCGGGAATTAACTATTTTGATACTTGTTATTTTGCCCCTGTGGCTCAGACAAGCGATTACCATAAGACTGCTGCCCCGATTGCTATGGCATCTATTCACAATCGATTATTCATCGATGGATGTGAAGTATCTTTCTTGAATAGAATGGTGAATTGGATGAGGAGGTTTATATGAACCAACCTCGTGGCTTCATCATGCCCGGCAATGACAACAAAACAAGGTGTGTAAACCGATTAAGTCTCTTTATGCCTGTGTTGACTTAAGAAGGCACCTAAGCAATGGCATCAAAAATTTGATGAAGTGGTTTTGTCTAGTGTTTATGTTCTTAACCAACCGACAAATGTATGTATAGCAAATTTGATGAATCACAGGTAAAGAGTCATCATTTATCTATATGTTGATGACATGTTGATCTTTGGCACCGACCAAAATCAGTTGACCCGACAAAGGAATTTTTGTCATCAAGGTTCTCCATGAAGGACATCGGGGAGGCTGATGTTATCCTTGGTATAAGGATTAAACATGAAAGTAAAAGAATTTCTATCTCTCATTATATTGAGAAGGTACTGAGGAAATTCAATTACTTTGATTGTACTCCAATGAGTACACCTATGGATACTTGTGAGAAGCCGATGCCTAATCATGGCAAGGCTGTATCTCAACTTGAGTATTCTAGGGTAATTGGTTGCCTGATGTATGCCATGACTTGTACAAGACCTGATATTGGTTTTGCAATGAGATAATTGATGGGTATACTAGTAATCCTAGTGCTCATCACGGCAAGCGTTCAAAGGGTACTCAAGTATTTGAAGAGAACTATGGATTATAGTCTCTCATATACTGGTTACCCATCAATGTTGGAAGGATACACTGATGCAAGTTTGATCAAGAACAATCAAGACAATTTGTCTACCAAAGGGTCGGGTATTCCTACTTGGTGGAGGTGCAATTTCTTGGGCATCCAAGAAACAAACTTGCATCACCAGTTCAACAATGGAATCTGTATTTGTGGCTTTAGCAATGGCTGGTAAAGAAGTGAATGGTTGAAAACTTGCTCCTGAGATTCCATTGTGGCCTAAACCTATAGCACCTATTTCTATCCGTGATAGTGTGATGCCATTGGCAAAGGCTTATAGCCAGATGTACAATGGTAAGTCTAGACACTTAGGTGTGTACACATAGCATGATTCGTGAGCTTATCATGAATCGGGTGGTATCTATAGAGTTTGTGAGATCTCAACAAAACTTAGGCTAATCACTGACCATGGTCCGCTAGAGACTTGGTTATAAAGTCTGCTAAAGGGATGGGTTTAAGTCCAACTTAGTCACTGAATGCTAGGACACCCAACTCCCTCCTAAGGAAACTTGGGAGCTGAGTTCAATGTGGAAAGCTGAACATTCAGTAGACTGGAGCACATGTTTTTTATTACATCCAAGGTTGTGCTCGTAACCTGCTGAAAGGAGGATGAAGTCTTTACTTCTCAATGGTTAATTTTCTTTGAAAAAGTGCTTGGCAGGAGCATGAATAAAGAGGACCACCTATGTAAATGTTGAAGTTTTGCCAGAAGCTTTGGACTTTTAGCTTTACAACATTTATGAATTTGGATATGGACACATGGCTTGTATAGTGTCAGGAGCTTTTAAGTGTTTGAAAACTTGTGTGTATTTTATCTTCGAGTATTCAAATGGGTTGAAGGGTTCAATTCTTAGAACACCCCGATTCTCGAATATTTGAAACGTGTAATTTACTAAGATGGAAATTCAATCCTCGTGACATTTTCATTTATGCACATGTTTTGCTTGATGTTTAATTTTTCATGCAAAGGAAGTGAACTAAATTTGGGGAGGATTGTTGGAAAATTTAGTGCACTTGTGGGAATAGTTCACACCTTGTAATGGGTTAGGAGGTACTGAGTGTACACCCATAAGGTCCATGAACACCCTTACTCTTGTAGTGGTTTGTATTGGTAGTGCTTAGTGAAAGTACTATTATGGTTAACACTGATTATCGCTGTTTCCACTAAAGCAAGATCTTTCGATCGTGTTTCCATCGGCGGTGTTTCCAACCGGCGGTGTTTATCAAGTAGTGTTTACACCGGCGCTGGTGTTTCCATTCAAGCAAAGGTAACCAATGACAGCACTATGAAAGTACCGGGATGAAAGTCCGCTTGTAATCCGCTTTGGACCTATTCAAGTGGCGTTTAACTGCTTAATGACCACGTTTAATTGGTCATGTAACCACCAACATAATAGGGATAATTATGAGGCTATTAATGGGCTGATTAATACTCATAATTCCATTGAATTAGCCAAGAGTATTATCCTATAAATAGGATATCCGATTATGCATCAAGAATACACGAAAAAACAAAACACTTATGCGCTAGGGTTATCAATTGTGCCTAATTCCATAACTACATTTGGTCTTATCCTGTAGATATTCGTAACCCGCATTGTGGTCAATAGTTTACTTTGGAAAGTGATCACACGATTCCAAGTGATATCCGGTAACCACTTAGTGGTATTTGTTTCTGCTGAATAGTTGCTTGTTTCTGCTGAAGTTGATTATCTTACCCTGTTCTGGGAGATACACACCAACAAACTTCCCTTTAGGCTTAAAACCAGAATATATATGAATGTGGGAGTGTTGTGTGCTTTGAATAGATGGTGAGTAAAAAGGAAGAATATGTATCTATTTATATAGGCAAAGAGGATTTGGGTTTGGGGAAGGTAGTTTGGCCACTTATACTAGGTTATAACCATAATAAGGAGTATGGTGGAAAACAAGGTGATGTGTAGTCTTAAAGTTTGTATGGTGTCATGTGGTGGTGATGTAGATGGCGTGATGTGGTCTTGTTCTTGGCCAAAGATTTTACCCACAACATTTGACCATGGTAAAATCTCATGGTAACAAAATGATGTGTAACTACATGGTGCAAGTATACATTTGTGGTTAGGGTAATTACAAGTAGTGTATAAGTAACTAAAGGGTAAGTATCTAGTTCATTTTTTTAACCATGGTAAAAGGGGCAGGTAGGGTTGGGTAGTACCTAGGGCTTTTTAGGTTGTACCCCCTTAGTTTTATTTTAGGTAAAATCTAGTTTAGGTTAATTTACATGTAATAAATAAAAGTAAAGGCCTAAGTTTGGTGCATTATTGTTTGTACATTAACATTGTTTTGTTGTACTTAAAAATATATATATTTTTAAGGCTTGTGTATTATAGGGTTGTACCTTGTGCTTAAAAATAGGTACATTGAGGTTTATAATATAATTTGTATAAGTATTAAGCTTGTATCCATTAAAGACTTGTACATATGCTTGAAAGACTTGTACATTAATATTTTGAAAATATATCATGTACATAAAATCATAGAGTTGTATATTAGGGCTTGTAACGGAAATTAAAGTGTAGCTAGGTTCCATGCTTTAATGACTTGTACTCTAGGTATAAAATGTTGTACTTTAGTAATTATGATTTAGTTGTGTAAAATCATAGTTAAAATAAATTAAGGCTTCGTGAAAACTCTAATAAATGGCTAACGTTTAGTTAGAAAGTTTAATAATTAGACGTTAATGAAATAACGTAAAGTGGTAAATAAACGTTGAGAACATTTATAGTTTTACATATAAAGATGTTTATGTTTATTAAAGATGTGAGGTTCATTACATTGGCTAGTGGTTGTGATCAAATAAAAGGATATCGTTTCTTAAAAAAAAATTGGACGTAGAAAATGGATAAGTATTCTTTTGTTAAAATATTATATTAGTTTAGTACGAGGTGAAATTTACCGGTGGTTACAGTAATCCTAATGCCTCTTATCATTTAGTTATTCCTAACTACACAAGTGTAGTCTTACTAGCGATATCGGGATGCATCACAAAACAAGTTCTAGAATATATTATACTACCGGTTCACACTCTAAGCATTAAAGATGAATTCTTTAATTCATACAAATCTAAGGGCGATCCTTACATTTTAGGTGGAATTTAAGTGGTAAAGGGTTTTTGTGCTAGTCATATAATTTTCTATCCATGAGACGTTTTATTAAGACTAATGGCCCACTCCTATATGTCATGAAAAATTTTAAATTTGGTGCCAAAATTACCCTAACCGATATTTCTCATGGTTTATTACACAAATGAAATTGGACAAAGCAAATAATCAAGGATAAGCATAGTTTCAAAGTTCCCGTTTTATTTTCCCTCCCAACACTTAAACTGAACATTGTCCCCAATGTTCCCGAAAGTATCAAAGTTATGATAATGGAAGGTAATAAAAGATGAAAGAAACTAATACCCCCCTGATTAGCTCGGTAGGATCCGTAAAGTGGTGGTGGTTACATTCTTCAAGAAGAATGTTTGTGTGAAAAGCTCCTTCTCATCTTATGTATCTTCTTCTTGGTAAATTAAACCTGCACACTTGAAGAAATCAAACGAAACCTTCGCGTAAAATCGACGGTAACAATATATATAGGACTCTACTAAACTAGGATATAATGCTTGTGGAATGGATGTTTACAGAAGTTTTGGAAAATTAAGACCGAAAATTCCAAAAATTTATAAGTAGCTCGAAAATGAGAAAAGTAATCAGTTGTTTGCCCGACCCGTCGTTATGATCCCCGACCACGTTATCCTAATGTAAACCGTCTCATGATTTTCGGAAAAATTCGAAAACTTACATCTTTAGAACTGAAAAATTTCGGCAAAACATCCATTATGACTCGATACAAGCATTTGACTCAAACAAACACACATGTATATCTTTTAATTAATTTAAATTCTCATGTTTACGTTTCTTTTGAAAACGTGTGTAATCCTCCCTACACTTATCCCTTATGTAAAATACCTTTATATGTAATTAAGACGAGGTTAAAGACAAAATAAAATCATTTTTACAAATTTAAACATGAGAATAAACAATCAATAAAAGATATACGACACAAACAAGCTAACAATTAAGCATGGGTTGCCTCCCACGAAGCGATTTTCTTTATTTATGAGTCTTGTAGCTAGACTCGAAGTCGTGCCCCTACGTGGTCTCGTGCACGCTTGCGTGCTCATACCTAAGCCATTCCAATGTTTTCTCATTCTTCTTGTAATCATCTCCTAACTCTAGGCATTTTTTATAGTACTGCTCATTTTTTTCATAAGTATGCCTAAGTCCACGTTGTTTATCTCTCTCACTAATTAATGGGAGCCATCCGATTGCATGCCTCTATATCTTTGTGCTTAAACCTAGGGTGTGTATGGGGCATTTGATAGACAAAATATTCAACTCCATCAGAGAATGTGATTAGACCATCGATCATCCGTTCATTTAACCTAGTCATTCTCTTAAAGTTTGTTCTAAAGATAACTTGGGTAAGACTTCCAACAATGAATTCACCTAAATCCTCTAGGACCATGAATTCAACCACATAGGCAAAACTTCCAAAGAACACATCCAAGTAAGTGACCGTGTCAACAACATTATCCCCTTTATATGCTAATTCATCCACCTTTATTTTGTTATATAGGTTTCTGGAGATTAAGTTTAAAGGTAATAATGAGAGCAAGTTGGCATCAAAACTTTCAAATCCTATCTTACAAGGGAATTGTATGTTAAAGGGGCCATCTTTCTCAATTCTACACCTAGGGTCAAAACATTGGGAGGGGTCTTCTTCCATTTCAAAACTAACTTCATCAATGACCTCCCCGTTGTCAAGTGCTTCACCATAATCAAATTCCTCATCGGAATCTGAGTCATAGAAAGGACTTTGTTGTTGCCAATTTATTTCATTATGCCCTAGGTGATTTCCAAAATGGTGAACGGGTGAGGGGTTTTGTGGGATTGCGTTCTCAATTTCGGGATTGAGAGGAGGATTGGGGGCGGGTAGTGTGAAGAATCTTCGGCGGAAGACACGTATCATGGTGAGTGATAGGTTTTATGAACAAAGGTCGCGAAGAAGGGGGATAGACTACGAGGAAGCTAAAAATGAAAAAAATTATTGATAGGAATCAAGCAAGGAAACCTAAACGAGGTGGACTCCTAATTAGCTATTCTATTCCCCGGCAGCGGCGCCAAAAACTTGATACGCTTACACAAAGCGTTCGGGGTCAAAGGATCTTCCTTTTCGTCGAGCAAGTTTTTCAACACCCTAGGCAGTGAACCTAATTGTTGTAGTGTAGTATTAGGGTAAGCCACGGGAATTGATATCATTCTCTAGGGGAATAGGAATGCTAGTGAGAAGTTACCACACTAAGGTTGGGGTTGAGGAAGATTATTTTTTTTTTATCTTTTTTATGTTTTTTAGGAAATGGAAAGATACAAA
>OU343216.1:192312269-192333108 GCA_910596185.1 Chrysanthemum makinoi | reverse complement strand
AAACCTAAATATTCCGTTTTCACTTTTCAACTGATATTGAATTATATAACTATATATTATGGACGGATATGGTTTTATTTATTATAAACCCTTATTAAATACAATGGTAACTTGTGTTTTATAAATACGAGTTAGCTTCTAGAAACTTGTTGAGAACGATTATTTTGATAAAACAGCTTATTAAAGTCATAATGGTTTGGGAACATTGTATAAACGAATGTGTCGTGTATAGTACACTACTTAATATACCTTATATGAAATTCTTTCTTATAAGCTTGTATAATTTCGAGTAACGATTGTGAAACATTAATTAATTGAGCGATAAATGGAAACTTGTCTTTTATTATAAACATGTACGTTTGGGATTAGGGGAAAACTATCGAAGGTTAATCTATTTTTATTTAATAAATAGTCGTCCTCATTTCCTAGTCTTTGACTAGCTTGAGTATTGTCAGTATTTCTTGACCTTGTCGATGTCTTTTCCTTTTTGGCGTGCGTTCTAGTAGTATGCCTCGACTATGTCGACGTCTTCTCCTCTTTCGCATAAGTTATGCGTCGTGTCTATGTTTCTTACCACCACACGAAACGCTAAAACTAAACTTTTGAGATATTGATAATGAACTTTTGAAAGTAACGACATGAATAATCCACGAAAACTACGAAACATTACTTTTTATCGACTTATTTATCGTATGAGCTGTAACACCCCCAACTTCGTGATACGCAGCGGAATTCAAACTCTGTGTTACTTCATGGCACAACAGTCATAACAATATAAAACGAACTCTAATGGAGTCGTTTTAAAAGATTTATCATTCGATTTATATAAATATCAGAGCTTACAAAAATGAGGTCCCAGTAGTTTCACGGTTTACAAAATACATTAAATGGGTTTTCGAATGATAATAAAATTTATAGCCTTCTTGAGTATTCGTGCTCCTCCGTGCCAGCCTCGTACAATATGGACCTGAAATACATGCTTAAAACTGTCAACACAAAGGTTGAGTGAAATTCATAGAGTTTAGGAAATCAGTTGAACACATAATGTTTGTGTGGGTTACGTTATTATACACCCATAATGTTGAAAACAAAACAGTTATTATTTCATTAAGCATCATGCAATCAAGGCGTTAACGTGTTCCAAAATTAGTGTCGGTGCGTTCCCTATCAAGGCGTTAACATGTTCCAAAATTAATGTCGGTGCGTGCCCTATCAAGGCGTTAACATGTTCCAAAATTAATGTCGGTGCGTGCCCTATCAGGTAAAAATTGTCATTTTTACCAATGTTACTCAAATATAGTGCGTTTGTTTGCCTACCCGGTCAACACAAATGGGATTCGTCAATCCCAATAGATCTATTCACAATATTTGCGCCCACTCTCACTAGTGATTAATGATTCATGATTAAGGGACTTATGTTTGGCAAATGCGGTAACTTAGTGCTAATAAAACAATCAAATAAGCATACAGTTTGAAAGCAATGTGTTCGGTTTAAAATAAAGCATGTATCTCCCCAAGGGTTTGTAAAACAATTAAGTAATAGAAAGTGGGGCTATGAACTCACCTCAATAAATGATATCACAACGTATTGGAATCGATGGATAAGCCGGAAGTCTCTCGCTTGAAACCTAGAATATGTGTTGTGTCTTAGGTTCTAAAATAACGATGTGAATGTATAAATATGCCTTATATAGTTATTACACCAATTATGCTTGGATCTTGAACATTTGTGAAGTCGTATAAGTGTTTACGTTTCTTATATTTAAGTTTTCCCCGTCTAAATCTACCCGTTACTTCTAAACCGTAAATGATCACGACTCGGTTTTTATGTTCTCGGAAAGGTAATTGAATGTACTAAATAGATCAGTGGGCCCCACTGCCCCAGAAATTATGTAACTAATATGAAATTACTAATTTACCCTTGGATGTACTAGTTATTTCAATCAGCAGCAAACTGTCTCATGGTTTTGGTCATAAGTCGATTTCTACAACTCCGTTTAACGTACGGCCAGCGGCCACGTTCAAGTTAGGGTGTTAGCTACAACTTTTATTCTTTGACAAACAGTTGGTTATATGCAAGTTTTATGAGTTTTACCCGTTTGAAAACTGTTACTCAGATTTGGACACGTTTACCCGTTTTGGCTCTAGTTTATTCATCGGGATGAGTTACGGTACGAGCCACCCGGCGAAACGACCACAAGACATCGATCTATAATCCTATGTTATTACCTAAGTTTCTCAGTCCACGAATTTTACCCAGTAATTACGTTTACAGCCCCTGTTCAGTTTCTGTGTTGCAATATAAGTCTTTACGATGTTTCTAGTGTTTTAGTCCGATTATCCAAGCGTAATCAAGTATAATAAGTATATAGAACATATTAAATACATGTAATACTAATATTTACAGAAATCAAAGGTAAATATAGTAGTTTTCTTACAAGCCTTGTGATGAAACAAATCAAGAACCAAGAACTAGGACACTAAAACCTAAACCCTTTCAATATGAACCCGAGCTTCCAAATCCTTAACACATCATGCTAACCCTTGGTAGGCTTGATCTAACCTTGTAATTACACTTATACCTCAGCCCTTAGACCCTTGTGTAGCTCTTAATTCATCCATAGAATCACCAAACAAACTCTTGAATCATGTTGGGAATAACTAGGCCTTGAACTTTGATATATAACTTGTAGTTTGAAGATTAAAGAATCATGGTGCTAGGGATTTATTGAGGTTCAGTTATGGAGGATGAAACAAAGGAAAATGGATGAGTTTCTTATGAGTTATCAAGTCTTGGATGAAGTCTTATAGGATATTTCCTAAGACTTAAGTCTTAAGTTTAGGACTTAAGAACTAAGTAACTAGCACATGTATATGACTAATAAATTCAAGACTTATCACCAAAATTTCGTTCATGCTCTATCTAGGATGACTAGATATGAGTTGCTTGGTATTATCTTGTTTACGGAGTGAGTTTTGGACCCGTTAATTGCTAATTGTAAGCCGAAAAGTCACGAAACTTAAAATCGGGTATTCAAATAATATGAATCTTATAAATATGTTAAAACTTATCAATATACTCTATATAAGCATATTAGATTAGTGATACGTTCTATCAGGTTGCTTAAACGCTGCTAAAACTGAAAACGTAGGCTAAATACGTGAAAATGCAATTTATCGGAAAGAACGAGATTTCAGGGAAATGACCGTGAATTTATTTAGAGTAGACTAAAATTAGTCTAAAAGTGATATGAGATGTCAAAATGTGTTTTTCGTCATACGTGGGATAACTTAACAGTTATACGTGAAGTCTAAAAGTTACGCGATTTAATCAAAAATGTAGAACGTACAAGGTTAATTTCTTTATGGTCAATGGAGGGGGGAAATATGTTTAACTTTTCCAAAAATGTAAAAGTGTCTAAACATCTTAGAAAATACAGTGCAGGAATGGTTAAGTCTGGGTCTACGTAGAATTGTTTAAAACGTAAGTTTAGTCTCGTACAGCGCAGGTTTTATTTGGTAACATGTTAGGAATTAGAAATTCCATAGTGAAGTGTCGTTCACCCCATATATAATCTAGCATAAGTTAGTTCGTAGACATTACGTTATTTACTAGTTATTTAGTTAGTTATTTAGGTTAGTGCAACACCGTAGAAGACGGACGGGTCTTTACCCACTGTATGCCTGATCCACAGTCCGAAGGAGGACGTTTAGTTTGTAACTATAAATACCCTCTACCTCCCAAGGTAGAGGGTTGGACCTTTCATTCATCTTAATCTAACCTTATATGTTTTCTTTCACTTTCTCTCTCT
This sequence comes from Chrysanthemum makinoi, assembly GCA_910596185.1. Lineage (NCBI taxonomy): Eukaryota > Viridiplantae > Streptophyta > Magnoliopsida > Asterales > Asteraceae > Chrysanthemum > Chrysanthemum makinoi. The sequence continues at coordinate 192,329,296 of OU343216.1, read as the reverse complement.
AGAAAGGCTCCCACTTTCTCTCTCTAAAACCTCTAAACAATTCGACCCATATTATTGTTTGTTATGTGTTTATGAAATCCAATATGTTACAAATGGTATCAAGAGCCATGGTTAGATCATCTCTTACATATCTTTGGATTTCTAGTGGTTTTTAGATGGTTTTTGAGTTTGAAAAGGTTTAGTGGTCTTTGCATCATTTGGTTCATTTCTAGTGTTAAAGTTTGATTTTTGGGTGTACTTTTGTGTTTAGGATCATTGTATGTGCTTGGGTTTTGATTTGATAAGCTTGAATCACTGTGGTTGAGCTTTTTTTGGATTGAAAAGTGTGTTTTTGAAGTTTTTTTCTTGGTAGCGACTTGGTTCACGTAGTGAATTTCATCATAGCGACTTGCTTCAGAAAAAAGGTAGCGAGTTGTAGTGCTTTTTGGTAGCGACTTGGTCCTAGCGACTTGTCTATTGAGACAAGCCGATAAATAGTACAAGTTAGTGGATTCTCCACTACGGCTAGCGACTTGGTGAGGTTAGCGACTTGCGTCAGAAATTGTTAGCGAGTTGTAGTGCAAATTGTTAGCCACTTGGTGTTAGCGACTTGGACCTTAGCGAGTTGCTCTTTAGCGACTTGACTGTGTAGCGACTTGGTGCTTTAGCGACTTGTGTCCAGCGACTTGGGTCTTAGCGACTTGGGCTTAGCGACTTGGTGCAAGAATTCTTAGCGACTTGAGCCTTTAGCGAGTTGTTACTTAGCGACTTGGTGACTCTAGCGACTTGTCTTACTAGCGACTTGTTGACTTTTCTCGACAAAACTTCAAACGGCTATAACTTTTGATCCGTAACTCCGTTTTCAGCGTTCTACCCATCAAAACGACCGTGAGAACGAGGAGAATGTCACGCCAAATCAACGAAAGTTCATTCAGGTCAACCTTTGAGGGCTAAATCCGCTCTGAACAGAAGTTATTGAGGTTTTTATGTTTTTAGACCTAAATTTCTCGAGAAAATCGTGAATAAACTAATCCAAATCTCAACCAAACAATATCTCTGCTAATACTACAAACAATCCTAAGTCCTAACACACAATTGTATATCATTGTGACAATCCATCAGTCATCTTAACACGTTCCATTGGTCATTGCTTAACGGTTTTGTCTTGATTTTGTAAAATCCGCGAAAGAATCTATTTCTCGGTTTAAATCATAGACTTGTAAAATCCCATGTATATTACAACATCATGTCTTACACTCTTGACCCAGTCATTTCGAAGTACTTAAATGTATGATGTTGTGGACAACAATGATAATGTGCTACACGACGGTTAAAAATGATGGAATCAATCAATGAGGATGTGAAATCTCCGTGTTTAGAATCTAAAGAGAGAGAAATGCACCAGTCAAGGTTACAGAATGCTCTTGCAAAAGGTAAGGAAAGTTGCATTAAACCTTATCGACAACTTCATTCACACCTCATTTTACTCACATCTACAACTATGGAACAAACATGAATTGCCCTTTTCCGTCAAGATTTATCTACTTTAACGAGAACATTACTATTGAACTTAGAACAATTAGAACAACAACTTGATAAAGAAAAGGTTCAAAAGGATTGTTCCAGTGCTGCACTTCATGTGATCCACAAACAATTTCAGCCATTCATCAATGGGGAATATTCATCATATTATGATCAAGACTTGACTGAAATATCTTTCAAAGACACACTTGGAATGGAAATTAGCACGTTCATTGAGACACTTATTCATATCATGCATAATGTGGAGAAGTATATTGAGGAAGTTACTCGGAAAGATGAAAAAGTGGATGTGTGTGCAGTGTGAGTTAAGAGATTGTTGTGATGAGTTGGGTAATGTATCAGTTGAAAGATTGGATGTTCTTTGAATGCTGAGAATACAGAGACAACAAAGAATGATGCAACAAATTGTTCATTAACTCATGTCAGACAATATGTAGATATAGTAATCAGAGAGGTGAATGAATGTCAAGTGCAATCAAGAGATTGTAGTGTTGAGATGGATAAAGCATCAGATGATGGATCAGTTGGTACTGAATACATAGGCTCAGAGTGAGATAAGCTTGAAGCGGCCATGGTTCAAGGTGACTCTTGTTACACATGATGTGGATGCGGATATCGGACCGTTAAATGAAAAGGTTTCATGTGATGAGGTACCCTTATCTTTTCAACATAGTGCATCTGCTAATGTACCTAAACAAACTAATCTCAATCTTGAACATGATTACGATAAGTGTTCCTTGGTTGAGGTGAGTCTAATAATTTCAAAACAAATGATATGGTTGATAAAAAGGCTTTTGATGAACTTTCAAACAAACTCTAAAATCTTGAAAAACATTGCATTTCACTTGAAATTGCTGATATAAAAAAGAAGAAGAAAGTTTCCAAATTAACAAACCATGTAAAATCGAACTTCACGAATTCCGTGAACTTTTTGAAATGAACACTTTGAAAGCTCAGCTTCAAGACAAAGACTCAACCATCAACAATTTGAAGAAACATATTTCTGATATGCATGTGAAAAGTAATTTGGTTACAAGTAATTTTGATAAATAACGTAACTAATGATATGTAAGGAGGCTAGAATTGTGCTTTTAACAAGATGTGACAACAGAGTTAATTCACTATTATTTATTTGAGGTTGAAGTGAAATATCACGGGCGAGTGTACTTAGTATCTGAAGGTATCGGGGATGGATGGATGAAGATTCTTCATGATCCTTGTTCAAGCTTATTATCAAAAACGAAGACTTGGAAATCTAGTTATTGTTGGGTGTCTTTTACCTTTTCTTTTACCACTTGGGGGAATTAGGCTCATACCACCACAAAATAACTATCACTTTAAGGAGTTACGTTGTAGTGCTCAGTGTCACATTCAATTGTGGATTTTCAAGAGGTAATGTACGTCTTATACTTGATGGTTGGTTGGTTGAAGAGTATAGAGTACATAGAGAGTACTTAGAGATGCTAATGGAAATCGGCCACGCTCTTTGTTACATATGTGCAAGTTTAAGTCACGAGTTCGGTTTATTCTACTTCAGGGTCAAATTCATCATATTGGGTTTTCTCCATCAACTGTCACGACAAAGAGCCTATTGAATGATAATGGGATTGATTACATGTTTTGCTAAGAGAGTTGAAAAGAGAGAGATTATGACGTATGATCACAACAGTTCATGCCTCGTACTCTAAAGAAAAGAAATGTGTAATGCGCTTAGATTGTCGCATTATCTTCGAAGAAGAAGAAATCTTCTCATTATGACCATTCTCATCAACATGCTTCATACTTTTTCCATGTGCTTCAGCTATCAAGTGAACCGGCTCATTTGATTGTTTTCTTACTCCACTTGCTCAACTATAATGACGATGGCGACATCATGTGCTAATTTTGCGGGGAGAAGTGTGAATAGACTACATTGTTGAAGATATTCACTTGCTTAATCAAGAATGGCATCTCCGGATGCAATTCTTGAGGGGAAGAAAAGTATGATAATTCTGCATGGTTGATTGTTATTAGAGAATAAATGGTCAAACGGCTCCAAACTCATTTAAGAACCGAGCTTCTTCATCGGTCATCTTTACATGGCGTTTCTTCTAAGAGCCATTAGTTGACATCTTCACAAGCCGATATGAGTTTATTGACAAAGTGCTTCCGGTTAATGCTTCACGTGCACATCAACATGATGATTCGAACAACCTCGTTCTTGTTTGATGTGATTGTTTGCTTGGTGTTACCATTTGTGTGTTATTTGCGGTGATTCTTGATTTCCTTGATGAACATCTTTTTGTTCTTGTTTGATTGGGAGGGATCTTAATTAAGGGATTTGCAAGATGTAAGTTAATTGGGATGCTTTTTGGTGATGTTCTTGTGTTTTGGTGAGTCGAAGATGTTAACTATCTAATCCCCAATTGGACAATCTTGAAGAAGGTCGAGTCTGATCACATTCTCTGATCTTGACAAAATCTTGTAGAAAATGTCGCAAATTGTTCTACATTTATCAAATTTCGAATCTGTTCTACATTTTCTGCTACATGTTAGAAGACTAAAGACGAGTTGCATTTAACGATCTAAAGACTTCTTCTTAATCAGAGCATTTATCAAACAGTTGTCGGTTTAGGGAGAGCACTAATTGGGGAGAGTGAAAAGTCGATTTAATCCCTAATTAGACTTGCTCACATTCTCTTAGGCATAAGTTGATTCTCACGAGATACATATGAGCTAATGATGTTCTTCTCAAATTATTTCTAGTACAGGGCTTACAATGAGTTCTTGATTAAGTATCAAAACCAGCAAGGGGAAGGAGACACATACCTAAACGCGAGTAAACTTGATGAACTTAATACTTCTAAGTAATTAAAGATATCCGCAGGAACACAAATGTTATTACCTGAGAGAAACTCAAGGTTTGACTCATGGCGAGTAAACTTGATGAACTTAACTCTTCTAAGTGATTGAAGATATCCCGGGAAAACAAATTTCATGACCGAGAGAAACTCAAGGTTTTACTCATCAAGGCGTTTAGTGTTCTTATTCCAACTATGTGGGGAAGAGATGGAAGAGTTAGTTTCCGAAGATGAAAGAGGTACACAAGTGTGTGATGATTTTGATGTTATCACAATCATCGGGGAGAAGATTGTGTACATTGGGGCCTTTCACATTTGTTTCACTTGAGTGCTTAATCGGTGATTCGGCACTGCTTCTTCAATGTTATTGGTTATTCTCTCTTTGGGCATTGGTGCCGGGTTCTTGAGCTTCATACACTTTCTTCAAGGGGGGGGGGGGAGAAAAGTATACATCGGGGTTATTCTTTAGCTATTGGACTTAATCTGCTACATCGATGGTATAAGTTTCTTTGTCTTCGAGTATGTGTATTCGGGTTCGTGAGCTCTAGTCTAAAGATTGGTGCATCAATTCAACTACGGGGAAGTGGTCTCTTGACACCTTTTGGAATGGATTGGCGTCAGACGTCAGGTAGAAAAGAAATTTGAGAAGATTGTTTTATGTGTGGGATGATACGGTGTTGTTCTTCTTGTTGATGATATAACCTCGAACGAAGAATCATGGTGATTATTCTTGAAAGGAGCAGTGGGATTTATGATAATGGTGTGCTTCTTTGTGCACCTGGCTAAGGCAAGCTTGAAATAGAGCTTGAATCTGCTTCAGCTAAAGGATTTTGGTTTGGGGAAGCTGCCAAAGTCTCACTTTCAGATGGTTCAATTTCTTTCTTCGATTCAAGAGCCTCGGAAGCTTTGGTGGTGAATGTTTAAGAGATGATGACTTCTATCTTCTACGACGTCTGCTTTCGATATCCTTATCTCGGTACTCGTATCATCATCTTCTTTAACTATATCATCTAATCTATCCTTGTAAATATTAATCAGAAAAACAAAATACAAAAATATAAAACCAAGAAAAAGAAAATAGAAAAATATAAAACCTTCTAAAACCCATAAAAATTAGAAAATTTGAAAAAGACCAAAAATATGTTTTCTCATGACATGTCTTCTGGTATCGATAACATCTACGGTCTTAGAAATGTCATTCAATAATGGCACGGAACCATAGATGAAGTTGGCGGGGAGGTGTAAATATTCTTTTCCAATACATGTCTAAAAATATGGCTTGCAGTTACTTCAGACTGTGACCCGTGCTTAAACCATGGCTTGCTATTATTTCTGATAGCAACCCGCTCTTTATAGAAAGGAAAGTGTTTCACTAAAAAAAATTTTCAAATATTTCATGCACTTATCCTAAAACAAATCGAGGAAAGTATGTCGAAGGACTGCTGTTCCTACACAAATGTTTTTCTGTCTAAAATTCTTCAGAAAAATATTTGTTGTTTTTAACGAAATGGTGGTAAATGAGTTGCTTGTAAATCTATCAGATTCAGAGTTTTCGTATAATTTGCAAACTCAATCAATGACTTCTGCGCTTTTAAAATTTTTCAAAAAAAAAAAAGTCATTGATTGAGGGGAGAATGTTTTTCAAATTTACATCATCTAACGGGCTTTCTTAATCATCCTCGTGCTTATTAAAATATAATTGCCTATGTTGAAGGACTAGGTTTCTAGGATGTGATTGTTAGGATTAGATGATTATAGTTTGATGAACATATTATTCCCATACCTTATATGATCTGATTGATATGTTGAATTGACTTGTATTAGTCGATTGTTGTTTGGGTGATGTCGACCACCATATATCGTTTTGTGTTCACTAACATATGCAGGTATTTTGGTATAAGAATGTTCCCGATCCGGATCCCACATAATATGATGATTGGATGCCGAAAGGAAATGGTAACTATTTCTTGGATTGACAAATGAAGAAACGGAGTTTAATTGGACTTCTATGTAGAGTTGGCATAAATGCAACGTAAGAGGTCTCACTGCATCTGCAGATGGTTTTCTTCTAATTGATTGAAGAAACGGAGCTTAATTTGACCTCAGTTGGCATTCAAAATGCAACGTAAGAAGAAGTCTCACTGCATCAACAGATGGTTTTTCTTCCAAACCCTACAGCAACAACAACAACGGAAGCTTCTCAACCACTAATGTATCTTTGTGCAGGAAACCATTCTTAAACAATTTTGAAAAATAATTTTGATTAAATTGTTTTGAAAATGGAAAATATTGTTTTGAAAATATATTGGACTAAATTTTGAAAATCACCGGACTTCATTTTATCAAAACTTAAGTCACTCAATTATCGACTTTGGTCATCGATTGAGGGGGAGAGTGATTTAATTTAAAGTATTTTCAAACAATATATCTTCAAAAAGTCCGTTTGTATGAAATTATGTGGTGATCTAAAGATTTAATGTTATGTCATGGTATGATTTTTCTTTTGAATCAAGGTCTTACAAAATGAAATTTTTTCGTTCTTGTTTGATTGTGAAATTGTTTTATTTTACTTAAAGATCTCTTAAAACAATCATACCTGATACTAACAATCTTTAATGTCTTAAAATGGTCCTTATCATCATTTTCAAAATCAAATCTTGCCACGTCTTTCCACCAAAATTTTCTAAATGATTTAAATCTTTTGGGATCACAAATCTCAAGAGGTTTGAAAATTTTGATCGGGGGAGAGATCGTGATTTAAATCTCAAATCTGTTTTAATGGAATCGGGTTTAGTCCTTTTAGGCACTCTGCCTCCATGTGCTAAACGATTTCAAATACACAATGCACATGTTGAGGAGGAGGATTTATCCAAAACCAGATGAGTATTTAAACAAGGCCACATTTCTCCCATGTTTTCTAAACCTTATTAAATCACTTGGGATCCAAAATCTCAAAGGGTTTGATATTTTGATCGGGGAGAATTTGTTATTTAATAATGAAATTTGATAAAAGGTGATCATTTGATTCAAATGTGCGAGTTGCTCTCATATGTGCTAAAGCGCTTTGAATCTCGAAGCACATATTGAGGAACAAACAAACTATCGAATACGGAAGCTTTTAAAGTGATTTATAAAGTACCTTGATTGAGTTTTCAAATGGTTTCTTAATGGCTTTTGTAATTGTGGATGTGCTTCAAATTATCTCTTGCCTCTTGTGATAAAATGATTTCAAATATCCTATGCACATATTGAGGGGGAGAATTTACCAAAGAAAATCAAATGGCTTTTTCTATAAAAATTGTGATCAAAGAAAATATTTCAAAGTCCTCTTGCCTCCATGTGCTAAACAATTTCTAAATCATATGCACATGTTGAGAGGGAGGTTTTCTAAATGATCAAAACTATTAAGGTACAAAATGCTTTGATCTCGTATCACAAGTACCTTGATTGTTTTTCCAAATGATTTTTCAATTGGTTTCATGAAGGAAAGAACAATACAAAAAGACCGACCAATTTACTTTATGCATGGTGTTATAAGGATGGTTAGGTTAGGAATTAGTTCCCACGATCGCCCGCTTGAGCGGAGAGGATCTACCCAGGGACAATCCACTAGATAATGTAGAGTCCTTAGGTATGATGAAAAAAGGAGAAAAGTGAGAAATGGGAAGAGTGCTGGTGAGAGACGAGCTGTCTTGGAATAAACCCAACAAGGTTCTAGTAATGAAGTCTCGGTAAGCACTGAAGGGGTTGAAGAATGAAAAAGAAATGAAATGAGAAAAGGGTGAAAAGAAATAGCCCTCCAATAATTCAACCTTAGGGCAGAAACCGGGTTCAATACATATGCTACTGGTGGTTACTAAGGTAACACTGGTATTGAAGACAATACGTCATGGACCCAGTGACGCACTGCACTAAAACTTCCCATATACTCAAGTTCCTCTTAAAAGGGCTTGTTTCATTCTCACGGGGAACCAACATTATCTATCAACTTTCTCTTAGATATTGTTGATATTGAAGAAGGAGACCCTCTCCTTAGTCTCCGGCATAGGAACCAAATGTGCACTATTGAGTCTAGAGCCAAGAGATCATCTACAATATCTCATTAGGACACTATTCTTGAAGACTTGCTGTTTCACACAATGTGGAAAGTAAGTATATATTAAGAGTCCTACGCATTATCCTTGTGGTATTGCCAGAACATCTGAGCGGTATGTAAAAGTATTCACGATGAAGATGGAAAGCCTTCTGGAGCCAACATCAAACAAGCTCCTGGTAGGTGACATGTGAGATCTTTTCTAAAGATCAAACTTGTGACAACTGGATAGAAGCGATGGGGCGATTCACTCGTGAATCAACCTTGGTCGAGAAAAGGATTGACGGATACCTTTGAAAAAACGGTCGTTGTGCTCAAAAACTCTTTTCTCTAGCACTTCGACTGTGTATTATGTTTTCAAATTAAATGGGTATTTATGATTGAAAATTGATTTCTTCTTAAAACCTTCAAATTGCGATATTATTGAAAACTCTTTCTCTTAAAGCAATAGCGATTGTTTTTAAATCATTTTCTATCAATCGAGAATCTCAATTTCTTTGGTTCACTCACTCTGTGTTGTCTTCTTTGAGACGTTCCAGTTTGAGAACGGCTAGAACATTTCTAAAACCTCCGAGGAGATTCTTGAATTATACTGATCACAGCGTACTTGTCTCGATCGCGGGAACCGTGGGCGTGTACCTCAATTCAACGAAAGTGATCAAAGACACTTTCGCGTGTTTTATTGCTAATTTGTTTGCAGTACATTTGGACGGTTGCGGTGATCGAGTGAGGAGTCAATCCAAAGCCGCATGCTCACGGCATCCACACTTAATTGAAGAAATCATGACTTGTGCATATCTACATAACACGGCTCGATATTTCTATACTATGCCTTCTATATCTTGCTTGCAAATATCATGAACCGATAAAGCTTCGCTACTCGATTGAAAGATGTCATGATTCAAAAGTGTGAGCATGTCGGTCCGAAAGTCACAACATCACATGATGGCAACACAACTATGGATGATCCAGAGAGATTTAATGTGGTTGATGATCTCAAAGAATGCTCGAAGATCATCAAAGATGTGGATCAGTTAAAGGCCTCCACTAAAAGTACAAAATATAATCGGACTTTGAAGTATCACTACTAAAGCACAAAGATGCGAGAAGTTGAAGAATTCGTCTACGAGCTCAAGACCGAAGATTAAATAGAATGCTAGGATTTGAAATGTAAAACATGGGGTGACCTCCCTTAGGGGAGATTGTTAGGAATTAGAAATTCCATAGTGAAGTGTCGGTCACCCCATACATTATCTAGCATAAGTTAGTTAAGTAGACATTACGTTATTTACTAGTTATTTAGTTAGTTATTTAGTTTAGTGCAACACCGTGGAGGACGGACGGGTCTTTACCCATGCCGATCCACAATCCGAAGGAGGACTTTAGTTTCTAACTATAAATACCCTCTACCTCCCAAGGTAGAGGGTTGGACCCTTCATTCATCTTAATCTAACCTTCTATGTTTTCTTTCACTTTCTCTCTCTAGAAAGACTCCCACTTTCTCTCTCTAAAACCTCTAAACAATTCGACCCATATTATTGTTTGTTATGTGTTTATGAAATCCAATATGTTACATAACATTTAAAAGAAATCTTAAAAATTCTCAAATTAATTATGAATGATCTAAAAATTAATCTGATGTGAGGAAAATTGTCGGAGTTGATTTTCGTTATGCGCTTGATGTCTAAATGGTGTTCCGACCATAAGGAAACTTTAAAACAATGTTTTCTTAATAACTTTTGCGAAAATGATCTAACGATTTTCAAACTCTCAGGTCATTACTAAAATAATTTATCTTACGAGAATGTGAAATAAAAATTTTACGGGATGAATAATGAAAGTGAATAGTAACTTTTCAAAAATATGAAAAGTAACTCGAAAAATGCGGGTTGTTACAGTCTCACCACCTTAATGGGAATTCCGTCCCAGAATTCAGTGTGGGTTATCTGATGTTGAAGTATCTAGGAAAATGTGGGTGTATGGCGAATTCTAATCTTTCGTTCTCAAGTTTCTGGTCATAGAATGTATTATGTACCATGTGGCTTAAGTTGATAATCTAAAGGGTTTTGTTAAAATCTTATAGAGTCCAATATACCTAAAGTTTGGCTTTTCCCGATTCTCAAAACGAATCATATCTTATTGTATCGGGGCTATCAATGAAACCTTAATTTCTAACACGGAGTTTTTGGTGATAGTGTGCGGCATGGAGCCTAATTTGTATTTGTATGGTTTCCTTAGTTGTTTCGTGGGTGATCTCTGAACACTTTAGTCCATCAAATGGTTAACTAGCACTTTCGTCTATATAGTGCCTCAACATGGAATAGTTTTGTTGTTGTTAGGGTAACTGTTGTTAATCAAAGGTGTAAGATATTGTTGATGTGACATGGTTTGTAATGATGTGAAAACAGTCGTTGTAGGGAAAGTCTTGCTAGTGGCAAGTGGTTATCCAAACCATTTCCAAAGTTGATCATGTCTTAGGTAGGTTCGAGATGAAGGCTATATCATATAGTGTTTATGTCTACTAGTGTTTCAAAGAAATGTGATACTGTGAAGTTTTACATACTGATTTATAATGGGGTTTAGATAATGATGTGATATGTTGATGATTTAGAAGAGTGTAGCATATGTTTACCATTATTCTTAGGTAAAGATGTCAAGTTTGCTTTAAAATCAAAAGTGAATTTTAAAGGAATATGGCGGAATGATATCCTTGAAACCTAAACAGGCTAGTACTTCTAAGAAATGACGAGAAGATTTGATGACTATCCCAAGATAGTAGTTCGGATTATCTCATGTATGAAAATTTCAAGAATGAAATTAGGTAGTATAAATAAGATGTTAATATTTTGCTGAGTGGTAAGACACTATCGTGTCTCTAGATCCTTTTAATGAATTCTGGTGGTTTATCGAGTTTAAGTAGGAAATCAACCTGAATATAACACTTGTATAGCTATTCTCAGTGTTTGAAAAATTTAAGTCGAACATAGTTAGTCAGACTATGTTTCACTATCCCTAGGTTAAATATAGGTGACTAGACTATATTTAGCAAAGGTTCGATAAATTTTTCAAATACCTAAATTAGGTATACTTGTGATATGTCCATAGCTTTTGAGAAATTGTCCACTAAGCAAAGGCAATATCAAACCATCCAGTTGCAAGTCCTGGCCATAAAAGACTTGTAACCTATGTTTTCACATTCCATTGCACAGAAGATAGTATGGGTAGATACGTGTGGAAAGAAAAGTTTTAAGTAATTCTAAAATAGTCCATACTTGGCTAGAATTACGAACTTTTAACAATGAATGTTTGAAGAGAATTTTGATGAATGTAGAAAGTTCTTGAACTTCAGCTTTTGTAGATGATAAGTCAGTTTATCTTTAGAAATCCCATTTCTTGTATTTCCATTAGGGAAATTGATAGACTGTGACGGGTTTCATGTAAAAAAAATATCATATAAGGTTTATAAGATAATTCCTAGAGACTATTGTATAACTTACAATATCTGAGGAGTAGTTGAGACCATTGTACAACTCACAATGTCTGAGAAATAGTTGAGACCATTGTGTAACTCACAATGTCTAGGAAATAATAGAGACCATTGTGAAACTCACAGTGTCTAAGAAATGATGGAGAGATCATTGTGTAACCCACAATGTCTTGAGAAATGATAGAGAGATCATTGTGTAACCCACAATGTCTTAAGAAATAAATGAGACCACTGTAGGATTTGAATTTAATAAAGACCACTGTAGGATTTAGATTAAGGCGAGAATGTAATAAAGACCACTATAGGATTTGATTAATGTCCGAGAGTGTAATAGACCACTGTATCTCACGGTGTCTTGAAAATGAATGAGACCATTGTATCTCACAATGTGCTGGAAGTAGGAAAGACCATTGTAATCGGTTACAATGTCTTGGATAAAGTTTCGTAATCCTAAAATGCATGAGTAGATACATGATTGGGAAAATATGATTGTGCCGTAATGCCTTAGAATAGGCATACGCAGATATGTTTAGTCTATTCGTTTAGCTAAAATTATTGAAAATATGTTGAGTGTATATATCAATATACTAGTATGTTTGTGTAGCATAAAGTACCTAGAAGTCACATAATCGTCTGGAGGATGGAAGGCACGGAGAGCGAAAGGCTATAAAATGTTTTGTTTGTAAAAGTGGTTATAGTTTAGGTCTCGATTAGGCCCGTTTCTCTATAACCTGTGGCTCGATACCAATCAGTAACACCCTTGACTTCGTGATACTGCAGCGGAATTCAAACGTGTTACTTCATGGCACAAATCATAACATAGAAAACGAACTTTAATGGAGTCGTTTTAAAAGATTTATCATTCGATTTATATAAATATCATAGCTTACAAAAATGAGGTCCCAGTAGTTTCACGGTTTACAAAATACATTAAATGGGTTTTCGAATGATAATAAAATTTATAGCCTTCTTGATTATCCGTGCTCCTCCGGTCTGCCTCACAATATGGACTGAAATACATGCTTAAAACTGTCAACACAAAGGTTGAGTGAAATTCATAGAGTTTAGGAAATCAGTTGAACACATAATGTTTGTGTGGGTTACGTTGTTATACACCCATGATGTTGAAAACAAAACGCGTTATTATTTCATTAAGCATCATGCAATCAAAGCGTTACGCGTGTTCCAAAATTAGTGTCGGTCATGTTCCTATCAAGGCGTTAACATGTTCCAAAATTAATGTCGGTGCGTGCCCTATCAAGGCGTTAACATGTTCCAAAATTAATGTCGGTGCGTGCCCTATCATGTAAAAATTGTCATTTTTACCAATGTTACTCAAATATAGTGTGTTTGTTTGCCTACCCAGTCAACACAAATGGGATTCGTCAATCCCAATAGATCTATTCACAATATTTGCGCCCACTCTCACTAGTGATTAATGATTCATGATTAAGGGACTTATGTTTGGCAAATGCGGTAACTTAGTGCTAATAAAACAATCAAATAAGCATACAGTTTGAAAGCAATGTGTTCGGTTTAAAATAAAGCATGTATCTCTCCCAAGGGTTTGTAAAACAATTAAGTAATAGAAAGTGGGGCTATGAACTCACCTCAATAAATGATATCACAACGTATAACGGAATCGATGGATAAGCCTGGAAGTCTCTACGCGCAACCTAGAATATGTGTTGTGTCTTAGGTTCTAAAATAATGATGTGAATGTATAAACATGCCTTATATAGTTATTACATCAATTATGCTTGGATACTGAACATTTGTGAAGTCGTATAAGTGTTTACGTTTCTTATATTTAAGTTTTCCCCATCTAAATCTACCCGTTACTTCTAAACCATTAATGATCACGACTCGGTTTTTATGTTCTCAGAAAGGTAATTAAATGTACTAAACAGATCAGTGGGCCCCACTACCCCAGAAATTATTTAACTAATGTGAAATTACCAATTTACCCTTGGATGTACTAGTTATTTCAATCAGCAGCAACCTGTCTCACGGTTTTGGTCATAAGTCAATTTCTACAACTCCGTTTAGCGTCGGCCACGGATACGTTCAAGTTAGGGTGTTAGCTACAACTTTTATTCTTTGACAAACAGTTGGTTATATGCAAGTTTTATGAGTTTTACCGTTTGAAATCACATTTACTCAGATTTGGACCGCGTTTACCCGTTTTGGCTCTAGTTTATTCATCGGGATGAGTTACAGTACGAGCCACCCGGTAAACGACCACAAGACATCGATCTATAATCCGATGTTATTACCTAAGTTTCTCATCCACGAATTTTGCCAGTAATTCGTTTACAGCCCACTTCGAGTTTCGTGTTTGCAATATAAGTCTTTACGATGTTTCTAGTGTTTTAGTCCGATTATCCAAGCGTAATCAAGTATAATAAGTATATAGAACATATTAAATACATGTAATACTAATATTTACATAAATCAAAGGTAAATATAGTAGTTTTCTTACAAGCCTTGTGATGAAAAAAATCAAGAACCAAGAACTAGGACACTAAAACCTAAACCCTTTCAATATGAACCCGAGCTTCCAAATCCTTAACACATCATGCTAACCCTTGGTAGGCTTGATCTAACCTTGTAAGTACACTTCTACCTCAGCCCTTAGACCCTTGTGTAGCTCTTAATTCATCCATGGAATCACCAAACAAACTCTTGAATCATGTAGGGAATAACTAGGCCTTGAACTTTGATATATAACTTGTAGTTTGAAGATTAAAGAATCATGGTGCTAGGGATTTATTGAGGTTCAGTTATGGAGGATGAAACAAAGGAAAATGGATGAGTTTCTTATGAGTTATCAAGTCTTGGATGAAGTCTTATAGGATATTTCCTAAGACTTAAGTCTTAAGTTTAGGACTTAAGAACTAAGTAACTAGCACATGTATATGACTAATAAATTCAAGACTTATCACCAAAATTTCGTTCATGCTCTATCTAGGATGACTAGATATGAGTTGCTTGGTATTATCTTGTTTACGGAGTGAGTTTTGGACCCGTTAATTGCTAACTGTAAGCCGTAAAGTCACGAAACTTAAAATCGGGTATTCAAATAATATGAATCTTATAAATATGTTAAAAATTATCAATATACTCTATATAAGCATATTACAGTAAAACCTCCATAAATTAATACTCGATAAAATTAATAATTTGTCCAGTCCCAACTTGTGACCAGTGCAAATTTGAACCTCAATCGATAAAATAATAAGATAATAATTTTTTTGAAACTCCGGTGTATATATATTGGTCCCAACGAAACTATAAATTAATAATTACTAAAAAAATCATATATATATATATATATATATATATATATATATATATATATATATATATATATATAAATATATATATATATAAAGTCCATACATAATGAAATTTGTCCCAACGAAACTAACTTTTTTAACTTATTCAAAAAAATGAACTTAGTAAATTCAACTAATTTGTGAATGTCAATTCATAAAATGTTAATTGAAACTTGTTTTTATAATTTATTTTTTATCTCTAACTAATATATATTGTAACTAGTATGTTGAACTTGGGAATTTAAAGATCATATGTAAAACCTCTTTAAATTAATAAATTATTAATTTATCGATATAATAATATCTCGCTAAATTAATAAAATATCCCGGTCCCAGCATCATTAATTTATAGAGGTTTTACTGTATATTAGTGATACGTTCTATCGGGTTGCTTAGCGTAAGCTAAAACTGGCACGCATTAAATACGTGAAAATGCAATTTATCAGAAAAGAACGAGATTTCAGATAAATGACCGTGAATTTATTTAGAGTAGACTAAAATTAGTCTAAAAGTGATATGAGATGTTAAAATATGGTTTTAGCCAGAGCGTGGGATAACTTAACAGTTATCGTGAAGTCTAAAAGTTACGCGATTTAATCAAAATGTAGAACGCATAAGGTTAATTTCTTTATGGTCAATGGAGGAAATATGGTTGACTTTTCAAAAATGTAAAAGTGTCTAAACATCTTAGAAAATACAGTCTGAGAATTGTTAAGTCCGGGTCTACGAGAATTGTTTAAAACGAAATTTAGTCTCGTCAGCAATGAGGTTTATTTGGTAACATTTAAAAGAAATCTTAAAAATTATCAAATTAATTATGAGTGATCTAAAAATTAATCTGATGTGAGGAAAATTGTCGGAGTTGATTTTCGTTATACGCTTGATGTCTAAATGTTGTTCCGACCATAACGAAACTTTAAAACAATGTTTTCTTAATAACTTTGGCGAAAATGATCTAACGATTTTCAAACTCTCAGGTCATTACTAAAATAATTTATCTTGCGAGAATGTGAAATAAAAATTTTATGGGATGAATAATGAAAGTGAATAGTAAAAGTGAATAGTAACTTTTCAAAAATATGAAAAGTAACTCGAAAAATGCGGGTTGTTGCATGAGCCGTATTTTAAGATAATAGTATACGCATTAGGTTGCGTCAACTCTATTATATCTTACTCGTCGTACATTCTTATGGATGCCTGTGGAGAATAGCTTTAGATGTCAGTCGTGTCAGTAGTGAATAGTA
Organism: Chrysanthemum makinoi; assembly: GCA_910596185.1. NCBI lineage: Eukaryota > Viridiplantae > Streptophyta > Magnoliopsida > Asterales > Asteraceae > Chrysanthemum > Chrysanthemum makinoi. The sequence goes on along the minus strand of OU343216.1, from coordinate 192,312,773 downwards.
CATTGCGGTGGCTAAGGTGAGTTTCATAGCCCCTCTTTTCAAATGTTTTCATAACTATTTTGGGGGAGAATAAATGCTGCTTTTAATCAACTATAACTGGATACGTGAACGTTATATGAGAATGACTGTTGTTTGGAATATTTGATTTGTGGTTGTTATCTTATGTGTTTATGTGAAAACAAACTATTTTTGGACCTGCCACTACTCTTTTGAATTGCTAATGCGTTGACTAGGAAAGGTTAGACATGCGACATTTGTCGACTTAGACTAGGGTAGCATCTCTATGCTATAGCGCAATGCCTAGCTAAGAATAGACCGACCTAGACCAGGGTAGCTTGTGTTATAGGCCTTACTACGACTGGTATCTTTGGCTAGAGTCGCTCGGGGACATGCATTGAGATCTCAAACGTATTGTTGATTATTGATTTGGATTGATTATTGATTGGATTGATTATTGATTGATTCTTTGTTGATTGGAATGTGTACTATATATCTGCCTTAGTC
>OU343216.1:192254648-192312169 GCA_910596185.1 Chrysanthemum makinoi | reverse complement strand
ACGCGATTGTTTTTCAAATTATTTTTCATCAATCAGTGAATCTCAATTCGCTGGTTCACTCACTCCGTGTTGTCTTCTTTGCGACGTTCCGGTTTGAGAACAGCTAGAACATTGCGAAACCCCATCAAGGAGATTCTTGAATTCTACATGATCACGTGCGATACTTGTATCGATCAAGCGGGAACCGTGGGTCGTGTACCTCAATTCAACGAAAGTGATCAAAGACACTGGTGTGTTTTATTGCTAAGCTGTTGTTTGCGTGTACATTTGGGACGTTCTGGTACCGACGAATTGAGGAGTCAATCCAAAGCCGCATGCTCACAAGCATCCACACTTAATTGAAGAAATCATGACTTGTGCATATCTACATAACCGGTTCTCGATATTTTTATACTATGCAAGCACGCCGCAAATATCATGAACAAAGAAAGCTTCCGCTACTCTGATGGAAAGATATCATGATCTAGAAAGTGTGAGCATGTCGGTCCAAAAGTCACAACATCACATGAAGGCAACACAACTATGGATAATCCAGAGAGATTTACTGTGGCTGATGATTTCGAAGAAAGCTCGAAGATCATCAAAGATGTGGATCAGTTCAAATACCTTCACTCAAAGTACAAAACTATGCGGACTTTGAAGAATCGCTACAAAAGCACAAAGATTGGGAAAGTGAAGAATTCAAGTCTACGAGCTCAAGAACAAAGTCAAGGATAGAATGCTAGGATTCGAAATGTAAAACATGGGGTGACCTCCCTTAGGGGGAGATTGTTAGGAATTAGAAAATTCCATAGTGAAGAGTCGGTCACCCCAAATATTATCTAGCATAAGTTAGCTCGTAGACTTGTCGTTATTTACGTTACTTAGTAGTTTATTAGTTAGTTTGTAGCGTAGATTAGTTTAGTGTAACACCGTGGAGGAAGGGCGGTCTTTACCACTTTGTATGCCTGATCCACAGGCCGATAGGAGGTCGTGTAAGTTGTAACTATAAATACCCCTTCCATCCATGGAAGGGGTGGAGCTTTCAATCTAACCTTTCACATTTTTGTTCTACAAGTCTCTACACATTTTTGTTCTACAAGTCTCTACCCAGAAACTCCCCCTCTCTCTACTTTCTCTCTCTAATGGATAACATGTATTTTGATCATCCAAGACCACCCGAATCATCAACACAATAAATATATCGATCCTACACAACCAATCTACTATGCTAGCAAAACCATGAATGTAGCGCAAGAAAATTACACAACTACCGAGAAAGAGCTTTTAGCTGTGGTTTTTGCATTCGACAAGTTCAGGCAATATCTCGTTCTTTCTAAGTAAACCTGTCTTCCTTCACTCGACACTCAGCTACTTGTTTTCCAAGTAAGATGCAAAACCCGGTCGATTAGGTGGATTCTATTACTTCAAGAATTCGACGAGATTCGAGATGAGGCCGAAAATCTTGCCGCCCATCATCTATCACGCTTGGAAAACCCCTCGATCTTGAGAAACTCGATCATACCAAATTCGAAATTACGACTCTTTTTCCGAGGAATGGCTAATGGCCATTAAGGAGATTGAGCCATGGTATGCGGATTATGCTAACTTCTCTGTCCAAAGAGAGTTACGCCAAACTACATGACCAAGCAAGATAAAAGGAAATTCTTCACTACGCTAAAACATTACTCGATGAGCCCTTCCTATTCGCATATGCCCGATCAAATCATTCGGCGTTAATGCGTGGCGGAAGGGAGATTGATCCGAGTTACGAAGAATGCCATGCGGGACCATCCGGAGGACATCACGGTGTAAATGTCACGCAAGCGGCTAAAGGTTTTCAATGCCGGGTTCTATCGGCCTACTATTTTTTCGAGACGTTAAGAGATTGGATTCAACGTGTGATGCATGCCAAGCGATGAAACATCTCGCGGAGGATGAATCACCTCGAGTATATCCAAGTCTGCGAAATATTCGATGTTTGGGGTATAGACTTCATGGGGGACCTTTTCCATCATCGGAGAAACGAATACATTCTCGTAGCTATTGATTATGTATCCAAATGGGTAGAGGCTCAAGCTCTTAGAACTAATGATGCGAGGGTAGTTATTCATTTTTAAAAGCTCTTCATACGATTCAGATTCCCAAGGCATTGATCGCTGATAAAGGAACCCACTTTTGCAATGCTCAAATGGAGAAGGTAATGAAGAAATATGTATGCTCCACATAGATTTTCTACATATCATCCTCGGACAAATGGACAAGTAGAAAACACAAATAGGGCATTAAAGGATACTTGAAAAATGGTCCACCGAATAGAAAAGATTGGGCATTTAAACTAGATGAGGCACTTTGGGCATAGGCGTGAATCTAACCCAAGCTTACAAAACACCTATCGGAACAACCCCTTTACACCGGCTTGGTATACGGGTGAAGTGCCACCTCCCTATTGAACTTGAGCAAAAGCATATTGGGCACTTAAGGCCCGTAATATGGACTATTGAAGGCGGTCAAGCGAGGTTCTTACAACTTGCAGGAATTGGATGAACTAAAGGCTTCTGAAGCGTATGAATCGTCGATTACATACAAAGAAAGGGCAAAGAAATGGCATGATCAACTAATAAAGAATCCTAAAGAGTTTTTGGAAGGAGATAAGGTGCTCTTGTATAATTCAAGACCGAGGTTATTTCCCTGAAAACTCAAATCGAGATGGTATGGACCTTTTTAGTAAAGAAGGTGATGAGCAATGGGCGATGGTGCTACTAGACCACGAGGGGAGAGAATTTACCGTAAATGGACAACGTGTGAAACATTATCAGTTGGAGAATAATGACATGGTGAACGATGAAGATATTGTTCTAGAAGAAGGTAGCGGAAATGAAGTTACGTAGGAGCACGACTTCGAGTCTAGCTACAAGACTCAAAAATAAAGAAAAGCGCTTCGTGGGAGGCAACCCATGCTTAATTGTTTGCTTGTTAGTGTCATATATCTTTTATTGATTGTTTAATCTCATGTTTAAATTTGTAAAAATGCTTTATTTTTTTTTAACCTCGTCTTAATCACATATAAAGGTATTTTACATAAAGGATAAGTGTAGGGAGGATTACACACGTTTTCAAAAGAAACGTAAACATGAGAATAGCAATTAATTAAAAGATATATATGTGTGTTTGTTCGAGTCAAATGCTTGTATCGAGTCATAATGGATGTTTTCCAGAAATTTTTCCAGATTCTAAAGATGTAAATTTTCAGAATTTTTTCCGAGAAAATCGCAAACCGGTTTTGTCAGATAACCCGACGGCATGTCGAGATAACCTAACGTCGAAGGAGTAAAACAACAGTTACTTTTTCTCGTTTCTCGAGCTACTTATAAAATTTTTAGAATTTTCCGTGTCTTAATTTTCTAGAAATTCTGTAAACATCAATTCCACAAGCATTATATCCTAGTTTAGTCGAGTCTTATATATATTATTACCACCGATTTTACGCGAAGGTTTCTTTGTTTTCAAAGTGTGCAAGTTTAATTTATCAAGAAGAAGTTACATAAGATTGGAAGGAGCTTTTCACGCATACATTCTTCTTGGAAAGGATTTAACCACTACTTCACACACGGATCTTACCGAGTTAATTAGGGGAGTATTAGTTTCTTTCATTTTTCATTACCTTCTATTATCATAACTTTGATACTTTCGGGGAACATTGGGAAAATGTTCAGTTTAAGTGTAGGGAGGGAAAATAAAGCGGGAACTTTGAAACTATGCTTATCCTTGATTATTTGCTTTGTCCAATTGTATTTGTGTAATAAACCATGAGAAAATGTCGGTTAGGGTAATTTTGGCACCAAATTTAAATTTTTTATGACATATAGGAGTGGGCCATTAGTCTTAACAAAAGCGTCTCCCGGATAGGAAGTTGCATGACTAGCACAAAAACCCTTTACCACCTAAATTCCACCCAAAATGCGAGGATCGCCTCTTAGATTAGTAGGAATTAAAGCATTCATCTTTAATGCTTAGTGTGTGAACCGTAGTATAATAGATTCTAGAACTTGTTTTGTGATGCATTCCGAGATCGCTAGTAAGACTACACTTGTGTAGTTAGGAATAACTAAATGATAAGAGGCATTAGGATAACCCTTGTTTGATACCGTAATATAATTACTTCTTCCACATCGGTTGAGTAATTCCCCCACACCCTTGCGTTGTACTCATATTTAGTACACGATACCCTCTAGTTAACCCCTCGAGCCTATCCTTTCGCGGCTCTCGTGATGTTTGTTTTCGAATATCAATGAAGAGCATTGTTTACACCCCACCCCAAATGTACACCCAAATCGCCTTAGCCTACCTTGTATGCACTCACTTTTAGTGCATTATTGTTATCACCCTAAACCCTTAGTTCAATTATCTAGTTGCTTGCATGAGTTGCTAAGTCGAGTCATATCCTTTGTACACAGTTTTGGGACGATTGGGACTCATGGGAAAAGTTAAAGTTTAATGATTGGAAGAGGAACGTTAAATTCCCTTATTTGCGTAATAATATACCCCAAGTGTTTTGATCTTTTCAATTCGGGTCAAATTAGTGTTAAAGTAATAAAAACTCAAGTGTAGGGATGTGCCTATAAATCCCTATCATTTTGATGTTACCTTAGAGGATCGTAGAGTAAAAGCGTATGAAAAAAAAAACATACGGGGCTACCATCCTACATCTATCTTTAAATTTTTGTTTGTTTGTTTCAGTTATCTAGAGTTTAGAGTGTCGAGTCTTGGCTTAGCAACGCCATTCTTCGTATGCTTGTAACATAGAGATTTTTGACTTGCCACCACTAAATAGCCTATCCCACCAAACCCTTTGTTTCCCTACCGTAAGCCTAACATTACAACCCTTTAAAAGACCTCTTTGATAGTCTTTCCTAGGTGCTTACCCCAAAGCGATGGAGGTTTGATCTATTCTCAAGCCTATGGTAATCTATGTACTAGGACCGGTTAATGAGTGTTTATCTTCCATTTCCAACTTGTTATATTTCATATACACCCGAGAGATGTGAGTATCCAAACACCCCATGTGAGGTGCTAGTATGTAATTTCCGTGCTTGTTATGACTTTTTTCGGGCTTATATGTGTTGTGGATTGTTTTAAACCAATGCTTCATGACCCCTAACTTATAAGTTAATTGGCTAAAAGCACATTTGCTTGAGGACAAGCAAATACCAAGTGTAGGGATATTTGATAAGGTTTTAAAATGTACCTTTTGAGTGGTCGCTTAAGCCCTTATTTGATCACTTTTGTATCCGTTATTACTTAATATCGTTCCTTTTCACTTTTAGGTCTCTTGAAGGCAAATTGCTGTAATGGCACTTATTTGGACGAAAAGGCGCGGATATACGAAGATAATGGCCAAAGTCAAGAATCGAGACACTCAAGCTGCTGAAATACAAGGTGACGGCGCCATGCTAACTCACAGCACGCCGTCGAGCACTTATGTGACGGCAAGAGCCAAATTGCTTATTTTCAAGTGTGTGGTGTCGCTTTAAAAAGTAGGTCGTCGCAACCTTCGCGGCCTAGATTTGATCCGGGCGGCGCCAGAGACTAAAGGGGACGGCGTCACAAGCATAAGGTGACGCCGTCACAAGACTAACGTGGCCAAGACGAAACCCTAATGGCCGCACCCGGCCACAACTCATAAGGTTGACGCGTCGCGACTTGTAATATTATATATAGAATCCGAATTTTTCAGCTTTAGTGTGTAGTCTTTTGGAGTAAAAACCTAAACCGAACAAGGTTGTCTTGTGAAAGTATTTTAGGTTCCAACCCTATCTTACATCAAGATAAGTGTTTTACTTCATTAATTCAATTATGTCTTCAATTATTTGTGTGTATGCTTGGATGTTCTCCATGTCCGGCTAATTTACTTGTGTGTTTGCTTAGGAATATGAAACTTAATTATTGAATATTGATTGGTTGTCTCTTATCTTAATTGTTTAATGATCTAGTAATGCGATAGGTCATTCGTTGTGTAATTAATGCTTGATTAATCTTTGTGAACCTTAGACTATAACACCTAGAGCTTTAGTTGTAGGATAAACCACCCAAAGAGTGCCTTAGAGTTAGAGTTTATAATTTCTAGAGGTTATTGTAGACGAGACCCTTTGGTAAGTTCAAAGAGTTAGGGATAAAAGCATACCCTACAACTTTAGACACACAACGCGATTAAGAATAAGGACGTGACAATTCAACCACCAATAGGAGATAATTAAGGAGTAATAAAACCTAAGTAAACACATCTTTAAACTATCATACGAGCACACAATAATTAGACATAGACTACATACATCTTAGACTAGATAATTAGACAAGTAGAGTAATCAGTAGAAATACCAACCCCCAAATCCAAACCCCGAGATTCGTACCTTTCCATTTTCTAAAAAACATAAAAAGATAAAAAAATAATCTTCCTCAACCCCAACCTTAGCGTAGTAACTTCTCACTAGCATTCCTATTCCCCTAGAGAACGATATCAATACCCGTGGTTTACCCTAATACTACACTACAATGATTAGGTTCACTGCCTAGGGTGTTATAAAACTTGCTCGAATAAAAGGAAGTTCCTTTTGACCACGAACGGCAGCGTGTAGCGTTATCAACATTCCTAAGCTTTATCAAACTTCCTCTACACTCTTTTTTCAAATTTGAATTTGAATTGCCAACTCACACTCTTACACATTGATTATACCACACACTTCCCTCTCACACACCCACAACATCCATTTTGAATTATAATATTTTTATACCCTCTTGTCTCTTACTTTACTACTAGCATGCCACTTCATTGCTTCCTCTACGCTCATTCTTCTCACACACTCATAACACTCTTCATATTTGAATTTGATTCAAATAAAACATCTATCACACTCTAACTTCCCCACCACACTTTTATCTCACATACTCTAACAAGTATAATTGAATTTGAAATTCAAGTGTGCTATGTTCCCTTCTATAAGACACACTTTTACACACCTGCTTCTATACACTCAATCTCTTCCAATCACCAAACTCTTGAATTTTGATCTTGTCCCCTTTTCTATGGCATATGCTAACTTTTCCAAACTCTTCCCTCTCACAACATACGCACTACTTCATTTTGAAATTCAAATTTGGGAGGTAAGGTATTAACCAACCCTTGGGGAACACTCAAAGATAACCCGTTGTCTAGTAGTTCCTCTCTTTCTCATTCATATTGGACTAAACCTTTAACTATCTAGTTACACACTTCACTAAATATTTTAATCGCCTAGACCTTGACTAAATAAGTAGGTTGACCTTATCTCACTTGAGTTGGAAAAAACTTGGAAAATGTCAAAGGTGAAGTTTAATTTGGGGTTTACGCAGAGCAAAATGCTAATTCATAAATAAGCAAAGAGATGAACCAAATTCATGCCGCCAGTCGATGGGCCCTCGGTCCAATAGCCTTTGTTATTGATACGCTGCATAACGCTGCTCTAAAAGGAACTTCCTCTCTTCGTGAGCAAGTTTTTCAACACTCTAGGCAAATAACCTAATCGCTTTAGTGTAGTATTAGGGTAAGCCTCGAATTAATATCGCTCTCTGGGGAATAGAATGCTAGTGAGAAATTACTACACTAAGGTTGGGCTGAGAGGATTATTTTTATCTTTTTTATATTTTTAGAAAATTGAAAGATAATGCAATCTGGTATTGATTTGGGGTTGGTATTTCTACCGACACTCTAATTTTATCTAATTAACTAAGCTTAAGGTGAAGGTAGTCTATGTCTATTGTTGTATGTCAGATGATGATTAAAAATGTGTTTACCCAGATGCTAATACTCCTAGTTCTCCTCATTGATGGTTGAATTGTCAATGCCCTTATTCTTAACGCTAAGTAGTTCTAGTCGTAGGGTATGTGTTTTTCCCTAACTCTTGAGACTACTAAGGTTATTGCTCACTTAAATCTCTAGGATTCATAAACAAATCTAAGGTTACCTGATGTTTAGAATACAATAACTCTAGGTGATTATAAACCAATGTTCACAAAGGATACTGTTAGGAATTAGAAATTCCTGGTATTAAAGAGTCGGTCACCTCAAGTATATGTAATCGCTAGAATGCTCGTAGTCATAGTTATATTTAGTTAAGTAGTATTTAGTTAAGTAACACCATGGAGGACGGACGGGTCTTTACCCATTGTATGCCCGATCCAGCGTGCCGTTGTGTGGCATTTATGTAAGACTATAAATACTCTCTACCTCCCAAGGTAGAGAGTTGGAGCTCATAATAATATCTTTCACTTTCTCTCACTAAGTTCCCTAAACCTCTAACTTTCTCTCTAGAATTCCACTTATACGCCCACTTTGTGTTATGGTTTGATGTGTTTGTGAATTCCAATATCCAACAATTGGTATCAAGAGCCATGGTTAGATCATATCTTGCACATCTTTGGATTTCTAGTGGTTTTAGGTGGTTTTTGAGTTTGAAAAAGTTTAGTGGTTTTGCATCATTTGGTTGATTTCTTGTGTTAAAGTTTGGATTTTGTTAGTACTTTTATGTTTAGAATCATCACAAGTGTGTAGGTTTTCATTTGGTAAGCTTGAATCATCTTGGTTGGGTTGTTTTTGGATTGAAAAGTGATGTTTATGTGGTTTTTTTTCTTGCTAGCTACTTTAACTCACGGATTAGTTTCTTCAGAGCTTACTTGCTTTACAAATTTGTAGCGAAGTTACGCTTTTAGACCTAGCTTACTTAGATCTAGCGATTTACAAGACAAGTAGTGGACTCTCCACTACGTAGCAACTTGGTGGTAGCGACTTGGTCAGAAGTAGTTGCTCTTTAGCGAATTTGTATCTTTAGCTTACTTGAGTAGCTAATTGTCGCCAAAATTTTGCTAGCTTACTTGAGGCTTAGCGAAGTTACTACTTAGCTTAACTTGCATTTGTCTAGCTTACTTGGGACTCTAGCTTAATTTAGTGGTATAGCTTAATTAAGTGTTAGCTTAATTTGGTGCATTATCTTCTAGCTTAATTTGGGTGATTGTTTACGTTTTCTTGATTTAGTAAAATCTCGTGAAAGAATCTATTTCTCGGTTTAATCATAGAGTTATAAAATCCCGTGATATTCGTTAACATGTCTACCAACGCTCCTACTATCATCTCCATCTGCGAGGATGTTCAAGCAAATGGGTCGATACTCGCCCACCCATGCTTGACGAATCACTACATTCTTGGGCTCAACGAATCGATTGTACGCCTTGGAAAGGAAAATGGTGTCAACATTCTCAAATCCATTGATGAAGGACCATATCAAGTTGAGACGACTAGAGACATACTTGATACTAATGAAGATGGTACTCCTGCTTACGGAATGGACAGACCTAAAATGTATGATGAGCTTGATGATAAGGAGAGAAAGAGATTCGATGCGATATCGTGGCTTCAAACATTGTTCTTCAAGGTCTTCCTAAAGACATCTACAAGTCGATCAATCATAACACCGATGCAAAGGCAGTTTGGGATAATGTTAAGATGCTTCTCTCGTGTTCTAATTAACTATGGAAGACAGAGAATCCCAACTCTATGACTAATTTGAACACTTCAAGATGAAACCAGATGAGAATGTCTATGAGTACTATGTGAGATTTCATAAGTTAGTGAATGACATGAGGAACATCAGAATGACTATGCCTAACATTCAATTGAACTCAAAATTTGTGAACAACATGAATCCCTAATGGCACAAGTTTGTCACTGCGGAAGCTCACTAAAGGATTGAAGAATACAAACTATGAGCAACTCTATGCCTTCCTCCTTCGGAATGAGAGACATGCTATGTTTGAAAAATTGATTCTCAATCAGCCAAAACCAACCGTGGAGAGACAAGCTCGCCTAATGACTCAACCGCCTTCTACTCAAACATCCGAATCACAACCAAAGCATCACAAGTCATACCCTTGGGTAATGGTAATCACAAACTCATTCCCGATCCTATGTTCAAACAAGCCGATGCCGATGCACACGCTGGTAACTTCATTAATCAACTAGCTCTTCTCATTAGTCAAAACATGAATTCTCTCCCACAAACCAACAACAACCTCGAACAAAGATCTAACCCACACAATCAAGCCACCGTTAAAGATGGAAGGATCGTGGTGCAACCGCCAGAAAGACAAGATGATCGTGGAAGAGGTGGAGTCGGTAGAGGTTATGTTGGCAACCATAATCGAGGAAGGAATGGTAACCAAGGTCAAGCTAAGCCAATCAAATGTTATAACTGTGGTGGTGAGGGGCACATTGCAAGGAATTGCACATCTCCAAAGCGCCCACGAATGCCGATTACTTCGAGATAAGATGTCCTGGTACAAGCTCGTGACAATGGTGTCGCTTTGGATGAAGAGGAATTGTTGTTTAGCCGAGGGCAATGCCAAGACCTATGATGCGATGTGGATGAGCGACCTATTCAGAGATAGGTCACAATCATCGAATGCCTTTCAAGTCGCTGACAGATGCATACGACTGATGTGGATGATGGACCTACCGCACACACAATTTTTATGGCTAGCATTTCTCCAATGGTTTCTCCCAAGGTCTCTTCTTCACCACTAGGTGGCCCATCCCAAGACAAACTCATCTCAGAGGTATTAAAACTATACGATAATGCCGATGTGCAACAGATGCATGACAAAGTACAATCAACTCAAACTATTGAATCAAATGTTGAAAATATGGGTAATATCGATATTATCCCATATGATCAATATGTGAAACAAAGTGAAAGTGAAGGTGTACCAAGTGATGCATCTTCCGCATCAACAATGACTATGTTTTTGATGAATACACCGCATGTGCCCCGATGATTCCGTAATTTAACTAAATGCCTATAAAGAACGTGTTGCTATTTATGAACAACGTGCTAAATTTGAGTTGACCACTCGTGAGCGGGAAATGGATGACCAAGTGCGCATACTATTAGAAAAAGTAATTTTAGAGAAGAAGTATTGAAACAAGAATTAAATTCCTTGCAAGAAAAACTTTCTAAAACAGATAAGCAAAAACAAGAACTTCAAGAAAATGTGAAAATGCTTAAGCAAGAATTTAATGCAAAGGAATCAAAACTCTTGAGAGATTTTTCTAATCTGAAAACTTTGAAAACAAACTTGAAAACAAGTTGTACATACAAGGGAACACCATTCAGATCGCCACATGGTCACTAAACATAGAGTTCTAAGCGATAAGCATAGTGTTCCCATTATAGATAAACCCAACCCTGAGTATGGAAAGATAGCAAAAGCAGCTCAAAGTGTGATCTATGATGGCAATGAGATTCTTAAACCTAGAAAAAAACCTAGTTGCTTGAGTGCACCGAGGAAGATAAGAAATCGATGAAGTCACTAGGGAAAGGATGAACAAAAAATTAGATGATCCTAAATGCAAAGAGAAAAAATAATTATCACTCCCCATGACTACAAAAAGGAAAACTGGATTTCCTTGAACATGTTTAAGCCTCAGACATTGTTGACTCCCGAACAAGTTTTCTGGAAAAAGGATTTAGATAAGCGTAAAGTCGAAAATATTGTTGAAACAAACCCTCCCTATGGAAAATGCCTAGAGCGTTTAATCGTATCCTCCTAATACACCAATGCATCTTGTTCCTAGAAAAATTGCCACTAAAAGCAAGACCTTAATTAGCCAATATGTTATATTTCAACTATTTGTTGATTTTGAGAAAACTTGCAAGAAAAGGATCACACCCACGGTATAACGGAAGGAGAAAGGGGTTTTGAGCAAATGAAAGAATGTTATTTAACCGAGGTCATGCCTTTCTTTAAACTTCTAAAAGATCACTTTGAGAGTCTTAAAAAAGGGATAGAAACTCGATATCAAGGGAATGGAAAAGGAATTTGATGCAATGGTAGTTGAAGTTAGTGATTATGAGCCTGCACTAAAATATAATGAGATTGAGAGGAAGAACTTGCATACATTAAATGAGACTCTTATTACTGAATGTGTTGCTCAAGATATTTTTTTCACCGCTTCAAATTGCTCTATTAATGCTTCCAAATTTCATGAACTATCTGTGGCCCCGAAAGTCTCCCATGATCGTGTCATTGAGCTTGAAAAAACTAATTCTAAACTAAACGAGAAAATTGAACTGGTGATCACGACAATTTGGTTAAACATTTTTCTAAACTGAAGTTGAGCATTTTAATTTACAACTAAAATATCAACATCTTAAAGAAAATGTTAAAACTTAAAATATCAAGACATCTCCGATGCTCCAGAGTTTGATGCGCTTTTCAAATTAACAAACGTGATGAACAGATTCAAGCTCTGCAACACGATCGAAAGTTGAAAGCCCAAATCTCTCAATTAAAGGGTCAAACGAACAATATGACAGGCTCCCAAATGCCTCCTCCTTTAGATTCTCCGAATTCTCAAACTTTTCATCTTCAAAACTTAGTTGATGCCTTACAAAAGGAAAACGAGAGTTTTCTAGAAGAAAATGAAAAAGTTAAACGACATTTTAAAGAGTTATATGATTCAATAAAAGTCACCCGTGACCAAAACAACTAAAAAATAACGTCTCTACAAAAGGAAATTGAGAATCAGAAGTCGTGAAATGGGAAACCGCCACTTGTTTTCAATAAGAATGTTGTCTCAAAGTCACCCTTAGATCGCAAATACATCTGGATGCTTAAATATATTCCTCCTCATCTTAGGAATAATGAACATGCTTTTCATGAATACCGTGCTCACCTTAAGGATAGTCTAGAATGTCTCCGTGAGATTGTCGAAGAGGATTTCATTAACAAACCTCTTGATAGTGAAATTAGGTTTGCTTGCCTCCATGCCAAACGATCTCAAGAGTTGCTAGAATGTGTAATTGCCACATGTCCCAAATCCTTAACCTTAGGTGCAAAAGGCAAAGCCGTGATGCCTTGTTCTATGCCTAGTGCCAAGCAGGAAATCCGCTCTATGCCCAGTCTTAAGAAAGGAAACACTAATGTGCCTTCAAGTAGTTCAGATTCCGGATATGTTAGTGCTAAGAAAGTGAACTTTAGTGTGCCTTCAAAAAGCTCAAATCACAGTCTTAAAGTATACACTAATGTGCCTTCTAGTACTTCCGATCCTTGCACATCAAGTTCAGGAATGCAAAAATTAGATCAACCAACTAATGTTCCCATTCCTCTACAGAGTAATCAATGACTTTAAAGCAAGCAAGTCAAAGTCTCAAGACAATACAAGGAATGATAGGACCTTGCAAGCTAAGAATGTGCATTGGAAGAGAGTAGAAGACCAATCTAGGAACTTTAAGCTTGAGTTGAATAAAACGAATCGTGTTGATTCAAGTATTAGCCTTAGGCGCATCGTAATTAATTCAATTCGATACTATTTGCAAACCTTGTAATGATGTCCGCTTGAATTTCGCTTGCTAATCATGAATGTGGTGTGAATGCTTTGTCTAATGCTGTCAAATGCCCAGCTAAAATTGTTAATGCTAATAATCGTGCAAATAAGGCAAAAAGGCAAAAACGAAAGATTGTTAGAAAATAGTGGAAACCCACAAGAAGAACTTTTATAAAGATAGGTTATTATTGGATACCTTTTGGCCATAAGAATAATCAGCTTTGTTCTCAAACTGCTAAGATTATGCCCACTAGAAAATGGATGCCTACCGGTAGAACTATTCCCTTAAGAAGTAAACATACTTTGAATAGGTCAAATACGCATACACCAAAGATTGCATCTATTCCCAATGATTCCATTGCTTCTACTTCGATATGGATGTTTCTATTTCGATGTGGGTGTTCCACCATCGTTACTAACCAAGTGGAACCCATTCTTGCATGGGGATCCCAATTATCCAGTTATCCATTCTTGTCTGTGTTCAACCGCAGATCATTCAAATCGTCTCGGGTACCGGACTCAGCCGCTCCAAGCATATGACCGAGACCGTCGCGCTCATGAACTTCGTGAGCAAATTCATCTGACCGTTAGATTCGTAATGATCATTTCGTGCAATTAAGGGTTATGGTGATTATGTTGTTGGTGATAGTGTTATCTCTAGAGTATACTATGTTTAAGGTCTTGGTCATAATCGCTCTCTCGTTGGTCAATTCGTGATTCTCGATCTAGAAGTAGCCTTCATAAAACATACTTGCTTTGTTAGAGATCTTAATGGCAAGGAACTGTTAAAAGGAACTCGTGGTTCAAATCTTTACACCATCTCTATAGAAGATATGATGAAGTCTTCTCCAATTTGCTTGCTGTCAAAGGCTTCAAAACAAAGTCATGGTTATGGCATCGACGTCTCAATCACTTGAACTTCGGCACCATCAATGATCTCTCCATAAAGGACTTAGTTGTAGGTTTACCTCGACTAAAGTATGAAAAGGATCATCTTTGTTCAGGATGTCAATTGGGAAAAAGCAAGAAGTATGCCCATAAACCCAAACCTACTAACTCTGTCACACAAGTTCTTCATACAATTCATATGGATTTATGTGGACCAATGAGAGTGCATAATATCTTTGGGAAGAAATATGTGTTAGTTATAGTTGATGATTACTCTAGATTCACCTGGGTCAAGTTCTTAAGGACAAAGGATGAAACTCCCGATATCATCATCAAACTTATCAAACAAATGTGCAGTTCGACTTAACAAAACCGCCGTAATTATCCGACAGCATAATGGAACCGAAGTTTGTTAACAAACAACTTAGTGAATTCTATGAAAGCATTGGAATCAGCCATCAAAGAAGTGTTCCACTAACTCCTCAACGTAACGGTGTAGTTGAAAGACTAAATCGAACTCTTGTAGAAGCCGCCAACAATGCCGATTTACTCAAAAGTTCCAATGTTTCTCTCAAGCTATTGCCATCGCATGCTACACACAAAATCGCTCCCGATTCACACCGCTCATGGAAAGACACCATATGAACTTGTCCACAACAGAAAACCTAATCTCTTTCCTTCGTGTGTTTGGTGCATTGTGTTATCCAACTAATGAGGGTCAAGACTTAGGGAAACTTAGGGCTAAAGCCGACATTGGAGTATTTGTAGGATATGCACCAAACAAAAAGGGATACCGAATCTATAACAAAAGAACCCGAAATATCATGGAAACCATTCACGCTACGCTTGATGAGTCGACCGTCAAATGGCTCCCGACACTCCAGCCAGACCCGCGACTTCAAAATCCCATTGGTTCATCCCTTGTTCCAAACTCTTCTCAAGAAACTCCATATGTACCTCCATCCGAAGATGATTTAAAGAAATTGTTTGATCCTATGTTTGATGAACTGTATGATTCAATTACTAATGAGGTGTTGATCCCTACAACAGAGGATGCTCATATTCCTGTGAATGAAGTCAATCCTTCAGCCTCAATATCTTTAAGTCAAGAAGCACCGCCGCCGATCCTTCGCCTCATCAACAAATCATCATTCTTCAAATGTACATCATGGAAATGTTTCTCGCATCAATGATGAAGTTAATCCCTTTGCTACTCCTGAAGATGCTCCATTTGAGAACATATTTGCTCCTCAATCATCATCGTAACCATCTTCTTCGTGAGACATCGACTCGCTACCTCCCTCAACAACTACCACATGAACACCTTCTAAAATGGACTCACGATCATCCATTAGACAACATCATTGGAAATCCCTCTCGCCCCAGATCAACCCGGAAACAACTTGCAACCGATGCCTTATGGTGCTTCTTCAACTCCGCACTCTCTAAGATCGAACCAAAAGATGTTAAAACTGCCATGAATGAAGACATATGGTTCAATGCCATGCAAGAAGAAATTCATGAGTTTGATCGACTTGTTGTATGGGAGTTAGTACCGCCCGCATGTGCTATGATTATTGCTCTTAAATGGATCTTCAAAGTGAAACTTGATGAGCATGGTGATGTGTTGAAGAACAAGGCTCGATTAGTTGCTAAAGGATACCGCCAAGAGGAGGGTATTGACTTTGAAGAATCTTTTGCTCCAGTTGCTCGAATCGAGGCAATCGAATCTTTTCGCTAATGCCGCTAGTAAGAACATGGTAGTCTATCGATGGATGTGAAACGCATTTCAACGGAGATCTTAAAGAAGTCGCCTACGCCACCAACCTGAAGGATTTGTGAATCCAGAGCATCCTACTCACGTTTATCGCTTGAAGAAGGCTCTTTACGGTTTAAAGCAAGCTCCAAGGGCATGGTATGATACATTGTCAAAGTTTCTTCTATCTACCGGATTTAGCAAAGGAGCAGTTGATCCAACATTGTTCACCAGAAGTCGTGCAAACATTTAACTCATGTTCAAATTTATGTTGATGATATTATTTTTGCCTCGACCGACCCAATGGAATGTGATCGCTTTTCAAATGAAATGAGTTCAAAGTTTCAAATGTCAATGATGGGACAAATGTCATTTTTCTTGGGATTACAAATTTCACAAAGTCCCTGAGGCATTTTCATAAATCAATCTAAATATGCAAATGAGATTTTAAAGAAATTTGGATTTGATTCAAGTGACCCCGTTGACACCCCCATGATTGATCGAACCAAACTAGATGAGGACCACTCAGGATCATGATTGACCAAACAAAATATCGTAGTATGATTGGATCCCCGATGTACCTCACGCTAGTAGACCGCATATCTTGTTCGCCGTTTGCATGTGTGCTAGATACCGTGCTAAGCCTACTAAAAGCACCTTGAAGCGTTAAACGGGTCTTTCGGTATCTCCAAGGAACCATCAATATGGGACTTTGGTACCTGAAGAACATCGGTATGTCACTAACGCCTATGCAGATGCCGATCATGCAGTTGTCAAGATACTCGCCAAGTACATCCGAGGTGCTCGCTTTTGGGTGATAAGCTTGTGAGCTGGTCTTCAAAGAAGCAAATGAGTACTTCTATTTGCTCTACAGAGGTTGAATACATAGCCATGTCATCTTGTTGTGCTCAAATCTTATGGATGAGATCTCAATTATCCGACTATGGCTTTGTATTCAACAAAATCCCTCTCAGATGTGATAATAAAGTGCTATTGCTCTCTCATGCAACAACGTTCAACACTCAAGAGCAAAGCATATCGACATTCGACATCATTTCATCAGGGAACAAGTGGAAAAGGTGTGGTGGAACTATATTTTGTGAGGTCTCAATATCGCTAGCGACATCTTCACCAAAGCTCTTCCAAGAGAACGCTTTGAGTTTATTCTTCCACGACTGGGCATGAAAAGCCTTCAACCGTAAACACTCAAACGCCTTCGTGAGGAAGACGAGGAGTAAAGGTCTTCTTCATCTATCTCTTGTATATACTTATTCAAAAAAAAAATCAAAATACAAAATTATAAAACCTTCAAAATCCATAAAAATCTGAAAAATTCAAAAAATCTTCAAAAATATTGTCAATTTGTCATGTTTTTCTGGTTCGATAATATCTACGGTCTTTGTGCTGTCATTCAAAGAATGACACGAGACTTTAGATGTTGTTCGAATTAAAAAAAAAAAAAAAAAAAAAAAATCAAAAAATTATTTTTGGGAGAAAGAGAAAAAATATGGTTTATTGTCATTTTCGTGCAATAACCCGTTTTAAAAGAAAGAACAGAGCCATGTTTTACCATGTTTTCAAATTCCATGCTCTGATTCTATAAACATTTATCTGAAAACTAAATGCTTTGAAAAATAACTCGGTCTCTATTTTTGATAATCATCTCGACTTATTTGTCAAAATATCTATCTCTCAATCAACAACCTATGTCATTGATTGAGGGGAGAATGATTTCAATTAAATTAAAAAGTTATTTGGCATTAAATTGTTTTCAAAAGATATACATGCATGTTTTATCAATGGAGTTTAAAGTCTTAAAAACCGATCCTTATCAGCTAAAACGCTTTCATAATCAAGTCACAATTCTCCTTAAAAGCTTTCAAAATCAATTTAAATCTATAAGAGATCACAAATCTCAAATGATTTGATAATTGTGATCGGGGAGAATGTGTGATTTAAATTGGATTTAAACTGATAATTCCGTAAATGGTTTTATAAGGATGTACAAGCTCTCCTTCCCACATGTGACAAACGATTTCAAATTTTCCATGCACATGTTGAGGGGAGCATCTATCTTAAACCTATGATTTGAAACGTGATCACTTATCTCATGTGTGTTCCCTCTAGTATGTGCAAAACTCTTTTCAAATCTCGAGGCACATATTGAGGGGGAGCAAAATCATGAAAACCTCATCCTTCCCCAAAATGCTTTATCTACTTGATTCGATTAAGGAAGTGATGTTGATATTTTTTAGAAAATGGTAATCAAAGAAGTTAATTCTTTCTCTTGCCTCCGCGTGGAAAACTATTTCAAATACTTGATTCACATGTTGAGGGGGAGTTCTTCTTCTAAAAATATCAAAACAATTCAGGTACAAAATGCTTTGATAAAATATCATAAGTATCCGGATTGATTTTCAAATGGTTTTCAATTGGTTCCTATGGCCGATGAACAATACCAAAAAGACCGACCAACTTTACATTATGTATGGTGATATAAGGATGATAAGGTTAGGTATTTTGTTCCCATGATCCGTAACCGAGGGATCTACCCAGTGGACTATCCACTAGTTAGTGTAGAGTTCTTAGGTATGATGATAAAAGGAGAAAATGAGATATGGGAAGAGTGCGGACTAAGACTGAGCTAGTACTCGAATAAACCCAACAAGGTTCTAGTTATGAAGTCTCGGTAAGCACTCAAGGGGTTGAAGAATGAAAAAGAATTGAATGAGAAAAGGGTGAAAACAAATAGCCCTCCAATTATTCAACCTTAGGCGTAAACCGGTTCAATTCATATGCTACTGATGGTAACATCGGTATTGAAGACAAGACGTCATGGACCCAAAGGACGCGACCGCACTTCAACTTTCCAAACCACTCAAGTTCCTCTTAAAAGGACTTGTTTCATTCTCACGGGAACCGACATTATCTATCGACTTCTCTTAGAGATTGTTGATATTGAAGGAGGAGACCCTCTCCCTAGTCTCCCATATAGGATCCAAATATGCACAAATTGAGTCTAGAGCCACGAGATCATCAATAAATCTCATTAGGACACTTTCAATGAAGACTCTCTGTTTCACACAATGTGGAAAGAGAGATTATATCTTGAGTCCTACGCAGTAACCTTGTGGTATTGCCGTAACATCCGAAAGTGATGTGTTTACATATTCACAATGAAGATGGAAAGCCTTCTCGAGCCAACATCTAACAAGCTCCTGGTAGGTGGCATGTGAGATCTATTATAAAGATCAACCATGTGACAACTGAACGTAAACAATGGGGCGATTCAATCTTTTGAATCAATCCCGTTCAGTTATGGATTGACGGATACCTTTGAAAACCGGTCTTTGTGCTTTAAAACTCTTTTCATTAGCACGTCGACCGTGTACTAATTTTTCAAATCAAAAGGTGTTTTATGATTGATAATTGATTTTCATTAAAACCTTCGTTATATTGCAAAAACAATTTCTATTGAGCAATACACCATTGTTTTTCAAATCTCTTTTCATCAATCGCTGGACGTAAATTCCTGGTTCACTCACTCCGGTTGTCTTCTTTGAGACGCTCCGTTTGAGAACTAGAGCAAATAAAACCCCGTCAAGGAAATTCTTCGAATTACCGATCACGTGCAAGATTTGTATCGATCAACGGGAACCGTGGGTCGCGGTACCTCAATTCATCGAAAGTGATCAAAGACACTTTCGGCGCTTTATTGCTAACCTGCCTTATGCGTGTACACCCCGACGCTTGCACCGATCGTAATGAAGCGGTCAATCCATAGCCGCATGCTCACCTAACACATTCATCTCAAAAGAAATCATGATTAGTGCATCAATGACTCTGATATTATCACTCCATGCTTCGCTACGCCGCCAATATCATGAATCAACTAAAGCTTCCGCTACTCTGATGAGAAGATATCATGATCCAAAATGTGAGCATGTCGGTCCCAATGTCACAACATCACATAATACCAACACCACAATGGATGTATCAGAGATTTTCTATTTGTTGATGATCTCAAAAGTCGGCTCAACATTATTATCACGTGGATCAGGAAAAGACCTCCACTTGGATTAACCAAACATGCAATGAGTGGAATCAATGACTACGAGCTTCCGAGCAAAGTACTACATCAAGAATGCAAGATCAATTGTTAATGTAATATCCGATTGTATTCAATGTCATTTTAGTATATGTTTGAGGTGACCTCCTTAGGGGGAGATTGTTAGGAATTAGAAATTCCCTGTATTAAAGAGTCGGTCACCTCAAGTATATGTAATCGTTAGAAAGCTCGTAGTCATAGTTATATTTAGTTAAGTAGTATTTAGTTAAGTAACACCGTGGAGGACGGACGGTCTTTACCCATCTCGTATGCCCGATCCACACTCGTGTGTGTGGCATTTATGTAAGACTATAAATACTCTCTACCTCCCAAGGTAGAGAGTTGGAGCTCATAATAATATCTTTCACTTTCTCTCACTAAGTTCCCTAAACCTCTAACTTTCTCTCTCTAGAATTCCACTTATACTCCCACTTGTGTTAATGGTTTGATGTGTTTGTGAAATCCAATATCCAACAAAAACCTATCAAACCTTTCACTTTTCAAGGTTTTGCTCAAAAGAACAAGTGCTTCCCCTTATGATTTTCAAAACCTCAACCTTTTAGATCACTAGTTGAGGGGGAGTACTTGACTTAAAATCTTTGTTCACAAATTGTTCACAGTGGTCATCTTCCCACAAAACTCAAAATGGTCATATTTATTGTAACACCCCAACCCGCACAAGGCGGTAAAGATGTCACAAATACGCTTCATATCGTAACCTTAAGTACTATACAATAGCGAAGCCTTACAAAACTTACAAAGAAAATATAAATAACTTAATAATCAAAATAATTCTAAGATCCCTATTTCAAAACTTGCTCTCGTCTCTACTCTCAACCCTGCATCGATATCCCATAAACTCATCTTGAATGCTTAATACCCCGCAGAAAAGAAAAATGCTATTGAGCTTACAAAGCCCAAAGGAATGTATATAACAGAACTTAAACTAAACAAAATAGAATTTACAAAATAAAACAAAGAAACGATAATAACGGTCACCCTAATGAGATCAATGAATCATTGAGGATTCTCGCGAAACGCATCATCATACGTAAACCTAAGAACAAATAACCATCAAGAACAAAACACATAGCATATTGGGCACATACCCAAAAACATCAAAATAATCACATTCTAATACATCCAGATAGTAGAGTTCATATAAGCCAAACGGAATATCTAAAGGCTAACGGAAACACTTTCTAGAAAATAATCATGGCATTCATAGAAATTAATTAATCCACATTTAACACGCTTAATTCAATATTGTAGCAAATGAAATAGCGCATGCATCATGGCAAATACACATACGTATAGAACACACAAAGAGACAAACTATAATCCTAAATAAACAAAGACATAACATAGCCATTAGCAATTATCGAATGTATATCGAAGCTAAACCAGCTTCCTCGATCAATCCCAACATCGCCAGAGTTTTAACATGGCAGTCACATATGCACGTGCATAACTAACCGAGCAGGCAAGGTTTATAAAATTAATGAATCCATTATACATACTAAACTTCCAAAACACTCAATTGTACACTAGCACATTCATCTCAAGTAGGATCAAATCCATTTCACATAACGATAAATAAACTAACATAACATCAGATGACAACATACAAATCATATTCAAACACATTATCATATCCTATCATAATAAACGATAGTCACATAACCATACAAAAGCATAAACACATGTAATAACATATAATAAGCCTAACACATAATTATAAACACTTGAACATACCCCTAACCATACTCGTAATGCTTAACATAGAAATAATGATAAAGATTTAGTTAACTACCACGAGCCCGTAACATATCATATCAAATATCTTCCTTATTCAAGGTAACCTCATAAACTAATTGGAGTAGCTAGCTCCCTAATTTGTAAGACGCCGTATTGCATACCTAAATCATTCACCGTAAAAACATATCGATAATAGATCGTGATCTAGGATGCATCCATATACGCCCCAACAAAATGACGGATAGTGGCCATACTATCAATAAAATGATAACGGAAAGTGGACGCGGCGTAACATCACTTCATCGCCCCTGAGTCATGTCGAGGTGCATCATCGACACACTTTATTATGGAACCCCATGACTAGTGAAATATTTGGCTCGGGTGTCAAACTAACTTAAGTCAAACAAATTGTCATAAATGACACACATCATAATCAAACGAAAATTCAACAAAATATATCCGATAGTTCATACCATACCTGCTCATGTGCAAGAGGTTCAAGTCGAAGTTTATGTCGAGTCACATAACATACTTTCATAATCAGAGTTTCATAACCAAAGGTTCACAATCCGTAATTTCAATCAAATATAGCAAGGTTCAACAAATGTGCGACAAAGTCTTTTCTTCTAACATAACGCTCAAGTCGATATTGCATGATTCAATAAACCGTGTTTCAAACAAGCAACAGATCAAACAATCAGAAAAGGTTCATAGCAATGGCATCGGAAACCCTAATAATTGAAACGTAAAAGCTTAACGAAAGAAACGCCATAAGAAACTCTTAATTTACCAAAAGGTCGTAATATCTCGTATCTTTAAAGCAAATGAGAGGAAAAGCAAAACTAATGAGTGAATCACGCAGATATAAGTCGCTGCGCTCCTTCCAACGTAATCTACATGGATTATGATTTATTTAATACTTGTTAGCATCATTACGTTATAACTGATTCATCGTTACAACATTCTTAGAGTTGTAAGTATATTCTTATTCTAGTGACTTTAATTTTGAATTACTTACATTTTAGAGTATTAATCATTAACTAGCCAAACTTTGTGTTACAAAATGATAAATGATAAACTTAAGGGTTTAATATGACAAATATCTTATTTGAGGACTTATATGGTCATCACTCAAAGTATAGGGTTTATAAATGTCAAGAATGGATTTTAGGACTCTCTTCCAAAATAGTTTACACAAGCCTTCATAACCTTACGTGATTAACCACTTCCACTCACATGTAACATTATTCGAATACAAACTTAATGA
Source organism: Chrysanthemum makinoi (assembly GCA_910596185.1). NCBI lineage: Eukaryota > Viridiplantae > Streptophyta > Magnoliopsida > Asterales > Asteraceae > Chrysanthemum > Chrysanthemum makinoi. The sequence continues at coordinate 192,288,999 of OU343216.1, read as the reverse complement.
GACCATGCATACCCTAATTTAATCCATGACACTTGACTTCTTGCATAAAATCATAACTCACGCATGTCTACATCACGCTTAGTACTAGCTCATTATACTCTTAATCAATAGTTATTTATGATTCCAAGACTTACCATTCTCACACTAACCAATCTAATTTACACATTTAGCTTTAACCCTAATCAACCTCCTATTTATGTTCTAGGTTTTCCCATACTTTAATATCATTTAATACGCTTTTAATTGACAAAATACGCTTTTAATAACCTTGAACCTTGACCTAGGACTTATGAAAACTCAAACGGAAGTTAACTCTGCACTCATGCATGTATCATTACAATTAACTCATACTATATTGATTTACTTAGATCATGTTAACTAGACCAAAACCTTACCCTTTCCTCTTGTTTCAATACGTACACAACACACATGCAAAACCCCTGTGGGTTCCCATATGACACATTATTGTGAGCGTGCTAACACACCCACTAGTTTAACCATTCATGACCAGATTTTGAAAGCCCCAAAACGCAGGTTTATCAAGGTATTTATGATGTCAAACATATGTTTTAATAGTGCTTAAATTGTCCCATTATTTCAGGTTACAAACCCTTCCCGACACCACATAACTTAGACCTAGTTTAGAGACTCATATAGTGCACAAAAGGGTCGAACCCCACCTACCTCAGCCTTTAAACGACAATAGACCGAATTATCCTACTTATTAACATGTATAACAAAGTCAGAAGTCATGTCTTTAATGTGTTAATAACCGAGTAAGATTTGCTTCACGCTAAAACATTAAACGACATATTATTAGGTTGTCTAAATTTAGTTTAACAAACCATTACAAGGGTACAAACTATGCATGGTCATGAAAACATATACCCACGCACCGTAATTAAGATCTAACATGAAGACATTTAGAGTATAAATGATACCTTGATAGCGTGACACAAAAAAAAGAAACGATGATAGAATGGAGCAAGTTAAATCGCCTTTGAGCTTGCCGCTGGTTGTAGCCCACGTAAAAGAGGAGGAGAGATGGAGAGAAGATGCCGTATACTTTTTAGGACTAGGGTTTCATATGGAGACTAAAGAAGAGTTTTTATAGTTGTCGACTCCTATGGATTTGTGTGGTGTTCGGGCTTACAAGAACCCACCCATATGGGCTCATGGTGGAAATCGGCTCACAAAGAAAAGGAAAAGTGGGCTTGAACTTGGGCTTGGCCGAATATTTGTGTAGTTTCACTTTGTGTCGCACTAAAAAGTCAAATTTTATATTATGCACGTTAAGTCTTGATATCATTTATAAGTTAGATTGAATTTCGTTTAATGAGTGTTGATTTATTTTACGTATTTTAACATTTTGATTTCAAGGGTAAAATAGTCTTATTATGCGTTTATATTTTTAGGGTTTTACATTTATTCTCAACATTTCTTCAAAAATTAACATTTATATGCCATTTTTTAGGGGGAGAAAAATACGTGATAAGAAATATGTTGTGTTTTGCTCATGAATCCTCGTGTGAAAAGACTTCAACCCATGAATTGACGGGAATTGAATAGTCATACATTGAAAAGATTTGTCTTCCAAGACTTATCCAAGTAAATTGTACCTATTCGAGAAAACTCTGGATAGACATGAACTTTGATTTGGTTTGACAACCTTTCGCGGTTGTCCACATCTTCAAGGTAGTTATTAGAGCTAGTTGTCACCTAAAAGTTGACAATGTATCTCTTTAACTATACAACGTGAATCGTGGTGTCTCGCAAGGAATTGTCTATCTTGAGTCGATCAATTCAAAAGTGCGTGCTCTTTCCTCACCGCGCATTTCACAAAAACTCTTAAGCACATGTGGAGGGGAGTAGTTTCTCAGCATAAGATCAAACTCTTACAGTGGTACAAAATGTTTTTCATTCATAAACACTTTAAGAGATTTTCATGAAAATGGTTTTATGGCAATGGAGTTATAAGGTGATTAAGGTTAAGAATAACCATCCTATGATCCGCCAGAGCCGGAGGGATCTACCCAAGGACACTACCAATAGTTAGAACTAGAAGTCCTTAGGTATGATTGTTAAAAGGAGATAATGAGAATCGGAGAAAGAAGGAGTTGAAGAATTAAAAAGAAATGCAAAGAAAAGGGTGAAAAGAAATAGCCCTCCGGATTATTCAACCTAGGGCGCATTAATCGGTTCAATTCATATGCTAATGCTGTCACTTGATGACGCCGGGTATTGAAGATTAAAAGTCGCCATGGACCCAAAGGATCATGCACTAAACCTTCTTAGCCACTCAAGTTTCTCTCAATATAAGCTTGTTTCATTCTCACAGGGAACCCTACGTAAACTATCGGCTTTTTCTTAGAGATTGCTGGTATTGAAGAAGGAGACCCTCTCCCTAGTCTCCGCTCCAGAAAACCAAAACGCACTATTGAGTCTAGAGCCACGAGATTCATCAAAAGATCTCTTAGGTACACTTGACATTTCATCACTTGTTGTTCAAACAATAAGAACATCGCTGGTAATGCTATTCGAGTCCTTCACGATCTTAGCAACTGTCGAGAACATTTATGAGAGGTTCACAATTGTGATCCCCTGATTGAATGGAAACACCCGCCAGGTCAACATCAAACAAACCGACAACAGTCACTTCAGTAATTTCTCCCCAAGTGGATTACGCTTAGTATGTCTCAAACGTCTACGGGCCGTGATGGGTGATGCTTCTGTACCTCAAATGACTCATCTCAACCGTAGATGTACTTCGCACATCAAGCAAGTATCTCACTTGTGGGACTCCGTTCAGAACGGACTTTGTGAGAATTAGAGTTGTGTTTTCACACTATGTTGCACACTCTCGGTTCAACTTGTAAGTGCTTGCCCGGATCCGCTTATTACTAACCTTCTTATGTTTACTTCTTATGGAAGCTCGAGCGGACCGATCGCGGTAAATTCTTCACATGCTCATGCCAATATCATCACTAATGAAAGTTCTCTCGAAAGGCAACACAAAAGTCAGAATGATTCTACGCCAAATCAAAGAATTTACAAAGTTTAAAGACTTATAGAACTTCATCAAGACGAAATACAACGCCAAAGAACATGTGAGCATGTTGAAGAATGACGGAGACACCGAACAAAGGAAGTGCACTCGAGAAGTGCGCACTTTGATGCGCATAAACAACAACATACTATCACTACCATCACAAAGAACAATGATCAAAGAACAAAGATTAAGATGACGCCAAAGCGTAATCTGCTTAAAGAAAACAATTTATCTACACTAGGGAGATTGTTCGAATCAAGGCAATTCTTCTCACAAGAAATAAGAATGTTAGAAGACGTCAAAGCTACTATTACACAAAGACTTTCACCTTATCTCTGTAGATTCATCACCAACACTTAAGGGGGAGATTGTTGGAATCACTCCTAAACCTTAATTCAAGTGTTAGTAATTAATGTGTAATAGTTAGCTTAATATGGCCTTTATGTTAGTAATTAGCCTTAGGCTTATGTAGAAGGACCATAAGCCTAGGCCTAGCCCAATAAGGAAGAGGATGGGAACTAGGAGTGTTGCCCTAGCTTCCCTCCTATAAATACCTCATGTAAACTCTCATTTGAGGGTTGGTTGTTCAATTCATTCTCTTTCACATGTGCTACGCCTAACCTTTCTTTAGTTTCATACGCATAGTGTTTGTGTGAGTTGTTCAACCGATCTCTTCTCCTCTCTATTTCTTCTATTGTTACTTGTGTTGCATATTTGGGAACCTAACTAAATAAATGGTTGTGCTTCAGCTGATCTTGTTTGTCTTCCACCCACATTTGAGGTTGCACCACCCACCGAGGATGCTTCCTCTTCCACCCTTTTGATCCTACCATCATTCTTTCCGTTTCAACTATCTCGTGACAGCAAAATTTTCCTAGATCTTGTCATAACCTTTTTGGCCAATACAACTGATCCACCCACTTGAGATTCTTGTGTAGCTATGAACATATACAAATATGTGTAAGTCAAATATGTCTAAGTGGATTGAATGATCAGATACCGATAATCAAATATGTCTAATTGAATTGAATGATCAGATTCGAGTCATACCGGGTATACTAATATAAAATATGTGTAAGTAAAATGAAACATTTACTACTAAATAAATAAACTGATTAGAAGTGTATGTTGACTGACAAGTATCTGCTATGTTTGCATCATTACTAGCTCTCAATTTTGCCCTAAGCATAACAGAATTCATATGTTGTTGATCCTCAATAGTATCTAACTTGCATCATCCACTACCAACCAAGTTCCCTATCCTTAAGCGACTTTTGCGCTGAATTAGTCTACCACTTTTGGTTTTCCCTCCTCTCATCTTCAAGTGACCCTTGTTAGAACTCCCACCTATTTCCTTCTTTTGTTTTCCTAAATAAAACACTCTACCATCACCTAAAACCCTTCTCATATTTGTAGCTCCCATTTCAAACTCATTGATATCATCAAGCTAACAAAACCTAGGAATGTCATGGTCATCTACCAATTCAAATTCAACATTCTTGCTTTTTGGCCTTCCAGCCTTTGCCTTTTTCTTTTGAAGGGTGGTTTGGGTTGGTTTGTACATCCCTTCTATTATGGCCACTTTCACCAAAGTTTCGACACGTCATTACAATTCCTGCCCTACTAATCTTAGTTGTTGACTTTTTTCATGGGATGCCCTCGACCTCTTTTTCTTAGGCCTACCGTGCATTGACTTACTAATATGACCTAAAATCCTAGATAGATGACTAACATCCGCCAAAAGTCAATGCCATCAACTGGTTTTATATACTAACCATATGTTAACAAGTATCTTTCCTTCCTAAAACAATCAGGTACATAGTCCTCTACCATCCTATTGAGTTTAAAAATACATGCTATAGCGTGGCAACAAGGCAAACCCTCGAGATAGTTGCCACATTCTCACGAGACGAGCATGTTCGCTTCGCTCATCCACCTTGAATGCTTCATATCCTTTCCTCACTTCAAACTTGTTACCCCCACATGATATTACATGCCACAACTCACAATGTTTAAGTTAAACAATGCAATTCACATGACTAATAAAGGTATTGTTACCTCGCTACTATGTACCTTTGTTGATCCTTTGAGTGTTCCAATATAGTCTGAATATTTGGGCAAATATCACCATTCCAATTTTCCATTAGCGTACCCTCATTGTATGCATCCTCTCCATAACAATTACTCTCATTGACTCCAACATAATTATTATGGGTTTATGCCTTATACTTACCAAGACAAAGATTGAAACACTCACTAAAACCGTTCTCGCCTTCACAAAGATACACCTTCATTGAAAAGGCTGGCTTGACCATGTCTTCTGATCTTTCTTCACCAAAAAATCATGTGCTCTAGATTTGCTCTTTGATCTTCTCCATCACCTTGTTATGTAACGGGCAAGACGCTTTGAAGTTTGCTTCAAAAAGTTGTCTAAATTCAACACCTGAACCTTTTTCGAAACCCTTCATAAATGTGACGTTAGCACATTGACGATGCTCGCTAGAGGCATCACCTCTTTTCAATCGCTTCGATCAATCCTCTCCAAGTGTAACAATAACATTGATTAGTATGCATATCATATATAATAACATTTGAAGTGATATTATAAAGTGTATTGACAGATACCTTGTGTTGGTCGACATTAGCGGCCAAACCTTGTCCACTTGGAATATCCAAATTGTCACCCAACAACTGTGAAACCAACTCCAGCTTGTCTTTATTCTCAACCGCCACCACTATGCCACGGAAAATGGCTATTGCCATCCCTACCAACTACAGCTAATATCTCCCTAGTGTTTGGTTTTTTAAAAACAACCATCCAAATATAGTATCGCATACAGAACCTATTTTCCAACCTTCTTTCAACCCACTAAAACACACGTAAAATCTGGCCAAAGTAAGTCTTCATCAAGATTTACCGTGACACCTACCTTAACTGTACTACCCTCATTTGAGTCCACTAATGCCTTAGCATATGACCTAAGTAAACCGTAATGATCCCGATAGTAGCATCCCTTTCATTAAGCCGCATATGACCTAGCATTTCATTAATTGTATGGCTAACATGGCATTTATATTTTCTTAAAACTAGTTCCTGTATGTTAGTAATACTAATATTTGGATTCATCCTTATCTTATCTCCAAATTGCTTACATATCCATTTAAATTTAACAAGCCTACCATAATGGAAACTACTTAACACAATTGTGGTTATCCTTCAAAGAAATAACTTGAAATATAGATTCTCCCTTTAGCATCTTGACGTAACATCTCCAAGGGCAAATACAGTTCCCAGCTCTCTCAAGGATATTTTTTGTATGAAGTCCGCTTCCAATGGATGGATCCTTAAGCGTTCCTTTCGGAACACATTTTGCAATAACCTTGCTCCTTGTGCTCCTCTCAAACCAAAGTGAGAAATCAAGTACAACGATAGTACAATGAAGGCACTCCTTTTGAAACTATCAACATCCGTGAACTTCGCCCAAGCCGTAAATGGTGAAAACAAATAATCAATTAGTTAAACATTATAGTAAGCATGTGATACGCTGATTTGATAAACAAATTTAAAAAATGAAAGAGTGAAAAGTACTACGCTTGGTTTCTTCAATCTCCAATGTGTCTCAGAATCATAAATAGGGTATTTGTCTTCCTTTTTTAATTTTTGAAGAGCGGCAAACGGGTCTGTTATCCCATCTCCTTTACCCTTTATGTGCTTCAACAAAGTTGCCATGTACTTTTCATGCTCAATGTTAGGAATTGGAAATTCCATGTTAAAGTGCCGGCCACCCCAATTATGGTCTAGCATATTTTAGCTCGTAGACTTGTAGTTATTTACGTTATTTAGTAGTTTATTAGTTAGTTTGTAGCGTAGTTTATTTTAGTGTAACACCGTGAGGAAGGATCGGTCTTTACCCACTATATGCCCCGATCCACAAACCGATAGAGGACGATCTTGTGTAACTATAAATACCCCTTCCATCCATGGAAGGGGTGGAGCTTTTCAGATAATCTAACCTTCCATATTTTGTGAACCAAGTCTCTACCAAGAAACTCCCTCTCATCTAGTTTCTCTCTCTAATGGCAAACATGTATTTTGATCATCCAAGACCACCCGAATCATCAACACAATAATATATCGATCCTACAATTGGTACCAGAGCCAGGTTCTTTGTGTTGTGTCAATTTATGGTGGCTTTTTTATACTTTGTGAAAACTGTTTTAGCATCTCTTTTGGTCCGAAAAGTTATTTTTCATGATACTTTGATACTTTGTTACTACAGTTTTTGACATATTGTATCCTTTTGGTCAAAATATCTCATGGTCCATCAAAGTGTACAATATCTGTTTTTTCTCATGTCCATGTCCAAGTCAGTTATTCTGTAATGTTTTTTTTGTACCAAAAGTGAAATCTAAAGTTGGTCATCCGTCGCATCCTGCATATTTTAAATGAGGTCAAACCATATATTTTCGTGGTTAAATGGGTCAAAAGGTTACATTTTTATGCAAGTTTTCTGAGTTATTATGATGCTAGACGGAAAATTGGTCGGAAAACTCATCTGAAAATCTTGCTAGCTTACTTTGTTATTTAACAAGTAGCGAAGTTGAGTCAAAAAACATGCCTAGCTTCACTTGTATTTACAAGTCGTGAAGCTTTTACTTGGTGCTAGCTTAACTTGGTGCTTAGCGACTTTGTTAGCTTAAACTTGTGCTAGCGACTTGACTCAATATAGTTTACTTGGACGTAAATGAAGAATGAGAACATAAGACCAACAACTACCAAAAGACCACATACCATATACCATAACAACAACTCGACTGTTCAAGTATAACCCATCATCAGTCCATAAACACTTATCACTAATCATGACTCAAATGCTTTCAACAATGATATTTCACATGACATTAACCCATCATCGATCAAACCAAAATAAAAGCTTAGGAAATTAATTGATCTCAGTTTTGACTCGTGTGACATTCAAGATATATCAAGACTCGAGGTCCTTAAACACGAGTATTCACCATCATAGATCTATTTTGAAGTTCATCCTTTAATATCTCTGTGAATATAAAAGATAACTCAAATAACAAATCTGCTTTTGTTTTTGAGTTTCTTGACTGCTTATATGACCAAGACAAAGAAGTACATCTTGTGGTCACACAAATTAAATTCTTGGTCATGTTCGAACTTCAAGTATAAGGAAACAACAATATGTTATCCCCTTCCCTCATGTTCGATTGGTACAAAGAAACAAATACACACAAAATAAATTAAACCTACCTTGATGTCGAGCATCATACCATCTCTGTGGCATATGATTCGAAGCCAAGATCTACGACTCGAGCCATCCCTGTGGCGAGTTCATTTTGATTGACAAAACTATTATGTTTGGGTTGAATCGTTGTTGTTCAGTGAAAGTGAAGGTAAAAGAGTGGCGGACTATTATGAATGATTTATTAGGGTTTGTTTGTGAATCAATCGGTTTGGGAAGAGCAGATGAGATGTTTTTGAGATCCGGTTTTGGTTAAGTCAGGAGGGGGGGCGGTGAATATATTAAGAGATATTAGGTTTAGGGTTGGTGAGAATTATTAGGGATAATGTGTTTAGGTGGAATGTTAAATACCCGGTTATGTAGGGTAGTGATTTAAGTGGACAAAGGGAATTATCATGGGCCGAATCTTTGGTATTTTAGGATGTTGACACTGAAAATCGTATAGGCTGCGAATATGGGCCCGGTGGACGTGATGAGACCACATGCATTACTTGAACATTATCAATTCATGGTTAGGAGGTTCAGGTGCTATATCGAATTCATTAAAGACTCAATATGCATGTGCATGTCACTGAGTATAATTGTTTTCTTAGGCTTGACATGTGTTGATTATCTCATTCATGGGCCAAAAAAGATGGTAAAAGGATAATTGTGTCTTTAATAATATGGGTGTTATATGGATACTCATGGGATTTGTGTTTCGGATGTTATGTTTAGATTGGATGTTATATGAATATTCATGCGACTTGTAGTTTGTAGATGCATAGTGTCACTCAAGCTACGAGTTAGAATGAAATTGGGCCAAATTGATTTTTTTTACAGACTTACACATGATTTGATGCATAAATGTCGATAACGTTTGATAATGAGTATTTTGGTCTTCAAAGTTCAACGGATGATACATGTGTCTACGGCTAATGTTGGTATGAGCTTCTCAAAAGTTGAATTATAAGATTTGATGATATTATTTGAGACGTGCCAATTGCGAGATGATGATGAGATTTGATAATGAGACTTGTTGGGCTATGTGAATTTTAATATGAGATTGGATTTGATGAGATTTGTTGAAGAGACTTGATGATGATGAGATTTGGGTTGATAATGGGATTTGTGATGCTATGCGGCTTGATACTTGGTTTATACATTTTAACGAAGGGTATTCTGTCACGGCTTGAACTGTTATTGGAACTAGGTTGACTACAGGGTTGTTTGTGATCGATATTTTTATCCGAATTGAAGTGAGGTTTTCCGGGCGCGTTTACTTGTTTCGTCTTCCTTTTTTCTACCCTTCCGCGAAGATGACTTGTCTGGGCATTTATAGAGGGTGATAAAGACTTGGCTATTTAGTTACGCTTGTGATTCTTTCTCGCTTGACCCACAACGTTGCTATCACTTCGGTGTCTCACTCAGTTGAGAATGTCAAGAGGTTTTGTACATTGGGTACACCGTTTCTTTTTCACGAGGATTAGTACAAGTTTAAGTAACAAATATGGGGAATTCTATTTCACGATCAAGTTTGGTATATCGGGCTTACTTCACCAAGTGGTCATAGCAACAGCCGACAGAATATGTGGATGATGTGTTTACCAATGTATTGATTGGATGGTTGATGATGTTGATGATGTTGGATAATGAACCGTTGCATGTTCCCCTAAAAACAGATATTCACCGAAACCAAAGTTGTCATAACACATTCAAGCTGACATTGTTTACGGTTTTGTCTTGATTTTGTAAAATCCCGCGAAAGAATCTATTTCTCGGTTTAAATCATAGACTTGTAAAATCTCGTGACAATGGAAACATCCTGGTAATAGTAAAGTGCATTTCCGGATCTATCTTACGGTTTATTCTTGGTTTTGTAAAATCCCGCGAAAGAAACTATTTCTTGGTTTAAACCATAGAATTGTAAAATCCCGTATTGATGGAACCATCCTGGAGAAAGGAAAGAGTATTTCGAGGTCTTATCTGATGTTGGTGCTACGGTTTCTCGCTCAAGAAGGGATAAAAGGGTGTACTTCATAAATTGGATGTGGGTTTGGATATTCGTCATGGCGCTTTGGTTATTACATGGTTTTACTGGTTATGTGCTTTTAACCATGGTTGGGATGAAACCATTATCAGAGTTCACTTAAAACGTCAAAGGAGGCTAGATTTGAGCTTTTAACCATAAGATGTGACAACGGAGTTAATTCACTATTATTTATTTGAGGTTGAAGTGAATTATCACGAGCAAGTGTACTTAGTATCCAAGGTATCGGGATGGTTGGATGAAGATTCTTCGAGATCCTTGTTCGAGCTTTTTCCAAAACTAAGACTTGGAAATCTAGTTATTTTTGGGAGTCTTGTCTTTTTCTTTTACCACGTGGGGAAATTGGGGTCTTATCACCACAAAATAACTATCACTTTAAGGAGTTACGTTGTAGTGCTCAGTGTCACATTCAATTGTGGATTTTCAAGAGGTGATGTACGCCTATTACTTGATGGTTGGTTGGATGAAGAGTATAGAGTACTTAGAGATTCAATGGAGGATGAAGTCTCGGGACCGCTCTTTGTTACATATGTGCAAGTTTAAGTCACGAGTTCGGGTTAGTTTACTTCAAGGTCACATTCATCATATTGGGTTTACTCCATCATGTCACAACAAAGAGCCTAACAATGATAATGGTTTGATTACATGTTTTGCCAAGAGATTGAAAAGAGAGAGATTATGACGTTTGAACAAATCAGCCTCAAGCCTCGTTTCTAAAGAAAAGAAATGTATACGCTTTAGTGCGATTATCTTCGTAGAAGAGAAATCTTCTTATGACGTATGAACACAAAAGTTCATGCCTCGTACTCTAAAGAAAAGAAAAGTGTACGTGTCAAGGCGCTTTTATCTTCTCAAGAAGAGAAACTTCTTCTATTATGACCATTCTCATCAACATGCTTCATACTTGTTCCATGCTTAATTCATCAAGTGAACCGTACTACCGATGATTGTTTTCTTATTCCACTTGCTCAACTATAATGACGATGGCGACATCATGTGCTAATTTTGCGGGGGAGAAGTGTGAATTGAATACTTTTAGATGATTTCACTTGTTTAATCAAGAATGGCATCTCCGTATGCAATTCTTGAAGGGGAGAAGAAGTGTGAATTTGTTGCATTGTTGATTGATATTTGAGAATATATGGTCAAAAGGCTCCTAACTCATGTAAGAACCGAGCTTCTTCTTATCGGATCATCTTCACATGTAGTTTCTTCTTAGAGCCGTTGGTTGACATCTTCACAAGCTGATATAAGTTTAAAGACAAGTGCTTCCGGTTAATGCTTCACGTGCACATCAACATGATGATTCCGAACAACCTTTTGTTCTTGTTTGATGTGATTATTTGCTTGGTGTTACCATTTCGTGTTCGTGCGGGCCGATTGTCGATTTCCTTGATGAACATCTTTCTATTCTTGTTTGATTGGGAGGGATCTTTGTTAAAGGGATTTGCAAGATGTATGTTAATTGGGATGCTTTATTGGTGAGATGAAGATGTTAACTTCCTATTCCCCAACCGACAATCTTGAAGAAGGTCGAAGTCTTCACGGTTCTAACATTCTCGCTACATGTTAGAAGACTAAAGACAAGTTGCATTTAACGATCTAAAGACTTCTTCTTAATTCAAGCATTCATCATAAAGATTGTCGGTTTAGGGGAGAGCACTAATTGGAGGAGAGTGAAAAGTCAGATTTAATCCCCAATTAGAATTACTCATATTCTTCAGCAATTTGATTCTCACAAGAGCTCAAGTGTTCTTCTCATCAGATTTCTAGTATATGGGCTTACAAAGAGTTGCTGACTCAAGTATCAAAACCAAGCTAGAAGGGGAAGGAGACACGTATCTAAACGCGAGTAAACTTGATGAGCTTAATACTTCTAAGTGATTGAAGAAATTTCGGGAAGACATATGTCATTACCGCAGAGAAACTCAAGGTTTGACTCATAGCGTTTAGTGTTCTTATTCCAACTATGTGGGGGAAGAGATGTTAGAGAAAGTTTCTGAAGATAACAGAGGTACACAAATGTGGGAGCGTTTGGGTACTTTGGGTTCTTGAGCTTCATACACAATCATCAGGAAAGATAAATGTGCATTGGTGATCTGCTATCATTTATTCTTTGGAACTCTATTTGTGTATTCGGGGTCTTGAGCTCTATTCTAAGAAACGGGCTGCATCATTTCAACTACTCGGGGGAAGTGATCTCTTGACACCTTTTGAAATGGATTGCTTCAGACGCGAGAGAAAAGAAATATGAGAAGATTATTCAAATGTGGGATGATACGCTGTCTGTTCTTCTTGATGATATAACCCGAACGGAGAATCTCGACTTTCGTTCTTAAAAGGAGCAAATGATTTATGATAATGGTGTGCTTCTCCGGCACTGGCTAAGGTAAGCTTGAAATAGAGCTTCAATCCGCCATCTAATGGATATTCGGTTTGGGGAAGCGCCAAAGTCTCTCTTCTCAAAGGCTCATGTTCTATCTGCTATTCTGGAGCCTCGAAACTTTGGAGGTGGAAGTTTAAGAGATGATGAGTTCTATCTTCTTCAAAGGGGCTACTCGATATCCTTATCTCAGTACTCGTATCATCATCCTTCTTAATCTATATCATCTACTCTATCTTTGTATATACTTATCAGAAAATCAAATTCAAAATTATAAAACCAACAAAAAGAAAATAGAAAAATATAAAACCTTCAAAACCCATAAAAATCAGAAAATTTCAAAAATACCAAAAATATGTTTTTCTATGACATGTCTTCTAGTATCGATAACATCTAGCGGTCTTAGAAATGTCATTCAATAATGGCACGGGACCATAGATGAAGTTCGAGCAGGAGGTGTAAATATTTTTTCAAAACATGTCTCAAACTATGGCTTGCGCTATTTCGATCGTGACCCGCCGCTTAAAAAATGGTTTGCTATTATTTCTGATAGCAACCCGTTCTTCAAGAAAGGAAAGTGCTACGCTTAAACCAATTTTTCAAATATTTCGTGCACTTATCCTAAAACATATTGAGGAAAGTATGTCGAAGGATCTGTTCCTACACAAATGTTTTTCCGCTCTAAAATTCTTCTAAAAATATTTGGTGTATTCAAAATTGGTGGTAAATGAGTTGCTTACAAATCAATCGATTCGAGTTTTCAGTAAAATTGAAAACTCAATCAATGACTTCAGTGCTTTTAAACTTTTCTGAAAAATAAGTCATTGATTGAGGGGGAGAATGTTTTCAAATCTATATCATCTAACGGGCTTTCTTAATTATCCTACGTGCTTAATTAAAAATGATATTTGCCTGTGTCGAAGGACTAGGAATTTAGGATATGATTGTTAGGATTAGATGATTAGAGTTTGATGAACATATAATTCCCATACCTTTATGATCTCGATTTATATGTTGAATTGACTTTTATTAGTCGATTGATGTTTGGGTGTTGTCGACCACCATATATCTGTTTGTATGTTCACTAACGTATGCAGATAGCATGGTTTATAAGAATGTTCCCGATCCGGATCCCACAATTAAAGATGATTGGATGCCGAAAGGAAAGGGTAACTATATCTTGGGTTGACAAATGAAGAAACGGAGCTTAATTGGACTTCTATGGAGAGTTGGCATGGAAAATGCAACGTAAGAGGTCTCACTGCATCAGCAGATGGTTTTCTTCATCAATAAATGAAGAAACGGAGCTTAATTTGACCTCGTTGGCATTAAATGCAACGTAAAGAAGTCTCACTGCATCGCAGATGGTTTTCTTCCAAACCCTACAAAGAACAACAACGGAAGCTTCTCAACCACCTAACGATCTTTGTGCAGACACCATTTTTAAACAATTTTGAAATATTTGAATAAATTGTTTTGAAAATGGAAAATATTGTTTTGAAAATTAATTGGACTTAACTTTGAAAATCACCGGACTTCATTTTATCAAAACTTAAATCACTCAATCATCGACTACGGTCATCGATTGAGGGAGAGAGTGATTTAAAATAAATTATTTTCAAACAATATTTCTTCATAAAAGTCCGTTTGTACAAAACAAGTGGTGATCTAAAGATTTAATGTTATGTCATGGTATGATTTTCTTCAAAGGTCAAAGGTCTTTCAAAATGAAATTTTTTCTGTTCTTGTTTGATTGTGAAAATGTTTTATTTTACCTAAAAGATCTCTTAAAAAATTATCATACCTGACACTAACAATCTTTTAATGTCTAAATCTATTCCACTATCAGAATTAAATTAATCTAAACACAGTTTTCTCCCATGTTTTCTAAACCTATTTAAATCACTTGGGATCCAAAATCTCAAAGGATTTGATATTTTTGATCAGGGGAGAAAATGTGATTTAAATATGAAATCTGATAACAAGTGATCGTTTTGATTCAATTGTGCAGTCGCTCTCATATGTGCTAAACGCCAATCTCAAGCACATATTAAGGGGGAGCATTTCAAAAGAAAATAAACTATCGAGGTACAAAAGCTTTTATGTTTTAACATAAAGTACCTTGATTGAGTTTTCAAATGGTTTCTTAATGGCTTTTGTGATTGTGGATGTGCTTCAAAAGAACTCCTTCCTCTATGTGATAAAATGATTTCAAATATCCTATGCACATATTGAGGGGGAGAATTTACCAAGAAAATCAAATGGCTTTTTCTATGAAAATTGTTATCAAAGAAAATATTTCAAAGTCCTCTTGCCTCCATGTGCTAAACAATTTTTAAATCATATGCACATGTTGAGGGGGAGTTTTCTAAATGATCAAAACTATTAAGGTACAAAATGCTTTGATCTCATATCACAAGTACCTTGATTGTTTTTCCAAATGATTTTTCAATTGGTTTCAACGAAGAATGAACTGTACCAAAAGACCGACCATTTTACTTTATGTATGGAGTTATAAGGATGGTGAGGTTAGGTATTAGTTCCCACGATCCGCCAGAGTCGGAGGGATCTACCCATGGACAATCCACTAGATAGTGTAGAGTCCTTAGGTATGATGGAAAAAGGAGAAAAGTGAGATATGGGAAGAGGGCGGACTGAGATAGAGCTAGTACTGGAATAAACCCAACAAGGTTCTAGTCATGAAGTCTCGTAAGCAATCAAGGGGTTGAAGAATGAAAAGAAATGAATGTGAAAAGGGTGAAAAGAAATAGCCCTCCAATAATTCAACCTTAGGGCAGAAACCAGGTTCAATACATATGCTACGGTGTTTACTAAGGTAACACGGTATTGAAGACAAGACATCATGGACCCAGTGGACGACCGCACTAAACTTCCCAAGCTACTCAAGTTCCTCTTAAAAGGGCTTGTTTCATTCTCACGGGAACCGACATTATCTATCGACTTTCTCTTAGAGATTGTTGATATTGAAGAAGGAGACCCTCTCCCTAGTCTCCGGCATAGGAAACCAAATGTGCACAATTGAGTCTAGAGCCAAGAGATCATCCACAATATCTCATTAGGACACTAAATTCTTGAAGGCTTGCTGTTTCACACAATGTGGAAAGTAAGAATATATTAAGAGTCCTACGCATTATCCTTGTGGTATTGCCAGAACATCCGAGTGATATGTAAAAGTATTCACAAAGAAGATGGAAATCCTTCTAGAGCCAACATCAAACAAGCTTTTGGTAGGTGACATGTGAGATCTTCTCGTAAGATCAAGCTTGTGACAACTGGACAGAAACGATGGGCGATTCACTCTTGAATCAACCTTGGTCCAGGAATTGAATTGACGAATACTTTTGGAAAAACCGTTCGATGTGCAAATCTTCTTTCTCTAGCGATCGAATGTGTATTCATTTTCAAACACAAAAGTATCTCGATTGAAAAATACTTTTGGAAAAACCGTTTGATGTGTAAATCTCTTCTTTTCTCTAGCACATCGAATGTGTACTCTTTTAAATACAAAAGTATTTTGATTGAAAATTGATCTTTCTCATAAAACCTTCGTCGTATTGCAAAACTCTTTCTTCTAAGCAATACGCGATTGTTTTTCAAATCATTTTTCATCAATCCGTGAATCTCAATTCGCTGGTTCACTCACTCCATGTTGTCTTCTTTGAGATGTTTCGGTTTGAGAACATTTAGAACAGCGCGAAACCCTGTCAAGGAGATTCTTAGGAATCCTACCGATCACAGCAAGACTTGTACTGATCAACGGGAACCGTGGGCCATGTACCTCAATTCAACGAAAGTGATCAAAGACACTTTCGTGAGATTTATTGCTAACCGTTGTTTGCGGTACATTTGGACGGTTGTACCTGATCGAATTGAGGAGTCAATCCAAAGCCGCATGCTCACAGCATCCACACTTAATTGAAGAAATCATGACTAGTGCATATCTACGTAACCCGGCTCGATATTTTTAAACTATGTTTCGCTACGCCGCAAATATCATGAGCCAAGAAAGCTTCCGCTACTCTGATGGAAAGATGTCATGATCCCGAAAGTGTGAGCATGTCGGTCCGAAAGTCACAACTTCACATGATGGCAACACAACAAAGGGTGATCCAGAGATTTACTGTGGCTAATGATCTCAAAGAAAGCTCGAAGATCATCAAAGATGTGGATCAATTAAAGGCCTCCACTAAAAGTACAACTTTATGCAGACTTGGAAGAATCGCTACACAAGCACAAAGAATGCGGAATTTGAAGAATTGAAGTCTACGAGCTTGGAACTAAAGACAAAAATAGAATGCTAGGATGCAAAATGTATTTCATGGGGTGACCTCCCTTAGGGGGAGATTGTTAGGAATTGGAAATTCCATGTTAAAGTGTCGGTCACCCCAATTATGGTCTAGCATATTTTAGCTCGTAGACTTGTAGTTATTTACGTTATTTAGTAGTTTATTAGTTAGTTTGTAGCGTAGTTTAGTTTAGTGTAACACCGTGGAGGAAGGACGGGTCTTTACCCACTGTATGCCTGATCCACAGTCCGATAGGAGGACGTATCTTGTGTAACTATAAATACCCCTTCCATCCATGGAAGGGGTGGAGCTTTTTAGATAATCTAACCTTCCATATTTTGTGAACCAAGTCTCTACCAAGAAACTCCCTCTCATCTCTTTCTCTCTAACTATGGCAAACATGTATTTTGATCATCCAAGACCACCCGAATCATCAACACAATAATATATCGATCCTACACTCCCTAACTAATGGTCCTAATCATGTGGGCCCATCTGCAACTACATCTTCGTGTATCCTGATCATCATCATCATTTCCTTGTTCAGCCTCCTGCTCATCAGACGAAGTGTTATTGTCATTAAGTCGCCTCTTTCTCAGTTGAATAACCTCGTCCTCAACATTGCTCAGATAATCGTAGGACTTATCTGATTCAACCTCTGACTCATATGACTCATAACCTGATGAATCATGAGTATACTTATCCTTGTTTTCTGCAGTTTCACCTTCTGACTCAGTGTCGTTGTCTTCTTCACTGTCACTCTTAGAATGTGAGGATGCAGAGGGATTGGTGTTGTCTCTAATGACTATTCCAGTTGGTCTACAAACATTGCTGCTTATCTTCTTTGCTAGCTTCTTTTTTCGTGTCACGACAGACTTCCCTTTATTTAGTTTTTTTTGCCTAGCAAGCACTGCATCTGACAAATTGCCATCTGATTCAAAGATCCAATTGCAATCCATCTACATTCGGGCCTCTATCATTCTCCACAACTCTATCAGTCTCCACATTCATATCAGCCACATTTATATTAGTCTCCACAACCATATCGTTCTCCACATTCATATCAGTTTGGCCAACCATATGATCCTCCTCAACCCTGATCCAAGTGTAACAACAAAATTGATTAGTATGCATATCATATATAATAACATTTGAACCTGATTATTATAAGTTGTATTGACAGATACCTATCAGTGTCCACTGCCATATCAGTCTCCTCAACATCCAGTCGCCTAATAGTGTCCATAGCCTTATCAACATCCTGATTGTCCAAAGCCATACCATATTCAAGACCAACATTGTCCACTACCTTATCAACTACAACATTGTACTCCCTATATACCTCATCTTCAGTTAGCATAGGGGTAATCATAGGTAAACTCATCTTTTGCATTCCAAACTCTAGTGAAAGTAACCTTACCCTCAAAGTCCTTTCTAAGTGGTCTATCTTTTAGGGGAGGAGACCTTAAATAAGGGGATTGTGCTTCTTCCTCGGCCCAAGCAACCAACTCCTCACAAGACATATTACCAACATCCTTTTTCATCTTATTATGTTTCTTTTTCTTTACGTAACTTCTGAGTCATAACTATCTAGACAAAGGTTATTGTGGTAGTAGGGTGCTAAGTTTTGGGGGGAATGAGCAACAAACAACTCAACTGTCTTATGTTGGTTAGCTATATCATATAAAAAATTCACATCTGCATCCCTTTCAATGATCTTTAAGCCTCCACTGTCAATGTCTAACTTAGGAATGCACATGTATAGAGCCCATATATTATTCTTAATCTTGGCAACTAAAATATCTAACAGAGGGCTACACATAATTCTATCTTTTAAAGAGGCCTCCATTATTATCTCTCTACCATAATCATACCTTAAGGGGTCAAACATAAATACACCATTGTAGTGTATTTTGAAGACCACATCAAGTGGTACTTCCATCACGCCTTTATAAATTGAAAAAAAATATTCAAAACCCTAATTTAAAAAAAACCCTAAATAACATATTATTTTTTTATTAAAAACTAATACAATTGGGGTAATAAAACAATAAAAACAAAGAAGGAATATACCTTTTGTCTAGCCAATTTGAGGAAACCAACAATCAATTGGAATAATTAATAGTGATTTAGGGTTTGGTAGGTTTTGGGGATCTTGAATGAAAGTGAAGAATGAATAGATAAGGAAATCTGTTTGTGGTTATAAACAAGATAAATGTACCTTTTTATGATAAACCTAGCACTTTGATATCCACATCTGCAGGAATGTGGGGGGAAGAAGCAAAACGTGTGTTTAAGGTTTTTTCAAGTACGAGGTTTCCAGCGTGGACTCCTAGTTGGATAATATCAAGTTCAAAAAAACCGGATACCGGTTGTGTAAGTTAGAAAATGTTTCATTAAAGACAAAATAGACGAGTTTAGTGGGCAAAGGGGCTTTTTTTTTGTTCGCTACGTCGAACTGATATTTATGACAAGTATGATGCTTTCATAGGTTATTAGCCCTATTTAAAAATGCAATTTTTTAGTAATGATTCTGTGATTATTTAAGGGTCAAAATAATTCAAATATGAAACAAGAAAAAAGAAATCATTTAGATACTACTTTGGTAATACTGAAAAGTTAGAGAACATAAAACCATTCATTCCATTATCTAAAACCAGAAGAATACTCGTGCAAAGCGACAGTATATAGCGGCAAATAATTATATCTATGAAATCGTGATTCTAATTTAACCTTTAATGCAAAACTTAGATTTTCAATTTGTAGTCACTGTGAAAAAAAATGTTCATAGATTAATAACAAAAAATCATAAAAATTTAAGGATTAAATGATATTTAAAAAATTAATTTAGTTGTAAATGATGTTACTATTTTTAATCAAATGTATACTAATATTACTCAATTTTTTTAAGTTTAAAGAATACATATACATGCATTATAAATAGTATAGGTTATACATAATTATACATATATACATTTGTGGAAGGGGACGACGCCGTCTAGGCGGGAAAAAAATAAAACGATGCCTTTTACATGAAAAAACGATATTTATAAAACATCCTCCAAACTATGTGACAAGTTAATAAAATTACTCTGTATTTTTAGCTATTTATGGTTTTTTTATATAATAAGTATCTAGCGATTTTCTTATAAAAATATATATCGTTAAAAAGGTCTTTAAACTGCGAACAAATTGAGCCTAATATTGCAATGCTTCGAACAAAGTACGGTTTTTATAAAATGTTGATCTATAATACAGTATATATTTTCTGTCAAAATATAAATAAATAAAAATAAAACACACTCTTAACCTATCTAATAACTTTAAAAGCTACCTTATTTTTTGTTGAAATATAAATTTATCAAACAAATCCAATATACACCCCTAAATTATGTAACAAATTACAAAAACTAGCTTAAACTTTTACCTTTCATATATTTTTTTCCATATAACAAACTTTGTTTATCAATTATCTAATAATTATTTAGTAGTTTTCTAATAAAAATATACGAATTAAAAAGTCTTCAAATTTAGAATAAAACAAGTCAAATATTGCAATACTTTTGAATTAGTATTTTCAAAAACAATTATTAAAATTTCAAAATCAACTACTTATTTTTCTTGGTGATAGGTCAAAATTTAGTAATTTGTTATAAAAAATATACCATAAAAGGAACTCAATTTCAAATTAAATGAACCCAATATTGCAATGCTTTTAGTTTTATGAAAAATAAGGATTAAAATTTTAAATTCAACTTCTTATTTTCGGGTAATAAGTCAAAATGATTGCAAGTATTTGAATTATATACATTGTAGACTCATTACAATAACTAGTATTAGTTTATGGAAGAGTTTTTATATTCTTTTTAATTTTATAATGTAAATTTTATTTAGTTAAAAAAACTACTAGTATAATATTTGAACTTTTGAGTTTTTACTATTACAATATAAATTACATCATATAATTTAGTTATATAAAAACGCACGAATATTAAAGTATATAGATAATAGAATATTTTTTGACAAAGAAAGTAAAGTAATTAAATGATATTAAGTGATTATATTACAAAAGTTTTATCAAACAATATAGCGGCACAACGTAATATTTTTTGTATAAAAAAGTAAAGTAATTAAATAGTTTTAAGTGATTATATCATAAAGTTTTTATTAAACAATATATTACCGCAATGTACGAGCATATTTACCTCATTCTACGACATTTATGATTGACCCATGCCTAAATGGCCACACTAGCCCAAAGCATTGTTAAAATAAACTTAAGTTACACGAGACATTATTTTTATACTTTCTCCCATAAATGATACACTTTTCATTCTTAAAACATCTCTAGCTTTCTAAAAAGAATCGTAATACTTTTTGCGATAACTCCTTTTTATCAAAACTTATGAATTTACCCTTAAGTTTTATTAAAAAAAACTTAGTCCCCCTACCCAAACAATCATTTTTTACTAATGACTTACCCTTAAGTTTATTACCAACATCTCTAGTTTTGTTTTAATTTAATTACGCTAACTTTGTTTGATCATAAAAACTACTTAAAGTTTTAATAATTATCATTTTTTGAATTTTTATGCTTGAGTGATTAAAACGAAATAATTCAATTTTAGTTATTATTTTGTGCCTTATATTAAGTTGATTGAGATTAGTCAAAATGATCTCCTATAAACCTCCATGATGTGGTAAAAAGAGGATATTAGGGGAAGCAGTGAGTGGAGATTCCCCCTAGTTGGCGAGTCGCCTTTCAAAAGATGAACTAAAATACAACTAAATAATACACATATTAATATAAGGAAAAAAAACTTAAATGACTTTTATTGTTAACAAGGGACTTGTTTGTTAAATTTTGTTATTAAGTTGTGTTTAATTAAGAGATGACTTACGGTACGTTTGGTTGATTGAGGTGGGGGTGGAGTATAGGGATGATGGTAAAGTTTATATGTTTGGTTTGATTTAGTGTGGCCCAAAAATAGGATTCATCCCTTAAAATTTGGCATGTAACAATCCGGAACAATATGTGTAGTTTTTGAAAAGTAATGTCACTTCACTTGTACTATGTGAGCCTTTATATGATCTCCATCACTAGTTAATTTTTTTTCCAATAACAAATTTAATTTAAAATATTTTATATATTTAAATAACTAACAAATTTAAATATATTTTTTATTCAATTTTAAAACCAAATCCAAATCCAAATCCTAAACCTATCTACAAACCAAACGAGCCCTTAATGCACACTTTCAATTTTATTACTTAATATTTTTAGTTATATTTCTCTATTATATCACAAATAAACAGTTTTCATATGACTTAATGAATTCACTTTTTTTTGTATTAAGTCAATTAAGACGAATTTAAACATCACCAGTTTGAATGACTTAGGGTGTGTTTGGTATTTTCGAAATGAGAATCAAGAAATTAATTTTCATTCCAATCATGTATCTTAACTAAATAAAATAGAAAAATAGTCAAAGGTGAAAGTGGAAATTGAAAATTGAAAGTTGAAAGTTGAAAGTTGAAGGTTAAATGTTAAAATGAATTGTTAAATTTTTAATATTTAAAAAAGTTAAGCAATCAATGTGGAATGTAGTAATTATAGGTCAAGCTATGCAAAAATTAAGAAAACGTTAAAAAGTTATCCTTGGCAAGTTGATTAGTATAATTGGCAACACAACAAGACAACTTATAAAACTTACAATACACGCGGATGACTTTATATATACTTTTTATAAGTTTAATGCAATCTTAATATAATACAGTTTCTTATAAGCGGGTAAGTACATATTTTTCGTTGATCGTAAAGAAAATAATTAGCCGCAACAATTTTATTGAAAACTAGACAATGCTACCGCTAGGTGCGGGTACTCGCCTAGTTTGTTTAAGATGTAAATCTTTCAAATATGAGAATAAAATATAAATATGTTCCATACTTCATATCACTCAAAAAGAAAAACTATGAATCTTTCATTTTTGAAGGACTCACGTTATATTTATACCCATACATATTATGATTTATGGCAACATACTAAACGCACTCTTAATAACACAAGGGTGTTGATACTCACACCATTTTATTTGATAATTACATCACTTTGTACAAGTTGTATAACATATTATATAATACTGTAATGCACATTATGAGAAAAGTGTAAAAAGTTTCTCTCTCCTCTAACCGCTCCAACTAATTTCCTGCACTTCTTTTCACCATGAAAATCATCAAAAAAAACTTAGATCTACTTCCATTTCTTTAGTTTTTTTCAATTCTAAACCGTATAATCGATTCAATTTTTCATTCCGCATATCATGATCATGTTGTTAGCTGTTTTTAGCTAGTCATTCGTCAGTTTTGAATGTTTTCAATTTTCGAATTTTGGCGCCAAAATTCAATTCTTATAATTAGGTATGTCTAATAAGAAACGATCATCGAAAAGGCAAATTAAGGTCCCATTGAAGTATAATGATCATGTTTTGGACAATTTGAATCAGAAAAGAAGTATTGTGTCTGTTGAAGCTGAAATTGAGGATTCTAGGGTACATGAAGAAGGTGAAATTGGGGGAAACTGTTTGGGTGAGGAATTAGGAGGTGAGAAAGCTAGTGATAGTTGTCATAATGGTTTGAATATGGAAAGTGGGGTGGATAGCAGTAATTCTATGGAAGGTGATGGAAATATCTCAAATATTGATGCTGATCCAGTAACTCCTCCTGCTGCAAGTCATGTTACTGATAGTATGAATTCTTCTGAGAATATTGATGATTCCAATGATATTGCTAATGCTTGTAAGGTGAATGATTGTATGTCTGATAAACTGAGGCATGTATTGATAACCATTTGTCTTATGCTAAAATGGTAAAAAAAGATGAAATTTCTAAAATCCTGAAATACATCCCAACTGAAGTAACTGAAACTGGTAATGAAGTTGTAATATTTGATGCTTTGCTGGTTTCTAAAGGGAGTCAAAGATGGCAGAATACTATGTGTGGACAGTTTGTTGGTTTTAATATGCATATTAGTGAACTGAGATACAATATTAGAAGGATGTGGAGTAAGTTTGGAGTAACTAATATTGATGTTATCAAGAATGGCCAATATGTCTTCAAGTTTAAGGATGTTAAAGGTTTGAATGAGGTGATTGAGAAGGGTCCTTGGATGGTACATAATAAGCCTTTGTTTGTCCAAAAGTGGAATCCTGAGATGGACATGGAGAAATTGGAACCTAAAAAATTACCTGTTTGGGTGAAAATTACAAGTGTCCCTCTTGAAGCCTGGTCTATTGATGGTATTAGTGCTCAGGCTAGTAGCTTGGGGAAACCTATAATGATGGACACTATGACTGCTGATATGTGCCATAAAGGTTTAGGTAATCTTGAGTTTGCCAGAGTTCTTGTAGAAATGGATGCTGAGAAGGAGCTTAAAAAGGTTATAGAGATTCAGTATAGAGATCTGTGTAACAATGTTAAGGGAAGTAAAAAGGTTCAAGTTGTTTATGACTGGAAGCCTCCTGTTTATGGTCAGTGCAAAGTGTTTGGGCATGAAGGAAATCAATGTAGAAAGGTTGTAGGAAATGCTAATGATATACAGAAACATACAGTTGTAAATACTAGTATGGGATCAGATACTATTGGTGAATTACAGGGGAATAGAAAGAGTGCTACTAAGGGTAATAATAACAATAAGTTCCCAAATTCTAAGAGCTTTTCAAACTATTCTAGAATGAATAATGGTGATGTTAGAAAGTATGCTACTAATGGTAGAAGGCAGGAAGTTAGGAAAAAACAAGTGGTCAAGGAGAATACTGGTAGTAGCAATGGAAGTAATAAGGTGAAGAACAATGTTTGGAATGTGAAAAATAAGGATGTTGAGGAACTAAGGAAGACTGCTAATAAATATTCAATTTTAGACTCTCTTCCTGAAGATAATGAGCAAGAGTTGGAAATGCTGAATGAAAGAATGATTGTGGATAAGTTTTTGAATACCAAAGTGCAGCCTAGATTTGAAGATCTTCTGAATTGGTCTCAGGATATGTGTGAATACTTTAATAGGAGTAGAGATGTGGACAGACTGAAAGAAGTGAATATAGTAAGGGATGAGAATGTGGTTGAAGATGTTTTGAATTTGAATAATGGGACTGCTAAAGTTATGGGAAAGAATACAGTAAAGGGTATGGAGAGTAATGTTCTCAATGATGACTCTTATGGAGTATAAAATTGGAATATGGAATATCAGAGGAATGAATACTTTGGATAAGAAAAAAGAGGTAAGGAATTTGATATATAATGATCAGCTTAAGGTCTGTGCTATTTTGGAAACAAGACTTAAAAGCAAGTTGGTGGCTACTTGTGATAAGGTCTTTCAAAATTGGAAGTGGGTCTCAAATGAGCAAGAATGTGAAAAAGGATGTAGAATTGTGGTAGGATGGGATGACAGTGAGACTCAAATTCAAACTCTCCACATTACTAGTGTTGATACAAAAGTTGGGCGTTCCTTGTTTGGACTCCGGTTCCCGTATCAATTGGATCTTAACGCTTGAGACCTGTGCACTAAGAAAACAGAAAACACCGTTAGGCTTACTGTGGGATTGTCTCCCACGATTATCCTCCGGCGTGAGAGTAAGTAATCGGTTTTAGGGTTGAGTGGAGAGTTTAGGGTTTGAGATCGTACCTTTTAATGAGGCTTGGATGCCCTTTATATACACATGAAATCCTTATTGGTTTCGTGTTCCCCAACCTTCGGCGTATCCCGCCTAAGTCGGTCATTGAATACATATCTCCAAAAATAAGAGATATCCGATATCCAAAGCCATAAATAACTAACGGTTTGGGCCTTCGTGAGCCCAAACCGTTACCGGGTTAGCCCAGTCGTATTGGGCCCGCTAGTAGCGGTCATTGGTCGGGTTCGTGACCCGAATACGGACTATACGTCATCATGTCCCCCCAGTCTAGTATGCGCTGGGTGAAACCCGCGGGTGCTAGACTAATAACTGTTGCCCTAATATTCTTCAAGGCGTAGCGGAGAAGCTTCAAAGGCTTTTTGCCTAAGAAAGATACGATGAATCCAGTCAAATTAGGTCAAATACATTCCTCCTAAAACGTGGGAAAGTAACTGGAAAATGTGTCTCGTCAGCAACTCCCATCCACACGTTTAGAGAAAGTGGGATCCACGTGTCGAGCATCGCACGGATGTGGAACCCTATATAAACAACTGCCTCCCTTTTACTGTGTTTATCACAAGAAAAACTCATTTCCACCATTGTTGAAAAGCTTGAAATACCCACCAAGAAAACCACAAACGTTTAAAGGTAACCGCGCATGCGCATTCTTAACCTGATCATGGTTCGTGGATCAAGTGACATTTCATCCGATATGACCGAGGATGAACTGCGTGAGTTCACCTCGGAATATTATATCCCGTTTGCGCTGCGTCCGGTAGTTCCGGATGCACAGGCGTCAATAGCGGATTTCCCCGAAGGGAAAGTAGGGGTATACACGAGGTTTTTTGAATTTGCGAATCAACGTGTGCCCCTCTCCTTATTCTTGTGTGACGTATTAAATTACTACCGCCTGCACATATCCCAGCTGCACTTCATAGGTGCAGCGAAAATAACAAACTTCGAGGTTAATTGCCGGTTGTTGGCGATTAACCCCACTATCTATCTCTTCCGCGCATTTTACCATACAACGTGGTCCAACGGGTGGGTTTCCTTCACTAAGTGCGCAGGGCGGCTGCAATGTTATACCTATAAACTAGACGCGCTTAGGAACTGGAGGGAAAAACATTTCTGGGTTGATGAAGCGGTGTTCCCTTGGCGTTTCGCCTTCTATACCCAAAGCTCGCTACCAAAGGATGAGCGCCCCCTCCTTGGAACATACAGTGCTGATGATGCAAAAACGATAAACGCTAATTGTATTCCCATCAATTCCTACCCCGAGGAATTTTTGGTGCACGTGGGCATCAGTCGCAACTATTTTGATAGACCTGATGAGGTGCCAACCTTCTTAGATGCGGATGACCAGGGTGGGTGCTCATCCTTCGTACTCCTTTTCTTTATTAATGTGAGTCTTTCTTTACACCTTTGTACTTTATATAACTTGTTTTGTTGTTTGTTTCTTGCTGCGCAGAGATGGATCTATTCAGCGTTGTGAATTTGGCGAAGCCACTAAGTTACTTGTAGGGGTGCGCCCATTGAGAGAGGGGAAGTCCCTATTCGGAAGCTACTTGCGGGGCGCCATGGATATGCAAATTTGGAGGAACCGGTGGGTGATTCTTCCATGGCGCTGGAGGCAATCCCTCTGCGCAGCGTACCCAGCCCCAGGGGTCCTTTCCCTGTAGTGGAGCAGGCACACGCAGAAGCGGTGCAGAGCGTGAAGCCCACCCATGTAGAGCCATGGGGCCTTGAGACCAAGGGTCAAGCGTAAAGATGATGGCGCAAGCTCATCTAGGAGGAAGCGCCATGTTGTTCTGGACGTGGAGTCATCCTCAGAGGAATCATCGCCCCCTCGCGTAACGAAAACCACTCCTCCCAAGTAAGTATTGTTGTCGCAGCGCTTAGTACATCCTTGTTTATTTTATGAAGTAACCACAAAATTTCTTTTGTTTTGCGTGCAGTTCTGAAATCACTGGGAGTGCTACTGGGCATTCTGGGGATTCACCACCCAAGGCAAGTCCCGTGCGCGCTGACCCTCAGGATCCAAAGGACCACAGTACCGAGCCGTTGGCATCTGGGGGTATGCCCATGGACCAGCTAGTTGAGGAGCTTGTTTTAGCTGCTGCGCACCAGGCTACATTGGTTGCGTGGCTAAAGGCAAGGTATGTTGGGGAAAGCAGCCAGAGTGCACAAAAGGATGAAGAGATTGGGCAGTTGAAGGCGCTTTTGGCCAGTGCTCAAGCTGAAGCAGAGGCTGCGAGTTCTTATTCCTAAAAACTTGCTGAAGAAAAGATCCAACTGCTTACCCAAGTGAGCCAGGAGCTTGCTGCGTTGGATGATGATAAGGCTACTTGCGTATGGGCCCTTGGATATTTGGAGCATGGGAAGAATGAGCACTTCTCGTGGTTGGGAGAGTTTCGTGCAGCCGTGGAGGGGATGTTGGAGAAGCATGAGATGAAGCTTCACAAGCTCAGCATTGAGTATGACGAAGAGCTGTATTCGCAGTTAGTTTCCACCATTTCTGAGCGTAGGTGGCTCATTGGCCATGGTTTGCGCCTTGCTGCCCTTAGTACTTTGGAGTCGAAAGAGGTAGTAGATTCTTCCGGGGCTGTTGTTCAGTGCGCGTTGGCGCGTGGCAAGGCAGAGGCTGTAGAAGAACTTCATGAGGGTGTCCTTTTGAAAGTGCCTGCTGCACAGGCGCCTGGCTATAATGAGCATGCATATGAGGATCGGAATTGCAATGGGGAAGATGAAGCTGTTGGAGCTTCCTATGATTGTGGAGTTGGAGCGCACCCATGATTATCCCATAGGTGTGATTATGGAGGGGTTGACTTTGGCTCGCCACCGTGCTGATGGTGCAGAGACATAGCCGGACTATTTTTTGAAGCCTGATGAGTCACAGCTGCAGGTGCCTATTTTTGCTCGCCCGCGCATCTTGAACCCTTTCGCACTTGAGCAGGAAATTCCTTTAAAGGAAGCCTTAGAAGCTCATGCTACGAGGCTTGCAAAGAAGAAGGGTGTGAAGGGAAAAAGCCATTCTGTGTGGTATTGGCGCAGCGCATCTTCCTAGATCTGACGGGGTACCTGTTAGTGTTGCCACGGTATCACGCTAAGATGCTGATTTGTTGAAGAAGCTAAAAGAGGTCGGGGACGCTGAAGAAGCCATGTGGAGAGCTCATCTCTTAGGCGCTGTAATAGTATATAGGTTGTAGTTTCTTTGTAAATATCCTTTTGTAAGAACTCGTGGTCCTTAATGAAATTTTCCTTCTGTTGAATGTGTGTTGATGTGGTTGTGACTTATAATGTTTGTACTTAGTTATCCGTCTTTGCGTAAAAAACGTTCTCGTTGTCTAAGAATCAAACTGTTGTATAAGCGCGAATAATATATGAAGTCGATAATCATGTATGAAAGTCATGATCTAACATACTTGAAACATAATTTCTAAGTACTTTTATCATAATCATGTATGGTGTGATATGCAGCGTACTGTAAATATCATATCAATGAGTCAAGGGTCTTGATTCCTGGTTTGTTAAACGCGCACAGTATGCATTATTGCGCATCCATCATGAAATGCGCATTGAACTTATTCCAACGTCTTGAAAATAAGGTGTTTAACAAGGATGCATGATCCAATGTTGATGGATTTGCAACCCTCTTTATTTAGTAGGTTTACTCATCCTTTGCACCATCGTGGGTTTAGTAAGTGCATGCACGCCATGTAGGCGAAAGATAATATAACAACAATGTTGAAACATAAATATTATGTAAGTAATAAATTGAAATGTATCGCGGAGTTAGCTAGATACCGCGACGTTTTATTAATACTTGCAAGTTTGTGTAAAGAGAAAAGAAAAAAAAGTTTGCCTAAGTAAAACAGAATGTAAGTACACGGATATTTTTTGAGCACTATACTAAAGTACGGGAGTATCCGTGCGCTGGGCCGTAGCTGTTCCTAAAGATAACATCGTTTGAGATTGCAGATGTTCCATGTGCGGGGTAGCTCACGACCATCTATGTCACGCAGCTTATGCAGCGCCTTTTCCTAATGCTTGATGGCCTCATAAGGTCCTTCCCACCGTTCCTCCAAGTTTTCCTATATCTTCTGCGTGGCTCGCATCATTGGCGCGATATACGAAGTCGCCTAGTCTGAATGAGGACGCTTGAACTTTAGCATCGTAGTATCCCTTCATTTTGACTTAGCTCTGCGCCACACATATAGGCTGGCGCTCACGCCGTTCTTCCAACAGGTCCAAGTCAATACGCCGTTCATCATCATTGGTTGTAACATTAACTTTGGCAATGCGAATAGTTGGCATCCCAATTTCGGCTGGTATGATGGCTTCTGTCCCATAGACAAGAGAAATGGGAGTGTCTCCCGTGCTAATTTTGATTGAAGTACGGTGCGCCCACAAAACATGCGATAATTCCTCCACACACCTTCCTTTGTGTTTTTCTAAGCGTGCCTTAATTCCTTCACCTAGACTACGATTTGCACGTTTGATAACATCAAATAGTACTGAATATTAAGTGTCAATTTCCCCCGATAATGCTCGTTATTTATATCATTTATATGGATTTACGCTTGTTTTCCATTGTTTTCCACTTTCAGGTAAATTACGAGCATTGGAGCTAAAGAGACGCGGAAATGGAAACATTATTAAAGATTTATCACAGTATGCTTATTTGGAAGAAGTTACGGCATAACTCGTCTCTCACATTACGCCGTAACTATTGCGTGACCCAGAAGTCCTACTTATCAAGAGGTTCTTGCGTAACTCTTCTCAAAGGTTACGACGTAACTCCATTAGGTCAAAAGAGGTTCCACGCCTCTGATACTTATGCCGTAACTCTGCATCACTTACGGCGTAACGAGTTTATTGAAGACTACGCAGTAACCCCTTATAAGGTTACGCAGTAACTAGCGCATCTACTACATTTACGAGGAAATAGAAGGTTACTGCGAACTCCTATATTGGTTGCCGTAACCCTGACACTGCCTATAAATACCCCATGAATTCTAGCATTTCAAAGCATCCCATTCCACACACAACACTCTGAGAACGTGGGAAAAAGCTCAAGGAAGTTCTAGGGAAGCATACCTGAGTCGTTTCAGGGAGAAGTCACACCATTACGATAAGCTTTAGCGTTTATTATTTATTTTACTTTCAATTCATGTATTTTGTACCTTTAAATATTGAATTGACTTGCATGATTAATATGAGCGGCTAAGCACCCTTTGGTGCTAGCCTAGTTATGATTCCTTAATTGTTTTGTTTACGTTTACCTTTACTTTCGTACAATTATTTCTAAGTGTATGCATGCATAGTTCTTTGGTAGTCACCCTTGGTTCGGTAGTTTTGAATGGCGATAGAGGCCAATTGCCTAGGAGATATGACCAACTGACCCTAGGTGAGCGGACTGAGACTGGAAGGGTAAGATATGACCAACTGACGACCCTTTCTACTTGTGTGATTTGACCAACTGATCACATATCGTTTGGATGAACTTAAGAATTGGGGGTGTAGTGTCTAAGTTCCTAACGGCCGGGCACTCACTATTTAGAATCTAGCATGTAGCGGTACTTAATGACTTGGCTTAGGGGACCAGGAACAACAGGACTTATGACGGTGCGCCTGATTTCTCCTGTGGTGGCATCTTTGCTGATAGGTTAGGGCGAATTAACCAAATGATGTCCTCTCGAATTTGACCCCACCTGAAGTAATTGGAAGTAGGTAGACGTAGACATAACTAGCTAGGAGGATTGACTAGGTTAGCACCACTATTCCTCTATTGATTTCCCTTTACCATTTATTTACTGTTATTTTATATTCTGCATTAGTAGTTTAATTAATTGAATCCCTATCAAAACCATTTTATTCTGTGACAATTAGACTTAGTAATTATCCGACACACATAGCTCTTGGGGCGACCTCGGCTTTACCATTTACTACACTACACACGACCGGGTACACTGCCGTTAGTGCATTAGGGTAGACCATAGGTATAGCGAGACACTATAAATATTAAGACACAGTCAAGTAAAACATGCATCAAGTTTTTTGGCCGCCTTGCGGGGAGTTATATTAGGATTGATATTAAGTCTTTCATTTCATTTTTAAACTTTTCTCACGATCATATTTCAAGTTTTAAGGTACCATGGAAGTTGTTAACATCGATGACCTCACTCTTAAGGAATACTTGGCGTTGACTAGAGTGATCAAGGGCGGGTCTCAAGACCGCAATCGGGCGGATGTTCGTTTGAGATTAAAGACCAATTTATGAGGGAGCTTCGCTAACCCTTTTTCAGGAAACAGGGACGAAGACGCATATGAGCACGTTGAAAATGTCCCATACATCGCCAGCCTTTTCAACATTCCAGGCGTGTCTCATGATCTTTGTTATGCTCGGGGTCTTCCCTATGACCCTCACCTGGAGCGGCTAGAAGATGGATCGAAAGATTGCCCACCGGGGCGGTTAACACTTGGGCACTAATGAAGAAACACTTTATCCAAAGATATTGCCCACCATCGAAGATTTCTCATCAGCTTTTGGAGATCCACAACTTCAAACAAGAAGGCGACGAAACTCGTATCAAGCTTGGGGCCGGATACAACGATCTTCTTTATAAGTGTCCTACCAATGATCTTAATAACCAGCAGAAGGTCAATATTTTCTACAAAGGAATAAATGTTACTACAAGACAGATTCTGGACTATCAAGGACCTATCCCGAACATGACTCCTACTACTGCAATTGAAACCATTCAAAAAATGGCGGACCATTCTCAAAAATGGCACGACGGTGGAAGTAATAGAAACCAAGGCTAAAGCTTAGGCGGAATTGCGGCAATCGCTAGTAAAATTGAAAGCCTCGGTCGAGATATCTTTGAAGGTCGGGAAAACCGTTCATGCCATCCAAGTGGGTTGTGAAAGCTGAGGAGGAGGACATCTTACGAAGAATTGTCCTCATATGGAAGAAGAAGGTATTGAAGAGGCTAAGTATGGAGAAAATCGACCATTTTACGGTGATAATCAAAATAGTAATAGTTATCGTGGAAATTACTATCGTGGGCCTTATGGAGAAAGAAAGCCCAGTCTTGAAGAAACAATTAATAAATTCCTGGAAACTTCAGCCCAAAAACAAGAAGAACAGAATATTTGGTTAAAGGGTTTCCAGGAAAACACAAATAAAAATCTTTCCAGTCACGACGAAACCCTAAAAAATCTTGAAGTAATGATTGAAAAACTCAGTACGGAGATTGATGGGATCGAACTTAACAGAGCCAAACGCAAGGAGGAATGCAATGCTGTTTTCACCAATGATTCTCAGGAGGTTATTGAGGATTGTATAATCGACAAATTGGAGGTCTTGAATATCGACCAACAGAAGATTACGCCGTAACTACTTCCCGAGTTCGGCGTAACCATGCCCCAACAGGCAGGTCCAGTTAGGATCAAGTTTGTTCTTTGTTAAGGATATCAGTGCAAGAGGGTTAGTCATTCCGTGTTCTGCTGATAATATTGATATGTTGGGGTAGTTTGATTTTGGGTCTAATATAAACATCATGCCTCTATCCATATTCCTAAAACTAAGGATAATCCACCTTTGGGAAACTGGTATAAATATTGCATCAACAACTGAAACTAAGATTACCCCGTTAGGAATTACAGGAGGTACATGTGTTAAAGTCAAAAAATTTACATCGGCTCCCGAGTTTGTGGTAGTAGATAATATGAAAGGCTAAAAGGAGAATTTGATTCTTGGTTTGCCATTCCTTGAAACATTAGCACGCTACGGTGGTGTCTATGGAGATATAGTGGAGCTCAATTTGGATAAAACCTTGAGCCTTGAGCCAGACGAAATTGTTATAAAGGAACCACCAAGGATAGAATTAGATGACTCCGATAGGTTTCCACCTTCGGATTTTAGACATTTCTGGGACTCAGAATCTAGTGACGATGAAGACGATAAGGAAGAGATCCCGGTTTCCGATACCCGTTACGTTGTAAAAGGAAAAGTTCACTGTTGTGCTCCTTTGGTTGAGGGAACCAGAGTAATATTTCCCACATGTTCCCCTTTCCAAAAAGGATGTAATGGAGGAGGGAAATATCTCATTCGGATGATTGATGAAGCTGCAAAAGTTTGGTGGTGCTGGGAAAAAGAAGAGGATATCAGACAAAAGTGGTTGCAACAACATAGTGCTTTTAGCGAGTGGTTCTCCGATATTGACTGGACTATTCATTTTTGCGAACCAGCTATCATGCACGACGATTACACCCTGGCATGGCCTACATGCAACCCCAATCACAAGATCTGCGATGGAGGAGAATACCCTGAACCTAAATGGCTCAAATGTAAGGAATGGGCATGTTTTGACGAAGATAAGAGAAGCGATGTAGGATACAAGGGGATCTCATTTGAGAATTGGTTACGAGTTAAGTTTGGGTATGATAAAATTGATGAGGAAATAAAGGATAGGTTTCGTTTCGAGTGGGCACAAGCTAATTTTCTGCAGAAAAGATACGCCATGACTCGTTATGTTTCACCGCATGTTTGGGACCAGCCCTATTCAATGAAAGACGTAGATGAAGTCAAAGCTCAAAGGCCCCCATAGGAGCCCCGCGGCTCTGAGTCTAACTTAAAGACTT
>OU343216.1:192224553-192254548 GCA_910596185.1 Chrysanthemum makinoi | reverse complement strand
TCATTGTATGCATCCTCTCCATAACAATTACTCTCATTGACTCCAACATAATTATTATGGGTTTATGCCTTATACTTACCAAGACAGCATTGAAACACTCGCTAAAACCGTTCTCCACAGCTTCACAACAGACACCTTCATTGAAAAAGGCTCTTGACCATGTCTTCGGATCTTTCTTCACCAAAAAATCATGTGCTCTTGGATTTGCTCTTTTGACCTTCTCCATCACCTTGTTATGTAACAGCGGGTAAGACGCTTTTGAAGCTGCCCAGAAAAGTTGTATGAATTTAACACCTGGGAACTGTTTTCGAAACCCTTCATAAATGTGACGAGCACATTGACGATGCTCTGCTAGAGGCATCACCTCTTTCACTGCTTCGATCAATCCCTGTTCCAAGTGTAACAATAACATTGATTAGTATGCATATCATATATAATAACATTTGAAGCTGATTATTATAAAGTGTATTGACAGATACCTTGTGTTGGTCAGACATTAGCGTCAAACCTTGTCCACTTGGAATATCCAAATTGTCACCCAACAACTGTAAAAACCAACTCCAGTTGTCTTTATTCTCAACCGTCACCACAGCCTATGCCACGGGAAAAATGTGGCTATTGCCATCCCTACCAACTGCAGTTAATATCTCCCTAGTGTTTGGTTTTTTTTAAAAACAACCATCCAAATATAGTATCGTACAGCAACCTATTTTCCAACCTTCTTTCAACCCACTAAAACACACGTAAAATCTGTCAAAGTAAGTCTTCTCATCAAGATTTACCGTGACACCTACCTTAACTGTACTACCCTCATTTGAGTCCACTAATGCCTTAGCATATGACCTAAGTAAACCGTAATGATCCTGGATAGTAGCATCCCTTTCATTAAGCGCATATGACCTAGCATTTCGACACTGTGTATGGCTAACATGGCATTTATATTTTCTTAAAACTAGTTCCTGTATGTTAGTAATACTAATATTTGGATTCATCCTTATCTTATCTCCAAATTGCTTACATATCCATTTAAATTTAACAAGCCTACCATAATGGAAACTACGAACACAATTGTGGTTATCCTTCAAAGAAATAACTTGAAATATAGATTCTCCCTTTAGCATCTTGACGTAACATCTCCAAGGGCAGTCACAGTTCCCAGCTCTCTCTGAAGGATATTTTTTGTATGAAGTCTGCTTTCCAATGGATGGATCCTTAAGCGTCTCCTTTCGTTGAACACATTTTGCAATAACCTTGCTCCTTGTGCTCCTCTCAAACCAAAGTGAGAAATCGTTGGCCAACGCATAGTACGTAAGGCACTCCTTGAAACTATCAACATCTGGGAACTTCTGTCCAAGCTGGTAAATGGTGAAAACAAATAATCGAATTAGTTAAACATTATAGTAAGCATGTGATACAGTGATTTGATAAACAAATTTAAAAATGAAAGAGTGAAAGTACTACGCTTGGTTTCTTCAATCTCCAATGTGTCTCAGAATCATAAATAGGGTATTTGTCTTCCTTTTTTTATTTTTGAAGAGCGGCAAACGGGTCTGTTATCCCATCTCCTTTA
This sequence comes from Chrysanthemum makinoi, assembly GCA_910596185.1. Classification (NCBI taxonomy): domain Eukaryota; kingdom Viridiplantae; phylum Streptophyta; class Magnoliopsida; order Asterales; family Asteraceae; genus Chrysanthemum; species Chrysanthemum makinoi. Next base: position 192,252,978 of record OU343216.1, on the reverse strand, counting down.
CCCTTTATGTGCTTCAACAAAGTTGCCATGTACTTTTCATGCTCAATGTTAGGAATTGGAAATTCCATGTTAAAGTGTTGGTCACCCCAATTATGGTCTAGCATATTTTAGCTCGTAGACTTGTAGTTATTTACGTTATTTAGTAGTTTATTAGTTAGTTTGTAGCGTAGTATAGTTTAGTGTAACACCGTGGAGGAAGGACGGGTCTTTACCCACTGTATGCCTGATCCACAGTCCGATAGGAGGACGTATCTTGTGTAACTATAAATACCCCTTCCATCCATGGAAGGGGTGGAGCTTTTCAGATAATCTAACCTTCCATATTTTGTGAACCAAGTCTCTACCAAGAAACTCCCTCTCATCTACTTTCTCTCTCTAATGGCAAACATGTATTTTGATCATCCAAGACCACCCGAATCATCAACACAATAATATATCGATCCTACAATTGGTACCAGAGCCAGGTTCTTTGTGTTGTGTCGATTTATGGTGGTTTATTTGTACTTTGTGAAAACTGTTTTAGCATCTCTTTTGGTCCGAAAAGTTATTTTTCATGATACTTTGTTACTACAGTTTTTGACATATTGTATCCTTTTGGTCAAAATATCTCATGGTCCATCAAAGTGTACAATATCTGTTTTTTCTCATGTCTATGTCCAAGTCAGTTATTCTGTAATGTTTTTTTTGTACCAAAAGTGAAATCTAAGGTTGGTCATCTGGTCGTATCTGCATATTTTAATGAGGTCAAACCATATATTTTCGTGGTCAAATGGGTCAAAAGGTTACATTTTTATGCAAGTTTTCTGAGTTATTATGATGCTAGACGGAAAATTGGTCGGAAAACTCATCGGAAAATCTTTCTAGCTACTTGTTATTTAACAAGTAGCGAGTTGAGTCAAAAACATGCCTAGCGACTTGTATTTACAAGTCATAGCGACTTGGTGCTAGTGATTTGGTGCTAGCGACTTTGTGCTAGCGACTTGGTACTAGCGACTTGACTCAATATAGCGACTTGGACAGAAATGAAGAATGAGAACATAAGACCAACAACTACCAAAAGACCACATACCATATACCATAACAACAACTCGACCTCTGGTTCAAGTATAACCCATCATCAGTCCATAAACACTTATCACTAATCATGACTCAAATGCTTTCAACAATGATATTTCACATGACATTAACCCATCATCGATCAAACTGAAAATAAAAGCGAGGAAATTAATTGATCTCAGTTTTGACTCGTGTGACATTCAAGATATATCAAGACTCGAGGTCCTTAAACACGAGTATTCACCATCATAGATCTATTTTGAAGTTCATCCCTTTAATATCTGTGAATATAAAAGATAACTCAAATAACAAATCTGTTTTGTTTTTGAGTTTCTTGACTCGTTTATATGACCAAGACAAAGAAGTACATCTTGTGGTCACACAAATTAAATTCTTGGTCATGTTCGAACTTCAAGTATAAGGAAACAACAATATGTTATCCCCTTCCCTCATGTTCGATTGGTACAAAGAAACAAATACACACAAAATAAATTAAACCTACCTTGATGTCGAGCATCATACCATCTCTGTGGCATATGATTCGAAGCCAAGATCTATGACTCGAGCCATCCCTGTGGCGAGTTCATTTTGATTGACAAAACTATTATGTTTGGGTTGAATCGTTGTTGTTCAGTCAAAGTGAAGGTAAAAGGGAGGCGGACTATTATGAATGATTTATTAGGGTTTGTTTGTGAAATGATCGGTTTGGGAAGAGCATATGAGATGTTTTTGAGATCCGGTTTTGGTTAAGTCAGGAGGGGGGCGGTGAATATATTGAGAGATATTAGGTTTAGGGTTGGTGAGAATTATTAGGGATAATGTATTTGGGTGGAATGTTAAATACACGATTATGTAGAGTAGTGATTTAAGTGGACAAGGGGAATTATCATGGGCCGAATCTTTGGTATTTTAGGATGTTGAAACTGAAAATCGTATAGGCTGCCAATATGGGCCCGGTGGACGTGATGAGACCACATGCATTACTTGAACATTATCAATTCATGGTTAGGAGGTTCAGGTGCTATATCGAATTCATTAAAGACTCGATATGCATGTGCATGTCACTGAGTATAATTGTTTTCTTAGGCTTGACATGTGTTGATTATCTCATTCATGGGCCTAAAAAGATGGTAAAAGGATATTTGTGTCTTTAATAATATGGGTGTTATATGGATACTCATGGGATTTTGTGTTCAGATGTTATGTTTAGATTGGATGTTATATGAATATTCATACGACTTGTAGTTTGTGGATGCATAGTATCACTCAAGCTACGAGTTAGAATGAAATTGGGCCAAATTGATTTTTTTTACAGACTTACACATGATTTGATGCATAAATGTCGATAATGTTTGATAATGAGTATTTTGGTCTTCAAAGTTCAACGGATGATACATGTGTCTACGGCTAATGTTGGTATGAGCTTCTCAAAAGTTGAATTATATGACTTGATGATATTATTTGAGACGTGCCAATTGCGAGATGATGATGAGATTTAATAATGAGACTTGCTGGGCTATGTGAATTTTAATATGATATGTGATTATGAGATGTGATTATGAGATTGGATTTGATGAGATTTGTTGATGAGACTTGATGATGATGAGATTTGGGTTGATAATGGGATTTGTGATGCTATGCGGCTTGATACTTGGTTTATACATTTTCACGAAGGGTATTCTGTCACGTCTTGAACTGTTATTGGAACTAGGTTGACTACAGGGTTGTTTGTGATCGATATTTCTTATCTAGAATTGAAGTGATGTTTTCTGGGCGCATTTACTTGTTTCGTCTTCCTTCTTTCTACCCTTCCGCGAAGATGACTTGTCTGGGCATTTATAGAGGGTAATAAAGACTTGGCTATTTAGTTACGTTTGTGATTCTTTCTCGCTTGACCCACAACGTTGCTATCACTTCGGTGTCTCACTCAGTTGAGAATGTCAAGAGGTTTTGTACATTGGGTACACCGTTTCTTTTTCACGAGGATTAGTACAAGTTTAAGTAACAAATATGGGGAATTCTATTTCACGATCAAGTTTGGTATATCGGGTTTACTTCACCAAGTGGTCACAGCAACAGCCGACAGAATATATGGATGATGTGTTTACCAATGTATTGATTGGATGGTTGATGATGTTGATGATGTTGGATAATGAACCGTTGATGAACCGCTGCATGTTCCCCTAAAAACAAATATTCACCGAAATCAAAGTTGTCATAACACATTCAAGCTGACATTGTTTACGGTTTTGTCTTGATTTTGTAAAATCCCGCGAAAGAATCTATTTCTCGGTTTAAATCATAGACTTGTAAAATCTCGTGACAATGGAAACATCCTGGTAATAGTAAAGTGCATTTCCGGATCTATCTTACGGTTTATTCTTGGTTTTGTAAAATCCCGTGAAAGAAACTATTTCTTGGTTTAAACCATAGAATTGTAAAATCCTGTATTGATGGAACCATCCTGGAGAAAGGAAAGAGTATTTCGAGGTCTTATCTGATGTTGGTGCTACGGTTTCTGCTTCGAAGAAGGGATAAAAGGGTGTACTTCATAAATTGGATGTGGGTTTGGATATTCGTCATGGCAGTTTGGTTATTACATGGTCTTACGGGGTTATGTGCTTTTAACCGTGGTCAGGATGAAACCATTATCAGAGTTCACTTAAAACGTCAAAGGAGGCTAGAGTTGAGCTTTTAACCAGAAGATGTGACAACAGAGTTAATTCACTATTATTTATTTGAGGTTGAAGTGAATTATCACGGGCAAGTGTACTTAGTATCTGAAGGTATCTGGGATGGTTGGATGAAGATTCTTCGAGATCCTTGTTCGAGCTTTTTCCAAAAACGAAGACTTGGAAATCTAGTTATTTTTGGGAGTCTTGTCTTTTTCTTTTACCGCGTGGGGAAATTGGGGTCTTATCACCACAAAATAACTATCACTTTAAGGAGTTACGTTGTAGTGCTCAGTGTCGCATTCAATTGTGGATTTTCAAGAGGTGATGTACGTCTATTACTTGATGGTTGGTTGGATGAAGAGTATAGAGTACTTAGAGATTCAATGGAGGATGAAGTCTCGGCACCGCTCTTTATTACATATGTGCAAGTTTAAGTCACGAGTTCGGGTTAGTTTACTTCAAGGTCAAATTCATCATATTGGGTTTTACTCCATCAGCTGTCACAACAAAGAGCCTACTGAATAATAATGGGTTGATTACATGTTTTGCCAAGAGATTGAAAAGAGAGAGATTATGACGTTTGAACAAATCAGTTCAAGCTTCGTTCTCTAAAGAAAAGAAATGTGTACATTTTAGTGCGCATTATCTTCGGTAGAAGTGAAATCTTCTTATGACGTATGAACACAACAGTTCATGCCTCGTACTCTAAAGAAAAGAAAAGTGTACGTGTCAGTGCGCTTTATCTTCTGAAGAAGAGAAATCTTCTCTATTATGACCATTCTCATCAACATGCTTCATACTTGTTCCATGCGCTAATTCATCAAGTGAACCGTACTACCGATGATTGTTTTCTTATTCCACTTGCTCAACTATAATGACGATGGCGACATCATGTGCTAATTTTGCGGGGGAGAAGTGTGAATTGAATACTTTTGGATGATTTCACTTGTTTAATCAAGAATGGCATCTTCGTATGCAATTCTTGGGGGGAGAAGAAGTGTGAATTTGTTGCATTGTTGATTGATATTTGAGAATATATGGTCAAACGGCTCCTAACTCATGTAAGAACTGAGCTTCTTCTTATCGGATCATCTTCACATGTAGTTTCTTCTTAGAGCCGTTGGTTAACATCTTCACAAGCTGATATAAGTTTAAAGACAAGTGCTTCCGGTTAATGCTTCACTTGCACATCAACATGATGATTCCGAACAACCTTATGTTCTTGTTTGATGTGATTGTTTGCTTGGTGTTACCATTTCGTGTGTTCGTTGCGGGCTGATTGCTGATTTCCTTGATGAACATCTTTCTATTCTTGTTTGATTGGGAGGGATCTTTGTTAAAGGGATTTGCAAGATGTATGTTAATTGGGATGCTTTATTGGTGAGATGAAGATGTTAACTTCCTATTCCCCAACTGGACAATCTTGAAGAAGGTCGAGTCTTCAGTCAGTTCTAACATTCTCTGCTACATGTTAGAAGACTAAAGACGAGTTGCATTTAACGATCTAAAGACTTCTTCTTAATTCAAGCATTCATCATAAAGATTGTCTGTTTAGGGGAGAGCACTAATTGGAGGAGAGTGAAAAGTCAGATTTAATCCCCAATTAGAATTGCTCATATTCTTCAGCAAGTTGATTCTCACAAGAGCTCAAGTGTTCTTCTCATCAGATTTCTAGTATAAGGGCTTAAAATGAGTTGCTGATTCTGAAGTATCAAAACCAGCAAGGGGGAAGGAGACACGTATCTAAACGCGAGTAAACTTGATGAGCTTAATACTTCTAAGTGATTGAAGAAATTTCGGGAAGACATATGTCATTACCGCAGAGAAACTCAAGGTTTGAATCATGGCGTTTAGTGTTCTTATTCCAACTATGTGGGGGAAGAGATGTTAGAGAAAGTTTCTGAAGATAACAGAGGTACACAAATGTGGGAGCGTTTGGGTACTTTGGGTTCTTGAGCTTCATACACAATCATCAGGAAAGATAAATGTGCATTGGTGATCTGCTATCATTTATTCTTTGGAACTCTATTTGTGTATTCGGGGTCTTGAGCTCTATTCTAAGAAACGGGCTGCATCATTTCAACTACTCGGGGGAAGTGGTCTCTTGACACCTTTTGAAATGGATTGCTTCAGACGTCAGTAGAAAAGAAATATGAGAAGATTATTCAAATGTGGGATGATACGTTGTTGCTGTTCTTCTTGATGATATAACCCCGAACGGAGAATCTCGACTTTCGTTCTTAAAAGGAGCAGCGGGATTTATGATAATGGTGTGCTTCTCAGTGCACCTGGCTAAGGTAAGCTTGAAATAGAGCTTCAAATCTGCTCATCTAATGGATCTTCGATTTGGGGGGAAGCTGCCAAAGTCTCTCTTTCTCAAAGGCTCATGTTCTATCTGCTATTCTGGAGCCTCGGAAACTTTGGTGGTGGAAGTTTAAGAGATGATGAGTTCTATCTTCTTCAACGGGGCTTATCGATATCCTCATCTCGGTACTCGTATCATCATCCTTCTTAATTTATATCATCTACTCTATCTTTGTATATACTTATCAGAAAACCAAATAGAAAATTATAAAACCAACAAAAAGAAAATAGAAAATTATAAAACCTTCAAAAACCCATAAAAATCAGAAAATTTCAAAAATACAAAAAAATATGTTTTTCTATGACATGTCTTCTGGTATCGATAACATCTGCGGTCTTAGAAATGTCATTCAATAATGGCACGGGACCATAGATGAAGTTCGAGCAGGAGGTGTAAATATTTTTTTCAAAACATGTCACAAACTATGGCTTGCAGTTACTTCAGACTGTGACCCGCGCTTAAAAAATGGTTTGCTATTATTTCAGATAGCAACCCGTTCTTCAAGAAAGGAAAGTGCTACGCTTAAACCAATTTTTCAAATATTTCGTGCACTTATCCTAAAAAAAATGAGGAAAGTATGTCGAAGGACTGCTGTTCCTACACAAATGTTTTTCCGTCTAAAATTCTTCAGAAAAATATTTGGTGTATTCAAAAATTGGTGGTAAAATGAGTTGCTTACAAATCTATCAGATTCAGAGTTTCTGTAAAAATTGAAAACTCAATCAATGACTTCAATGCTTTTAAACTTTTCAGAAAAATAAGTCATTGATTGAGGGGGAGAATGTTTTCAAATCTATATCATCTAACGAGCTTTCTTAATTATCCTACGTGCTTAATTAAAAATGATATTTGCCTGTGTCGAAGGACTAGGAATTTAGGATATGATTGTTAGGATTAGATGATTAGAGTTTGATGAACACATTATTCCCATACCTTTTATGATCTGATTTATATGTTGAATTGACTTTTATTAGTCGATTGATGTTTGGGTGTTGTCGACCACCATATATCTGTTTGTATGTTCACTAACGTATGCAGATAGCATGGTTTATAAGAATGTTCCCGATCCGGATCCCACAATTAAAGATGATTGGATGCCGAAAGGAAAGGGTAACTATATCTTGGGTTGACAAATGAAGAAACGGAGCTTAATTGGACTTCTATGGAGAGTTGGCATGGAAAAATGCAACGTAAGAGGTCTCACTGCATCAGCAGATGGTTTTCTTCATCAGCAAATGAAGAAACGGAGCTTAATTTGACCTCAGTTGGCATTAAAATGCAACGAAAGAAGTCTCACTGCATCAGCAGATGGTTTTCTTCCAAACCCTACAGCAACAACAACGGAAGCATCTCAACCACCTAACGTATCTTTGTGCAGGACACCATTTTTAAACAATTTTGAAATATTTGAATAAATTGTTTTGAAAATGGAAAATATTGTTTTGAAAATTAATTGGACTTAACTTTGAAAATCACCGGACTTCATTTTATCAAAACTTAAATCACTCAATCATCGACTACGGTCATCGATTGAGGGGGAGAGTGATTTAAAATAAATTATTTTCAAACAATATTTCTTCATAAAAGTCCGTTTGTACAAAACAAGTGGTGATCTAAAGATTTAATGTTATGTCATGGTATGATTTTCTTCAAAGGTCAAAGGTCTTTCAAAATGAAATTTTTTCTGTTCTTGTTTGATTGTGAAAATGTTTTATTTTACCTAAAAGATCTCTTAAAAAATTTTCATACCTGACACTAAAAATATTTTAATGTCTAAATCTGTTCCACTATCAGAATTAAATTAATCTGAACACAGTTTTCTCCCATGTTTTCTAAACCTATTTAAATCACTTGGGATCCAAAATCTCAAAGGATTCGATATTTTTGATCGGGGGAGAAAATGTGATTTAAATATGAAATCTGATAACAAGTGATCATTTTGATTCAATTGTGCAGGCTGCTCTCTCATATGTGCTAAACGCTTTCGAATCTCGAAGCACGTATTGAGGGGGAGCATTTCAAAAGAAAATAAACTATCGAGGTACAAAAGCTTTTATGTTTTAACATAAAGTACCTTGATTGAGTTTTCAAATGGTTTCTTAATGGCTTTTGTAATTGTGGATGTGCTTCAAAAGAACTCATTCCTCTATGTGATAAAATGATTTCAAATATCCTATGCATATATTGAGGGGGAGAATTTACCAAGAAAATCAAATGGCTTTTTCTATGAAAATTGTGATCAAAGAAAATATTTCAAAGTCCTCTTGCCTCCATGTGCTAAACAATTTCTAAATCATATGCACATGTTGAGGGGGAGTTTTTCTAAATGATCAAAACTATTAAGGTACAAAATGCTTTGATCTCGTATCACAAGTACCTTGATTGTTTTTCCAAATGATTTTTCAATTGGTTTCAACGAAGAATGAACTGTACCAAAAGACCGACCATTTTACTTTATGTATGGAGTTATAAGGATGGTGAGGTTAGGTATTAGTTCCCACGATCCACCAGAATCGGAGGGATCTACCCAGGGATAATCCACTAGATAGTGTAGAGTCCTTAGGTATGATGAAAAAAGGAGAAAAGTGAGATATGGGAAGAGTGCGGACTGAGATAGAGCTAGTACTGGAATAAACCCAACAAGGTTCTAGTTTTGAAGTCTCGGTAAGCACTGAAGGGGTTGAAGAATGAAAAAGAAATGAATGTGAAAAGGGTGAAAAGAAATAGCCCTCCAATAATTCAACCTTAGGGCAGTAACCGGGTTCAATACATATGCTACTGGTGTTTACTAAGGTAACACTGGTATTGAAGAATAGACGTCATGGACCCAAAGTGACGCCTTACTGCACTAAACTTCCCAAGCTACTCAAGTTCCTCTTAAAAGGGCTTGTTTCATTCTCACGGGAACCGACATTATCTATCGACTTTCTCTTAGAGATTGTTGATATTGAAGAAGGAGACCCTCTCCCTAGTCTCCGGCATAGGAAACCAAATGTGCACAATTGAGTCTAGAGCCAAGAGATCATCCACAATATCTCATTAGGACACTAAATTCTTGAAGGCTTGTTGTTTCACACAATGTGGAAAGTAAGTATATATTAAGAGTCCTACGCATTATCCTTGTGGTATTGCCAGAACATCCGAGTGATATGTAAAAGTATTCACAATGAAGATGGAAATCCTTCTAGAGCCAACATCAAACAAGCTCTTGGTAGGTGACATGTGAGATCTTCTCATAAGATCAAGCTTGTGACAACTGGACAGAAACGATGGGGCGATTCACTCTTGAATCAACCTTGGTCCAGGATTGGAATTGACGAATACTTTTGGAAAAACCGTTCGATGTGCAAATCTTCTTTTCTCTAGCGCATCGAATGTGTATTCATTTTCAAACACAAAAAGTATCTCTGATTGAAAAATACTTTTGGAAAAACCGTTTGATGTGTAAATCTCTTCTTTTCTCTAGCACATCGAATGTGTACTCTTTTAAATACAAAAAGTATTTTTGATTGAAAATTGATCTTTCTCATAAAACCTTCGTCGTATTGCAAAACTCTTTCTTCTAAGCAATACGCGATTGTTTTTCAAATCATTTTTCATCAATCAGTGAATCTCAATTCGCTGGTTCACTCACTCCGTATTGTCTTCTTTGAGACGTTCTGGTTTGAGAACAGCTAGAGCGAAACCCTGTCAAGGAGATTCTTAGGAATCCTACCTGATCACAGGCAATACTTGTACTGATCAACGGGGAACCGTGGACCATGTACCTCAATTCAACGAAAGTGATCAAAGACACTTTCGTGCGCTTTATTGCTAACTGTTGTTTGCAGGTACATTTGGACGGTTGTAGCTGACCAGAATTGAGGAGTCAATCCAAAGCCGCATGCTCACAGCATCCACACTTAATTGAAGAAATCATGACTTGTGCATATCTACAGAACCTGGCTCTGATATTTTTTTAAACTATGTTTCTCGCTACGCTGCGCAAATATCATGAGCCGCGAAAGCTTCCGCTACTCTGATGGAAAGATGTCATGATCCCGAAAGTGTGAGCATGTCGGTCCGAAAGTCACAACTTCACATGATGGCAACACAATAAAGGGTGATCCAGAGATTTACTGTGGCTGATGATCTCAATGAAAGCTCAAAGATCATCAAAGATGTGGATCAGTTAAAGGCCTCCACTAAAAGTACAACTTTATGCGGACTTTGAAGAATCGCTACACAAGCACAAAGAATGCGGAATTTGAAGAATTGAAGTCTACGAGCTTGGAACTAAAGACAAAAATAGAATGCTAGGATGCAAAATGTATTTCATGGGGCGACCTCCCTTAGGGGGAGATTGTTAGGAATTGGAAATTCCATGTTAAAGTGTCGGTCACCCCAATTATGGTCTAGCATATTTTAGCTCGTAGACTTGTAGTTATTTACATTATTTAGTAGTTTATTAGTTAGTTTGTAGCGTAGTTTAGTTTAGTGTAACACCGTGGAGGAAGGACGGGTCTTTACCCATTGTATGCCTGATCCACAGTCCGATAGGAGGAAGTATCTTGTGTAACTATAAATACCCCTTCCATCCATGGAAGGGGTGGAGCTTTTCAGATAATCTAACCTTCCATATTTTGTGAACCAAGTCTCTACCAAGAAACTCCCTCTCATCTACTTTCTCTCTCTAATGGCAAACATGTATTTTGATCATCCAAGACCACCCGAATCATCAACACAATAATATATTGATCCTACACTCCCTAACTAATGGTCCTAATCTTGTGGGCCCATCTGCAACTACATCTTCGTGTGTATCCTGATCATCATCATCATTTCTTTGTTCAGCCTCCTGCTCATCAGACGAAGTGTTATTGTCATTAAGTCGCCTCTTTCTCAGTTGAATAACCTCGTCCTCACCATTGCTCAGATAATCGTAGAACTTATCCGATTCAACCTCTGACTCATATGACTCATAACCTGATGAATCATGAGTATACTTATCCTTGTTTTCTGCAGTTTCACCTTCTGACTCAGTGTCGTTGTCTTCTTCACTGTCACTCTTAGAATGTGAGGATGCAGACGGGTTGGTGTTCTCTCTAATGACTATGCCTGTTGGTCTATGAATATTCGTGCTTATCTTCTTTGCTAGCTTCTTTTTTCGTGTCACCACAGACTTACCTTTATATAGTTTTTTTTTGCCTAGCAAGCACAACATCTGACAAATTACCATCTGATTCAGCATCCAATTGCAATCCATCTACATTCTGGGCCTCTCTATCATTCTCCACAACTCTATCAGTCTCCACATTCATATCAGTCACATTGATATCAGTCTCCACAACCATATCGTTCTCCACATTCATATCAGTTTGGCCAACCGTATGATGCTCCTCAACCCCGATCCAAGTATAACAACAACATTGATTAGTATGCATATCATATATAATAACATTTGAACCTGATTATTATAAGTTGTATTGACAGATACCTATCAGTGTCCACTGCCATATCAGTCTCCTCAACATCCAGTCGCCTAATAGTGTCCATAGCCTTATCAACATCCTGATTGTCCAAAGCCATACCAGATTCAAGACCAACATTGTCCACTACCTTATCAACTACATCATTGTACTCCCTATAGACCTCATCTTCAGTTAGCATAGGGGTAATCATAGGTAAACTCATCTTTTGCATTCCAAACTCTAGTGAAAGTAACCTTACCCTCAAAGTCCTTTCTAAGTGGTCTATCTTTTAGGGGAGGAGACCTTAAATAAGGGGATTGTGCTTCTTCCTCGGCCCAAGCAACCAACTCCTCACAAGACATATTACCAACATCCTTTTTCATCTTATTATGTTTCTTTTTTTTTTACGTAACTTCTGAGTCAGAACTATCTAGACAAAGGTTATTGTGGTAGTAGGGTGCTAAGTTTTGGGGGGAATGAGCAACAAACAACTCAACTGTCTTATGTTGGTTAGCTATATCATATAAAAAATTCACATCTGCATCCCTTTCAATGATCTTTAAGCCAATGTCTAACTTAGGAATGCACATGTATAGAGCCCATATATTATTCTTAATCTTGGCAACTAAAATATCTAACAGAGGGCTACACATAATTCTATCTTTTAAAAAGGCCTCCATTATTATCTCCCTACCATAATCATACCTTAAGGGGTCAAACATAAATACACCATTGTAGTGTATTTTGAAGACCACATCAAGTGGTACTTCCATCACACCTTTATAAATTGAAAAAAAATATTCAAAACCCTAATTTAAAGAAACCCTAAATAACATATTATTTTTTTATTAAAAACTAATACAATTGGGGTAATAAAACAATAAAAACAAAGAATGAATATACCTTTTGTCTAGCCAATTTGAGGAAACCGACAATCAATTGGAATAATTAATAGTGATTTAGGGTTTGGTAGGTTTTGGGGATCTTGAATGAAAGTGAAGTATGAATGGATAAGGAAATCTGTTTGTGGTTATAAACAAGATAACTGTACCTTTTTATGATAAACCTAGTACTTTGATATCCACATCTGCAGGAATGTGGGGGGAAGAAGCAAAACGTGTGTTTAAGGTTTTTTCAAGTACGAGGTTTCCAGCGTGGACTCCTAGTTGGATAATATCAAGTTCAAAAAAACCGGATACCGGTTGTGTAAGTTAGAAAATGTTTCATTAAAGACAAAATAGACGAGTTTAGTGGGCAAAGGGGCTTTTTTTTTTGTTCGCTACGTCGAACTGATATTTATGACAAGTATGATGCTTTAATAGGTTATTAGCCCTATTTAAAAATGCATTTTTTTAGTAATGATTCTGTGATTATTTAAGGGTCAAAATAATTCAAATATGAAACAAGAAAAAAGAAATCATTTAGATACTACTTTGGTAATACTGAAAAGTTAGAGAACATAAAACCATTCATTCCATTATCTAAAACCAGAAGAATACTCGTGCAAAGCGACAGTATATAGCGGCAAATAATTATATCTATGAAATCGTGATTCTAATTTAACCTTTAATGCAAAACTTAGATTTTCAATTTGTAGTCACTGTGAAAAAAAATGTTCGTAGATTAATAACAAAAAATAATAAAAATTTAAGGATTAAACGATATTTAAAAAATTAATTTAGTTGTAAATGATGTTACTATTTTTAATCAAATGTATACTAATATTACTCAATTTTTAAGCATTTTAAGTTTAAAGAATACATATACATGCATTATAAATAGTATAGGTTATACATAATTATACATATATACATTTGTGGAAGGGGACGACGCCGTCTAGGCGGGAAAAAAATAAAACGATGCCTTTTACATGAAAAAAAGATATTTACAAAACATCCTCCAAACTATGTGACAAGTTAATAAAATTACTTTGTATTTTTAGCTATTTATGGTTTTTTTATATAATAAGTATCTAGCGATTTTCTTATAAAAAAATATATCGTTAAAAAGGTCTTTAAACTGCGAACAAATTGAGCCTAATATTGCAATGCTTCGAACAAAGTACGGTTTTTATAAAATGTTGATCTATAATACAGTATATATTTTCTGTCAAAATATAAATAAATAAAAATAAAACACACTCTTAACCTATCTAATAACTTTAAAAACTACCTTATTTTTTGTTGAAATATAAATTTATCAAACAAATCCAATATACACCCCTAAATTATGTAACAAATTACAAAAACTAGCTTAAACTTTTACCTTTCATATATTTTTTTCCATATAACAAACTTTGTTTATCAATTATCTAATAATTATTTAGTAGTTTTCTTATAAAAATATACGAATTAAAAAGTCTTCAAATTTAGAATAAAACAAGTCAAATATTGCAATACTTTTGAATTAGTATTTTCAAAAACAATTATTAAAATTTCAAAATCAACTACTTATTTTTCTTGGTGATAGGTCAAAATTTAGTAATTTGTTATAAAAAATATACCATAAAAGGACCTCAATTTCAAATTAAATGAACCCAATATTGCAATGCTTTTAGTTTTATGAAAAATAAGGATTAAAATTTTAAATTCAACTTCTTATTTTCGGGTAACAAGTCAAAATGATTGCAAGTATTTGAATTATATACATTGTAGACTCATTACAATAACTAGTATTAGTTTATGGAAGAGTTTTTATATTCTTTTTAATTTTATAATCTAAATTTTATTTAGTTGAAAAAACTACTAGTATAATATTTGAACTTTTGAGTTTTAACTATTACAATATAAATTACATCATATAATTTAGTTATATAAAAACGCATGCATATTAAAGTATATAGACAATAGAATATTTTTTGACAAAGAAAGTAAAGTAATTAAATGATATTAAGTGATTATATTACAAAAGTTTTATCAAACAATATAGCGGCACAACGTAATATTTTTTGTATAAAAAAGTAAAGTAATTAAACAGTTTTAAGTGATTATATCATAAAGTTTTTATTAAACAATATATTACCGCAATGTACGAGCATATTTACCTCATTCTACGACATTTATGATTGACCCATGCCTAAATGGCCACATTAGCCCAAAGCATTGTTAAAAATAAACTTAAGTTACACGAGACATTATTTTTATACTTTCTCCCATAAATGATACACTTTTCATTCTTAAAACATCTCTAGCTTTCTAAAAAAAAATCGTAATACTTTTTGCGATAACTCCTTTTATCAAAACTTATGAATTTACCCTTAAGTTTTATTAAAAAACTTAGTCCCTCCACCCAAACAATCATTTTTTACTAATGACTTACCCTTAAGTTTATTACCAACATCTCTAGTTTTGTTTTAATTTAATTACGCTAACTTTGTTTGATCATAAAAACTACTTAAAGTTTTAATAGTTATCATTTTTTGAATTTTTATGCTTGAGTGATTAAAACGAAATAATTCAATTTTAGTTATTATTTTGTGCCTTATATTAAGTAGATTGAGATTAGTCAAAATGATCTCCTATAAACCTCCATGATGTGGTAAAAGGAGGATATTAGGGGAAGCAGTGAGTGGAGATTCCCCTGCAGTTGGCGAGTCGCCTTTCAAAAGATGAACTAAAATACAACTAAATAATACACATATTAATATAAGGAAAAAAAACTTAAATGACTTTTATTGTTAACAAGGGACTTGTTTGTTAAATTTTGTTATTAAGTTGTGTTTAATTAAGAGATGACTTACGGTGCGTTTGGTTGATTGAGGTGGGGGTGGAGTATAGGGATGATGGTAAAGTTTATATGTTTGGTTTGATTTAGTGTGGCCCAAAAATAGGATTCATCCCTTAAAATTTGGCATGTAACAATCCGGAACAATATGTGTAGTTTTTGAAAAGTAATGTCACTTCACTTGTACTATGTGAGCCTTTATATGATCTCCATCACTAGTTAATTTTTTTTCCAATAACTAATTTAATTTAAAATATTTTATATATTTAAATAACTAACAAATTTAAATATATTTTTTATTCAATTTCAAAACCAAATCCAAATCCAAATCCTAAACCTATCTACAAACCAAACGAGCCCTTAATGCACACTTTCAATTTTATTACTTAATATTTTTAGTTATATTTCTCTATTATATCACAAATAAACAGTTTTCATATGACTTAATGAATTCACTTTTTTTTGTATTAAGTCAATTAAGACGAATTTAAACATCACCAGTTTGAATGACTTAGGGTGTGTTTGGTATTTTCGAAATGAGAATCAAGAAATTAATTTTCATTCCAATCATGTATCTTAACTAAATAAAATAGAAAAATAGTCAAAGGTGAAAGTGGAAATTGAAAATTGAAAGTTGAAAGTTGAAAGTTGAAGGTTAAATGTTAAAATGAATTGTTGAATGTTTAATATTTAAAAAAGTTAAGCAATCAATGTGGAATGTAGTAATTGTAGGTCAAGCTATGCAAAAATTAAGAAAACGTTAAAAAGTTATCCTTGGCAAGTTGATTAATATAATTGGCAACACAACAAGACAACTTATAAAACTTACAATACACGCGGATGACTTTATATATACTTTTTATAAGTTTAATGCAATCTTAATATAATACAGTTTCTTATAAGCGGGTAAGCACATATTTTTCGTTGATCGTAAAGAAAATAATTAGCCGCAACAATTTTATTGAAAACTAGACACTGCTACCGCTAGGTGCGGGTACTCGCCTAGTTTGTTTAAGATGTAAATCTTTCAAATATGAGAATAAAATATAAATATGTTCCATACTTCATATCACTCAAAAAGAAAAACTGTGAATCTTTCATTTTTGAAGGACTCACGTTATATTTATACCCATACATATTATGATTTATGGCAACATACTAAACGCACTCTTAATAACACAAGGGTGTTGATACTCACACCATTTTATTTGATAATTACACCACTTTGTACAAGTTATATAACATATTATATAATACTGTAATGCACATTATGAGAAAAGTGTAAAAAGTTTCTCTCTCCTAACCGCCCAACTAATTTCCCCTGACTTCTTTTCACCATGAAAATCATCAAAAAAAACTTAGATCTACTTCCATTTCTTTAGTTTTTTTCAATTCTAAACCGTATAATCGATTCAATTTTTCATTCCGCATATCATGATCATGTTGTTAGCTGTTTTTAGCTAGTCATTCGTCAGTTTTGAATGTTTTCAATTTTTGAATTTTGGCGCCAAAATTCAATTCTTATAATTAGGTATGTCTAATAAGAAACGATCATCGAAAAGGCAAATTAAGGTCCCATTGAAGTATAATGATCATGTTTTGGACAATTTGAATCAGAAAAGAAGTATTGTGTCTGTTGAAGCTGAAATTGAGGATTCTATGGTACATGAAGAAGGTGAAATTAGGGGAAACTGTTTGGGTGAGGAATTAGGAGGTGAGAAAGCTAGTGATAGTTGTCATAATGGTTTGAATATGGAAAGTGTGGTGGATAGCAGTAATTCTATGGAAGGTGATGGAAATATCTCAAATGTTGATGCTGATCCAGTAACTCCTCCTGTTGTAAGTCATGTTACTGATAGTATGAATTCTTCTGAGAATATTGATGATTCCAATGATATTGCTAATGCTTGTAAGGTGAATGATTGTATGTCTGATAAAACTGAGGCATGTATTGATAACCATTTGTCTTATGCTAAAATGGTAAAAAAAGATGAAATTTCTAAAATCCTGAAATACATCCCAACTGAAGTAACTGAAACTGGTAATGAAGTTGTAATATTTGATGCTTTGCTGGTTTCTAAAGGGAGTTAAAGATGGCAGAATACTATGTGTGGACAGTTTGTTGGTTTTAATATGCATATTAGTGAACTGAGATACAATATTAGAAGGATGTGGAGTAAGTTTGGAGTAAATGATATTGATGTTATCAAGAATGGCCAATATGTCTTCAAGTTTAAGGATGTTAAAGGTTTGAATGAGGTGATTGAGAAGGGTCCTTGGATGGTACAGAATAAGCCTTTGTTTGTCCAAAAGTGGAATCCTGAGATGGACATGGAGAAATTGGAACCTAAAAAATTACCTGTTTGGGTGAAAATTACAAGTGTCCCTCTTGAAGCCTGGTCTGTTGATGGTATTAGTGCTCAGGCTAGTAGCTTGGGGAAACCTATAATGATGGACACTATGACTGCTGATATGTGCCATAAAGGTTTAGGTAATCTTGAGTTTGCCAGAGTTCTTGTAGAAATGGATGCTGAGAAGGAGCTTAAAAAGGTTATAGAGATTCAGTATAGAGATCTGTGTAACAATGTTAAGGGAAGTAAAAAGGTTCAAGTTGTTTATGACTGGAAGCCTCCTGTTTATGGTCAGTGCAAAGTGTTTGGGCATGAAGGAAATCAATGTAGAAAGGTTGTAGGAAATGCTAATGATATACAGAAACATACAGTTGTAAATACTAGTATGGGATCAGATACTATTGGTGAATTACAGGGGAATAGAAAGAGTGCTACTAAGGGTAATAATAACAATAAGTTCCCAAATTCTAAGAGCTTTTCAAACTATTCTAGAATGAATAATGGTGATGTTAGAAAGTATGCTACTGATGGTAGAAGGCATGAAGTTAGGAAAAAACAAGTGGTCAAGGAGAATACTGGTAGTAGCAATGGAAGTAATAAAGTGAAGAACAATGTTTGGAATGTAAAAAATAAGGATGTTGAGGAACTAAGGAAGACTGCTAATAAATATTCAATTTTAGACTCTCTTCCTGAAGATAATGAGCAAGAGTTGGAAATGCTGAATGAAAGAATGATTGTGGATAAGTTTTTGAATACCAAAGTGCAGCCTAGATTTGAAGATCTTCTGAATTGGTCTCAGGATATGTGTGAATACTTTAATAGGAGTAGAGATGTGACGATAAGAAGTGAATATAGTAAGGGATGAGAATGTGGTTGAAGATGTTTTGAATTTGAATAATGGGACTGCTAAAGTTATGGGAGAAATGTAAAAGGGTATGGAGAGTAATGTTCTCAATGATGACTCTTATGGAGTATAAAATTGGAATATGGAATATCAGAGGAATGAATACTTTGGATAAGAAAAAAGAGGTAAGGAATTTGATATATAATGATCACTTAACTGTGTTATTTTGGAAACAAGACTTAAAAGCAAGTTGGTGGCTACTTGTGATAAGGTCTTTTAAAATTGGAAGTGGGTCTCAAATGAGCAAGAATGTGAAAAAGGATGTAGAATTGTGGTAGGATGGGATGACAGTGAGACTCAAATTCAAACTCTCCACATTACTAGTGTTGATACAAAAGTTGGGCGTTCCTTGTTTGGACTCCGGTTCCCATATCAATTGGATCTTAACGCTTGAGACCTGTGCACTAAGAAAACAGAAAACACCGTTAGGCTTACTGTGGAATTGTCTCCCACGATTATCCTCCGGCGTGAGAGTAAGTAATCGGTTTTAGGGTTTAGTGGAGAGTTTAGGGTTTGAGATCGTACCTTTTAATGAGGTTTGGACGCCCTTTATATACACACGAAATCCTTATTGGTTTTCGGTTCCCCAACCTTCTGCCAGATCCCGCCTAAGTCGGTCATTGAATACATATCTCCAAAAATAAGAGATATCCGATATCCAAAGCCATAAATAACTAACGGTTTGGGCCTCGCGTGAGCCCAAACCGTTACCGGTTAGCCCAGCCGTATTGGGCCCTTAGCGGTCATTGGTCGGGTTCGGGACCGGTACTACTATACGCCATCATGTCCCCCATTCTAGTATGCGCCGGGTGAAACCGCGGGTGCTAGACTAATAACTGTTGCCCTAATATTCTTCAAGGCGTAGCGGAGAAGCTTCAAAGGCTTTTTGCCTAAGAAAGATACGATGAATCCAGTCAAATTAGGTCAAATACATTCCTCCTAAAACGTGGGAAAGTAACTGGAAAATGTGTCTCGTCAGCAACTCCCATCCACACGCTAGAGAAAGTGGGATCCACGTGTCGAGCATCGCACGGATGTGGAACCCTATATAAACAACTGCCTCCCTTTTACTGTGTTTATCACAGTAAAAAACTCATTTCCGCCATTGTTGAAAAGCTTGAAATACCCACCAAGAAAACCACAAACGTTTAAAGGTAACCGCACGTGCACATTCTTAACCTGATCATGGTTCGTGGATCAAGTGACTTTTCATCCGATATGACCGAGGATGAACTGCGTGAGTTCACCTCGGAATATTATATCCGTTATGCCGCATCCGGTAGTTCCGGATGCACAGGCCAATAGCGGATTTCGAAGGGAAAGTAGGGGTATACACGAGGTTTTTTGAATTTGCGAATCAACGTGTGCCCCTCTCCTTATTCTTGTGCGACGTATTAAATTACTACCGCCTGCACATATCCCAGCTGCACTGCATAGGTGCAGCGAAAATAACAAACTTCGAGGTTAATTGCCGGTTGTTGGCGATTAACCCCACTATCTATCTCTTCCGCGCGTTTTACCATACAACGTGGTCCAACGGGTGGGTTTCCTTCACTAAGCGCGCAGGGCGGCTGCAACGTTATACCGATAAACTAGACGCGCTTAGGAACTGGAGGGAAAAAAATTTCTGGGTTCATGAAGCGGTGTTCCCTTGGCGTTTCGCCTTCTATACCCAAAGCTCGCTACCAAAGGATGCGCGCCCCTTCCTTGGAACATACAGTGCTGATGATGCGTAAAACGATAAACGCTAATCGTATTCCCATCAATTCCTACCCCGAGGAATTTTTGGTGCACGTGGGCATCAGTCGCAACTATTTTGATAGACCTGATAAGGTGCCAACCTTCTTAGATGCGGATGACCAGGGTGGGTGCTCGTCCTTCGCACTCTTTTGCTTTATTAATGTGAGCCTTTCTTTACACCTTTGTACTTTATATAACTTGTTTTGTTGTTTGTTTCTTGCTGCGCAGAGATGGATCTATTCATTGTTGGAATTTGGCAGCCACGCTTAGGTTACTGTAGGGTGCGCCATTGAGAGAGGGAAGTCCCTATTCGGAAGCCATGCGGGGCGCACCATGGATATGCGTGGAGGAACCGGGTGATTCTTCCATGGCCGAGGCAATCCCTCTCCGCAGCGCACAGCCCCCGTGGGTCCTTTCCCCATAGTGGAGCGTGCACACGCAGTAAGCGCGCGTGAAGCCCACCCATGTAGAGCCATAGGACGCAGACCAAGGGGTCAAGCGTAAGAGAGCGCCTGGAGATGTGGACGTGGAGTCATCCTCAGAGGAATCATCGCCCCCTCGCGTAACGAAAACCACTCCTCCCAAGTAAGTATTGTTGTCGCAGCGCTTAGTACATCCTTGTTTATTTTATGAAGTAACCACAAAATTTCTTTTGTTTTATGTGCGCTCAAATCACCGGAGTGCTACTGGGCATTCTGGGGATTCACCACCCAAGGCAAGTCCCGTGCGCGCTGACCCTCAGGATCCAAAGGGCCATAGTACCGAGCCGTTGGCATCTGGGGGTATGCCCATGGACCAGCTAGTTGAGGAGCTTGTTTTAGCTGCTGCGCACCAGGCTACATTGGTTGCGTGGCTAAAGGCAAGGTATGTTGGGAAAGCGAGAGAGTGCACAAAAGGATGAAGAGATTGGGCGCTAGGCGCTTTTGGCCGCTGCTCAAGCTGAAGCTGAGGTCAGCGAGTTCTTATTCCCAAAAACTGCGAAGAAAAGATCCAACCGCTACCCAAGTGAGCCAGAGCTTGCCGTTGAATGATTATAAGGCTACTGCGATGGGCCCTTGGATATTTGGAGCATGGGAAGAATGAGCACTTCGCTGTTGAGAGTTTGCAGCCGTGGAGGGGATGTTGGAGAAGCAGGAGATGAAGCTTCGCAAGCTCAGCATTGAGTATGACGAAGAGCTGTATCCGCAGTTAGTTTCCACCATTGCTGAGCGTAGGTGGCTCATTGGCCATGGTTTGCGCCTTGCTGCCCTTAGTACTTTGGAGTCGAAAGAGGTAGTAGATTCTTTCGGGGCTGTTGTTCAGTGCGCATTGGCGCGTGGCAAGGCAGAGGCTGTAGAAGAACTTCATGAGGGTGGCCTTTTGAAAGTGCCTGCTGCACAGGCGCCTGGCTATAATGAGCATGCATATGAGGATCTGGTCGCTGCAATGGGGAAGATGAAGCTGTTGGAGCTTCCTATGATTGTGGAGTTGGAGCGCACCCAGGATTATCCCATAGGTATGATTATGGAGGGGTTGACTTTGGCTCGCCACCGTGCTGATGGTGCAGACATAGCCGACTATTTTGAACCGATGAGTCACACTGCAGGTGCCTATTTTTGCTCGCCCCCGCGACATCTTGAACCCTTTCGCACTTGAGCAGGAAATTCCTTTAAAGGAAGCCTTAGAAGCTCATGCTACGAGGCTTGCAAAGAAGAAGGGTGTGAAGGGAAAAAGCCATTCTGTGGTATTACGCAGCAAGCATCTTCCTAGATCCGACGGGTACTGTTAGTGTTGCCACGGTATCACGCTAAGATGCTGATTTGTTGAAGAAGCTAAAAGAGGCTGGGGACGCTGCAAGCCATGTGGAGAGCTCATCTCTTAGGCGCTGTAATAGTATATAGGTTGTAGTTTCTTTGTAAATATCCTTTTGTAAGAACTCGTGGTCCTTAATGAAATTTTCCTTTTATTGAATGTGTGTTGATGTGGTTGTGACTTATAATGTTTGTACTTAGTTATCCGTCTTTGCGTAAAAAACGTTCTCGTTGTCTAAGAATCAAACTGTTGTATAAGCGCGAATAATATATGAAGTCGATAATCATGTATGAAAGTCATGATCTAACATACTTGAAACATAATTTCTAAGTACTTTTATCATAATCATGTATGGTGTGATATGCAACTGCATCAAATATCATATCAAGGAGACAAGGGTCTTGATTCCTGGTTTGTTAAACGCGCACAGTATGCATTGTTGCGCATCCATCGTGGAATGCGCATTGAACTTATTCCAACGTCTTGAAAATAAGGTGTTTAACAAGGATGCATGATCCAATGTTGATGGGTTTGCAACCCTCTTACTCAACGAGTTATTTGGTAGGTTTACTCATCCTTTGCACCATCGTGGGTTTAGTAAGTGCATGCACGCCATGTAGGCGAAAGATAATATAACAACAATGTTGAAACATAAATATTATGTAAGTAATAAATTGAAATATGTCGCGGAGTTAGCTAGAAACCGCGACGTTTATTAATACTGCAGTTTGTGAAAAAAAGAAAAGAAAAAAAATTGCCTAATGTAAGTACACGGATATTTTTTGAGCACTATACTAAAGTACGGAGTATCCAAGGCCGGGTCAGTAGTCGCCTAAAGATAACATCGTTTGAGATTGCAGATGTTCCATGTGCGTGGTAGCTCACGACCGTCTATGTCACGCAGCTTTTGTACGCCTTTTCCTAATGCTTCGTGGACCTCATAAGGTCCTTCCCACTTCGTTCCTAGTTTTCCTATATCTTCTGCATGGCTCGCATCATTGGCGCGATATACTAAGTCGCTTAGTCTGAATTGACGCTCAACTTTAGCATCGTAGTATCCCTTCATTTTGACTTAGCTCTCGCCTCACATATAGCCGCTACCACGCCGTTCTTCCAACAGTCCAAGTCAATACCGCTCATCGTCATTGGTTGTAACATTAACTTTGGCAATGCGAATAGTTGGCATCCCAATTTCGGCTTGGTATGACGGCCGTCCCATAGACAAGAGAAAAGGAGTGTCTCCCGTGCTAATTTTGATTGAAGTACTGCTGCCCACAAAACATGATAATTCCTCCACACACCTTCCTTTGTGTTTGTCTGCTGCGTTTTAATCCTTCACCTAGACTACGATTTGCACGTTTGATAACATCAAATAGTCCTCAATATTAAGTGTCAATTTCCCCCGATAATGCTCGTTATTTATATCATTTATATGGATTTACGCTTGTTTTCCATTGTTTTCCACTTTCAGATAAATTACGAGCATTGGAGCTAAAGAGACGCTGAAATGGAAACATTACTAAAGATTTATCACAAGATGCTTATTGGAAGAAGTTACGGCATAACTCGTCTCTCACATTACGCCAGTAACTATGCGCGACCCGAAGTCCAACTTATCAAGAGGTTACCGCTGCGAACTCTTCTCAAAGGTTACGAATTTAACTCCATTAGGTCAAAAGAGGTTCAACACCGCCGATACTTACCGTAATCTCGCATCACTTACGACGTAACCGAAGTTTATTGAAGACTACGCGTAACCCCTTATAAGGTTACCGTAACCAGCAGATCTACTGCATTTACGAGGAAATATAAGGTTACTGCGAACTCCTATTGGTTAAGCCGTAACCCGCACTGCCTATAAATACCCCATGAATTCTAGCATTTCAAAGCATCCCATTCCACACACAACACTCTGAGAACGTGGGAAAAGCTCAAGGGAGGTCTAGGGAAGCATACTGAGTCGTTTCCAAGGGAGAAGTCACACCATTACGATAAGCTTTAGCGTTTATTATTTATTTTACTTTCAATTCCTGTATTTCGTACCTTTAAATATTGAATTGACTTGCATGATTAATATGAGCGGCTAAGCACCCTTTGGTGCTAGCCTAGTTATGATTCCTTAATTATTTTGTTTGCGTTTACCTTACTTCGCATAATTATTTCTAAGTGTATGCATGCATAGTTCTTTGGGAGTCACCCTTGGTTCGGTAGTTTTGAATGGCGATAGAGGCCAATTGAGATATGACCAACCGACCTAGGTGAGCGGACTGAGATGGGAAGGGTAAGATATGACTAACTGACGACCCTTTCTACTTGTGTGATTTGACCAACTGATCACATATCGTTTGGATGAACTTAAGAATTGGAGGGTGTAGTGTCTAAGTTCCTAACGGCCTAGCACTCACTATTTAGAATCTAGCATGTAGCGATACTTAATGAATTGGCTTAGGGACCGGAACAACAGACTTATGACTGCGCTGATTTCTCTTGTGGTGGCATCTTTGCCGATAGGTTAGGGCGAATTGACCAAATGTTGTCCTCTCGAATTTGACCCCACCTGAAGTAATTGGAAGTAGGTAGACGTAGACATAACCAGCTAGGAGGATTGACTAGGGTAGCACCACTATTCTCTATTGATTTCCCTTTACCATTTATTTGCTGTTATTTTATATTCTGCATTAGTAGTTTAATTAATTGAATCCCTATCAAAACCATTTTATTCTCGTGACAATTAGATTAGTAATCCGACACAATAGGTCTTGGGACGACCTCGGCTTTACCATTTACTACACTACACCTAATCGGTACACGCCTGTTAGTGCATTAGGGTAGACCATAGGTATAGCGAGACACTATAAATATTAAGACCCGGGTCAAGAAAACATGCATCAAGTTTTTGGCGCCACGGGAGTATGATATTAGGATTGATATTAAGTCTTTCATTTCATTTTTAAACTTTTCTCACGATCATATTTCAAGTTTTTAGGTACCATGGAAGTTATTAACATCGATGACCTCACTCTTGAGGAATACTTAGCGTTGACTAGAGCTGATCAAGGGCCGGGTCGTTTCGAGATTAAAGACCAATTTATGAGGGAGCGTCACGCTAACCCTTTTTCAGGAAACAGGGACGAAGACGCATATGAGCACGTTGAAAATGTCCTATACATCGCTAGCCTTTTCAACATTCCGGTCGTGTCTCATGATGTCGTTATGCTCGGGTCTTCCTATGACCTCACCGGAGCAAAACTAGAAGATGGATCGAAAGATTGCCTACCGGGGCAAACACTTGGGCACTAACAAGAAACACTTTATCCAAAGATATTGCCCACCATCGAAGATTTCTCATCAGCTTTTGGAGATCCACAACTTCAAACAAGAAGACGCAACGAAACTTCAAGCTTGGGCAGTATACAACGATCTTCTTTATAAGTGTCCTACCAATGATCTTAATAACCACCAGAAGGTCAATATTTTCTACAAAGGAATAAATGTTACTACAAGACAGATGCTGGACTATCAATGACCTATCCCGAACATGACTACTACTCTGCAATTGAAGCCATTCAAAAATGGCGGACCATTCTCAAAAATGGCACCGACGGTGGAAGTAATAGAAACCAAGGCGAAGCTTAGACGAATTGCAGAATCGCTAGTAAAATAGAAAGTCTCAGTCGAGAGATGCTGAAGGTCAGAGAAACCGTTCATGCCATCCAAGTGGGTTGTGAAAATGAGGAGGAGGACATCTTACGAAGAATTTTCCTCATATGGACGAAGAAGGTATTGAAGAGGCTAAGTATGGAGAAAATCGACCATTTTACGGTGATAATCAAAATAGTAATAGTTATCGTGGAAATTACAACCATGGGCCTTATGGAGAAAGAAAGCCCAGTCTTGAAGAAACAATTAATAAATTCCTGGAAACTTCATCCCAAAAACAAGAAGAACAAAATATTTGGTTAAAGGGTTTCAAGGAAAACACAAATAAAAATCTTTCCGATCCGACCGAAACCCTAAAAATCTTGAAGTAATGATTGAAAAACTCAGTACGGAGATTGATGGGATCGAACTTAACAGAGCCAAACGCAAGGAGGAATGCAATGCTGTTTTCACCAATGATTCTCAGGAGGTTATTGAGGATTGTATAATCGACAAATTGGAGGTCTTGAATATCGACCAACAAGAAGATTTACGCCGTAAATACTTCCTGGAGTTCCGGCGTAACCATGCCCCCAAGGCAGGTCCGTGTTAGGATCAAGTTTGTTCTTTGTTAAGGATATCGCAAGAGGGTTAGTCATTCCGTTGTCACCGTGATAATATTGATATGTTGGGGGTAGTTTATTTTGGGTCTAATATAAACATCATGCCTCTATCCATATTCCTAAAACTGAGGATAATCCACCTTTGGGAACCGTATAAAGATTGCATCAACAATGAAACTAAGATTACCCCGTTAGGGAATTACAGGAGGTACATGTGTTAAAGTCGAAAATTTACATCGGCCCTCGAGTTTGTGGTAGTAATAATATGAAAGGCAAAAAGGAGCATTTAATTCTTGGTTTGCCATTCCTTGAAACATTAGCTGCCACGGTGGTGTCTATGGAGATATAGTGGAGTTCAAGTTGATAAAACCTTGAGCCTTGAGCAATTTAAATTGTTATAAAGGAACCACCAAGGATAAATTAGATGACTCGATAGGTTTCCTCTCGATTTTAGACATTTGCAGGACTTAATCTAGTGACGATGAAGACGAGTATGAAGAGATCCCGTTTCCGTACCAGTTAAGATTGTAAAAGGAAGAGTTCCTGTTGTGCTCCTTTGGTTGAGGGAACGGTAATATTTCCTACATGTTCCCCTTTCCAAAAAGAATGTAATGGAGGAGGGGAATATCTCATTCGGATGATTGATGAAGCGCAAAAGTATGGTGGTGCTGGGAAAAGAAGAGGATATCGAGAAAAAGTGGTTGCAACAACGTAGTGCTTTTAGCGAGTGGTTCTCCGATATTGACTGGACAATTCATTTTTTGAACCAGACTATCATACAACGATTACACCACGGCATGGCCTACATGCAACCCCTCATAAGATCTGCGATGGAGGAAATACCTTGAACCTAAAATGGCTACGTAAGGAATGGGCATGTTTTGACGAAGATAAGAGAAGCGATGTAGGATACAGGGGGATTTCATTTGAGAATTGGTTACGAGTAAAGTTTGGGTATGATAAAATTGATGAGGAAAAAAAGGCTAGGTTTCGTTTCGAGTGGGCACAAGCTAATTTTCTGCAGAAAAGATACGCCATGACTCGGTATGTTTCGCCACATGTTTGGGACCAGCCTTATTCGATGAAGGACATTGATAAAGTGGGGCAAGTTCAAAGGCCCCCATAGAAGCCCCGCGGCTCTGAGTCTAACTTAAAGACTCGTTAATAAAGAAAAAGTGCTCTTTCAGGAGACAACCCGAATTATCCCTTTCTTTTGTTTTATTTCCTTTCTGTTGGGTTTTGTGTTTTCTAACCATTTTTGAGGAAACAAAGTAATCACTCTTCAGTTGTTGATCTGAACAGAGTTACGGTAACTCATCTTGGTGATTAGCCGTAACCACATTTTAGCACAGAATTCTTGACGCATTACTAATGGCGGCAGTAATTCCATCTAGTTAGTTCTGTAAGTACGCTTCATAGCTCATACGGGTTTTCCATTCGGCGTAACTCTTTCTAGGAGTTACGACGACTTTCTCTCTCATTAATTCTTTCATTTTAAAACACAGTAACCTTGTATTAGTTTTAAATGAACTTTGTGGGTGTGTTCCCTGTAAACCATCACGGACTTCACTTTCACGTCACTTAGGACACCAAGTGGTTTAAAACTTGTTGCATTCGCTAAATGGCCGTTGATTCCCCTACAGTGAGTTAGGTTTGTTTTCATTTTTTTTCTTTTTATAATTATGCTTGTCGGTATTGTGATTTCAGGGATTGAAGTTTGTTCATGACGCTTTAACGAAGGCACGATCCTTTCTCGTGGGCCTTTTTCTTTTTGGAGCAAATTTCAGGGAAGTTCTCGCTCTAATTCTACCTTTCTCTTACCTTTATTTTAATGCCTAGTACAAAAGGGACTTTGTACAAATTCTAGTGGGGGACGGGGTAGAATTATCTCTTGAACTTTATTTCGCCTTTTCATTTTTAGTTTATTTTGAAAAATTTTGACATGTTTTTCCGAACCTAACTAGATTAGACCTTATCCGAGCACATACAACCCTTGATATTACATGGTGAGATTAGCCTTATCCGTTTCCAATTTTTTACCCCAAATCCACCAAATTATGAGTGTGCCGGTAGCTTGTAAACTTTAGAACTTGGCCTTTGAATCATTT
>OU343216.1:192188283-192224453 GCA_910596185.1 Chrysanthemum makinoi | reverse complement strand
GTTTTCTGGGATGTCTTAGAAGCTAGGGGTGTGCACGGTTCGGTTTGGGTCGGTTTTTGGCTAAAACCGAAGCCGACCCACAATGTTCGGTTTTTGTAGAACCCAAAACCGAAACCGTTCGGTTTTTGACGGTTCGGTTTTTTCGGTATGTTATCGGTTTGGTTTTTTCGGTTTTTAACCGTTAATATTTGGGTATGGCCAAATTATACCAACAAACTTGTTTTATGTACAAAATTAGTTATTCTTTTTCTTTTCTTTTTTTCACTCTAAGCATAATAATGTTTATTGCATAATTCTACAATTACAAACATATAAATGAGACATACACATACAAGTGAACATACACGTTGTATAATCATTATCGAATACTTATTGATATATTCACACAAAATACACGACACGACAAACACACAAATAAATATAAAAGTTAAGATAAATATATTATAAATCAACTCACAAAATGAATATGAATTTATAAATTTGATTTATTTAGTTATTTAATTATATTATATTAATTAGATATTATTATATAATAAAATCGGTTCGGTTCGGTTTTTGCGGTTTGGTTTTTGGACGAAAACCAAAACCGAACCGTATCTTTCGGTTTCTGAAAAAGTAGAAACCAAACCATCGATTTTTAGTTTTGGTCGGTTTTTTCGGTTCGGTTTTCTCGGTTTTCGGTTTGGTTTCGGTTTGTTTTGCTCACCCCTATTAGAAGCTATATGAATTTTTTTCAACAAGTTTTAACATCAGAAGTACCATGAATCAAAGATACCCAATTCTACGCGTACATAAACCCTAAAGCTTAATTCTTAAGAATTGATGTTTTTAGGTATGATTCAAAGGTATTAAGGATCAATTAAACATGTAACAATCATTTATCAAGCATCTAATTAGCCAGAAACATTCACAATGGAAAAACCCCAAATCCAGCATAAACCCTAATTATGAAAAATGATTAAAACATGATTACGGTGAGATTTGTTGTTTGAAATAGGATTAGTGTTGATATTTGACCATTTTAATACACCCCATTTAACAAAAAACACATATTTCATCATCATGTTCTTATGCGTATGCGTAAGAACACAAGAATCATTCATATGAAAAATCTACGTTGGATTAGTTTGATATTAAAACCAATGTTTGAAATCACAAATCAAAGTTATAATCACTTACAAATTGATTTTGTAGCAGTTTTTGTATGTATTGATTGTTAGGCGTGGATTATGGTGGATGAAAAATTAAATGTTTTGTAATAAATGTGTAAATGAAGTTAGGTGGAGGGTTTTGTGTAAAATTAGTTTTCACTTTTGACAAGGTTAGCCTCTCCACCTCAACCATTTTTACCCACGGCCTATAACTTCCATTTTGGTTAAGCAAAAACGTTATTGTTTGGAAAGACACTTGACGAAACTCCCCCTCGACTTTAGAAATAGTGAAATTTTATAAATTTGAGTCCGAGGAGAGTGTACAACAAGAAACGTAACCACCATTTTCAAAGATACAACCAATTAAGGTAACATGCAAGTACAAAGTTCTATGAGACTGAAAAATATTTACATACTCCCCCTCAACACTTTTACGGGAAAAATAATGAAATGTTTGATAGAGCAAAGTGTTGACCGAAGATTTGTACTTGCAATGTTTGAAGAAATTTCGATAGAAGAATATTTTTGTATTTTATCAGATTTTATATTTTTCTATTTTTGTTTTTGAAAAATTTATTTACAAAAGAGGTTTTGGTGTTTGACTGGTTTTAAGAGTTTGTTAAAAGTTCGTCCAGTTCCTCTGGAGTCAAACACCTCATGCCAATCTGGTGGATCAAATCAGTAAACTTAGCAGGAGTTAAGGCTTTGGTGAGAAGATCCGCTAGTTGGTGTTCAGTACCCACAAAATATAATTCAACAATACCCTTTTCCACATGCTCTTTGATGAAATGATATCGAAGATCGATGTTCTTTGACTTCGAATGTTGAAGCGGTGTTGCACGCGATCGCAATAGCGCCGATTGTCACAGTACACGGGGATTATGTCAAATACGTAACCATAATCTTTGAGTTGTGTTCTCATCAAAATGACTTGAGTACAACACGCTGACATGGCTACATATTCTGCTTCGGTTGAGGACAACGATGTACAATCTTGCTTCTTCGATTGCCATGACACCAATTTATCACCAAGAAATTACAAACCACCTGAAGTACTTTTCCGTTAATCTAAGCAACCTGCGTGATTAGCATCTAAAAAAGCTATTAGTTCAAAACCAGAATTCTTCGGATACCATATCCCTAAATTAATGGTTCCCTTTATGTATCGGAGGATTCTTTTAGCCTCAGAGAGGTGTTTCTCGGTTGATCGCGACCCGATAGCGGGAGCAGATATACAAAAAAACAATGTCGGTCTCTTTGGTGTTAGATACATGAGAGACCCAATAATACTTCGGTATTTGGTAGGGTCAACCAATTTCCCATACAAATCGGTCGGTTTGTTGGTATGTGCCATTGGTGTGGCATAGGTATCCGCGGTTTTGCATTCCATGTTTGTTTAAGATTTCAAGAGCATATTTTGACTGACTTAGGAAAATACCACGGGTGATTGATGAACTTGTAGTCCTAAGAAGAACGTAAGTTCACCCATCATGGACATTTCAAAATGTTTTTTCATAAGTTTTGAAAAAGCGTTTGAGTACTTTTTATGGGTTGACCCAAAAATGATGCCATCCACATAAATTTGTACGATTAAAATGTGTGCCCCGTGATATTGTATAAATATTGTTGGGTCGACCGATCCTTTGACAAAATTATGGGATAGAAGAAAGGATGATAACTCATTATACCACGCCCAAGGGGCTTGTTTGAGACCGTAGAGAGCCTTGTTCAGTTTGTAGACGTGATTAGGGAACTATGGATCAACAAATCCTTCTGGCTGACCAACATATACCGTTTCCTTCAGTTTACCATTAAGCGGTTTTGACATCCATCTGATAGACCATGATGTTCATGTGAGCCGCAAATGCCAGAAAAATCCGTACAGCCTCAGTCTAACAAGGGTGCGAATGATTCCTCGAAGTCAATCCCTCTTCTTGTATATAACCCTTAGCCACGGGCGTGACTTATTTCTGATAACTGTACCTTCAGCATCTAACTTGTTTTTCCAAATCCATTTAAGACCAATAACATAGACCCCTGTTGGTTTTTTAACCAATTCCCATACTTCAAGACGTTTAAACTGATTAATTTCTTCTTGCATGGATTCAATCCAGTTGTCATAAGTCATTGTTGTATGTGTTTAGGTATAAATACCCTCCTAGACTTTCCTAGAAGGGTGAGACTCTTAGTGTAAGCTTTTAATTTTCCTTTAATAAAACACCTACTAGTTTTCCTTCTCTCTCTAGTTTCTCTCTCTAACTTGAAGATGATTTTCTTTCATCTTCTCCGACCTCCCGATTCACCAAATCTTCCATATAAACGATCCTAACATTGGTATCAAGAGCAAGGTCGGTTTTATCAATGGTTGATTTTTGGTGATGTTTCTTGTCAAAGTCTTCTCTAAAATTCTGTTTTTTTAAAAGCAAAGTTTTAACCTTTCACAAATGTTTTTGTGTTTATCAGATTTTTAACAAGGTTATTGTGTATCCTTGGTCAAAAGTTGTATGGGGTAACAAGATTTGTTTTTGGTCTTACTTTTTGCATTTTTACTCGTATAATTTTTGTACCATATTAGGTGATAAGTCTTACGGTCATATCGGTGGAATTGGCCAGGTCAACAATAGGTCTTTTTATACCATCTTTTCTGGGTTTCTCATATTAGTCGGAATATTGATCGAAAACTGGGTCAGAAAGAGTTTCTTCAAGCTACAAAGTTTACTCGGTATTTCACTCACTTGGATAAGTGTGTTGAATACTTTGACTGTGTGAATTTATTCTAGCTTGGATAAGTTAGAAGAAAACCCTAAGCCTTACGCATAAGGTCTTACGCATAAGCTTTACGCGTAAGACCTAGTTTACACCTAAGGACTTTTTTCTTGTTTACTCATAAGAAAAAGAGATGAAGCGAAAGACTATTTGACCACGTCCACTATCCCAAAACAGACTCATGTGACTTCAGGTTCATCAACCATCATCAGTCACAAACAATAACCAAAACCGAAAAAAGAAATTAAAGATACACAACAAATCCAACTTAATCAAATCCTAAACTAGACACAAACATACCCTCACCTTCTCTCCCCAATGCTCATAATCAATCATCAAGACTCAGTGCTGAAAAATTAAGTATTCATAAGATCTCATTCTTATGGTATTTGGAATCTCATATGAGATTTCAAAGATATTTTAGATCCATACCATCATATTACATCATCGATCCATATGAGAAGCTATGCTTCTTAAAATATTCGACTCAATTAGAAAAGAAATAAACAAATCTGTTTATTTTTTCTTTTCTTCGTTCGATTCACAAACACCAAAACATAATAAAATAAACATGTAGCAACCTACCAGAGATTCTCCAAAGAATCTTGAAGCCTTAATTTTGTTTTCTTGATTCAAAAAGGAGCTGAATATGATGAAATTTAGTACGGTTGTGTTTGTTTGTGCCGTTTTTGATTAGTGAGATGGATCATGTTTGTGAATTTATCGATATTGATGGTGATATTCTGAGATGGCAAGATGTGTTTTGATGAGGGGATAAGGGAGAGATGGGGCGGATATGTGGAGTGGTTGCTGAGTATTTTTTTAGGTTTTCACAAATGAATACCAGGGATTAGGGCAAAACTATTAATACTGGTTTCTTCTTTGTGAAGATTGGATTGGACCAAGTATTCTTATGCCAATCGGACTGGGCTTTGTACCCGTATGAATTTTTGGGCTGAAACTAAACGTTTAATGTCATTGGACTTGTTAGTTTAAACAAGTTGAATTACTATTACACATGATTTTTTGGACTAAGCTCGTAATGATTCATGATCCGAAAAGAATTACACATGGGCTGAAATTTTATTATCTAATGTATTTTAATACATTTGGTGCGTTCTTTTGGCATAATACTTAGTAAACGAGTGGTATTTTGGTATTCTTTATTTTCGAGGGGA
Organism: Chrysanthemum makinoi; assembly: GCA_910596185.1. Classification (NCBI taxonomy): domain Eukaryota; kingdom Viridiplantae; phylum Streptophyta; class Magnoliopsida; order Asterales; family Asteraceae; genus Chrysanthemum; species Chrysanthemum makinoi. The sequence goes on along the minus strand of OU343216.1, from coordinate 192,219,358 downwards.
TACAATTTTTTTGACAAGAATCAGGAAACCATTATCAAATTCATTTAAAACCATTAATGAATGCTAGTTTTGGGCATGTAACCGCAAGATGTGACTACGGCGAGAATTCATTATTATTTATTTGAGGTTGAAGTGGGATATCACGGGTGCGTGTACTTATTATCTGAAGATATCGGGGTTGATTGGATGCATGATTCTTCGAGATCCTTGTTCGAGCTTTAACCGTTACGAATGACAAAGACTTGAGTTGTCTAGTTATACATGATGTAAGGAGTTACGTTGTTGTGCTTACAGCGTATAACTATCACTTTTAAGGAGTTACGTTGTTGTGCTCAAGTGTCACAAAAGCGTGGATAATTAGAAACTTTAAGTTTACCTTTTTCGATGATGGTAGAAAAAGGGTTCTTCATCGACAATAGTGCAAGTTTAAGTCACAAGTTCGGGTTATTTTACTTAGATCTCAAGTTCATCATATTGGGTTTTCTCCATCATTAGTCACTACAAAGAGCGTCGAGAATGATAATGGGAATTAGGTAAAGTTAGCTGAGAAAAGTATACACAGTAGAGAAGTTTTATCGAGAAGTTGATTCTCGAGATATTTATGGTACTTCACACTTGTTCGATTAATTGAACATACATGGTTTCGTTGTCTCCAATTCATCATCAACATACGTGGTGTATGATTCTGATTCATTGAAAACATCGGGGGGAAGAGAGTATAGGTTTTCATTGCTTCTTTGATGTTTTTTTGATTTTTTTTCGAAAACCCGTTTCCCTTCATGAATTTCTTCAATCAGGGGGAAGAAATGAGACGATCTGTTGTTCAAATTTCTCAAGTTGGTGTTATCGTCTCACTTTCACAGAGTTATCGTGTGTGAAGTTACCTATATATGATGTTATGATGCCTTACACACGGTCATTTTATCGAGTAACTACATATTCACAAGTGATTATTATTCTGATAGATCGCAACATTCAGGGGGAAGTCGTTTCATTTCGTCTTTCGCGGTTTGTTTGGTGTGAAGCATCTACATACGTGAGAAGATCTTGTTGATTTCTTGCATGTTACCCCCAAACGGATTTTCCGCAATAAGTCAGATTTACCTTGTGTGGTTTACTGCTCATCTACAAATTTTGTTACGTACTGAAATCTTCAAAAGTTAGAGGAAATATTCACTACATCAAAGTTTTGAATCTGCTAAAGATGGTTGTCAGTTTGGGGGGAAGTTGATTCAGAAACTTAAGCCAAAAGAAGTGTCTGAAGAAGTTGCTAAAGACATGCAACATGATTTGGGGGTAAGTTAATCTAATTCATGCATATTACTTCATTTTCCTACAAGTGAAGAAAACGGTTCTCAAGTCGAGGTACAAGAAGAAGACAAAGAGCGTAAACTTTCATCATCCTCAGAACTTGAAGAGCTTATGAAGACCTTTCTTTATTTGTTTTCTATATTTGTAGTAAATGTTGTATGTAATCCCTTATGTCGGTTGGGGAAGATTGTTGGAATCGCTCCTAACACGGAAATGGAACGACATTTACGGGATTACATTATCTATCCTAGTTAGCTAAAACACATGGGCTTGTTATGTCATTTAGTCATTGTTGTATGTGTTTAGGTATAAATACCCTCCTAGACTTTTCTAGGAGGGTGAGACTCTTAGTGTAAGCTTTTAATTTCCTTTAATAAAACACCTACTAGTTTCCCTTCTCTCTCTAGTTTCTCTCTCTAACCTGAAGATGATTTTCTTTCTTCTTCCTCGACCTCTTGATTCACCAAATCTTCCATATAAACGATCCTAACAGCATGGTCCTATCTAGCATTGTATTGACTGAAGGCTTTGACCCGCTAACCTTAGTGTCACTGATTACTCCTGTAGAAGGAACGACGGGAATATTAGTTGGTGATACTACTTTTTGCATTTGTGGTCTAGAAGTGCTAGGATCTGAGAGTTTATGAGGCACATCAAAAGTCACATTCTTGACTTTAGGCATAGAACTTGGTGTAACTATTCTATCTCGCCTATTAACAGATTTAGGACTTGTGACAATTACATATTCTAAGATTTCCTAAGATCATTTGGCATCCATGCAGGCATAGGCGATTGCACTATCATGAGGTTTTTCTGTTCTATCATCTTCTACAAGCTCACGGAGACTCTTTAAACTATCCTTAAAATGTGAAAGATATGCTAGATGTGCAAGTTCATTATTCCTAAGTGGAGGGGGAATATACAACATATCAATAGCATACTTATCACATGCATAGGCCTTTGGAATAGAATATTTGCAATTTAGGATTGGCAATTTTCCTTTCACCACACGCTTCAGATTCTCAATTTCGTTAAGCAAAGAAGTTACCTTTTCAATATGTTTATCATGATTACTTTGAATGAATCACATAACTCTTTGTTTTGAATATTAACTTTTGAAATTTCAGCTTTAAAACATTCATTTTCCTTTTGCAAGTTATCAATAATGTTTTGAAGTTGGAAATTCTGAGAATCTAAAGGTGGAGGCAGATGGGAGCCAGTCACTTCATTCTTTTCACCCTTCAATTGTGAAATTTGGGCTTTCAACCTTTTGATCGTGTTACCATGAGCTCGAATCTTTTCATCACGATTGGTGATTTCAAAAACTGCATCAAACTTAGGAGCATCCGAAGATGTCTTGGCATTTGAGGTTTTAACATTTTCTTTCAGATGTTGATATTTTAATTGTAAACCAAGATATTCAACTTCCAAATTAGAAAAATGCTTGACCATGTTATCATGATCATCTTTTTCGATTTTATCATGCAATTTTGAATTTTTGGTCTCAAGCTCAATGACACGATCCTGGGAGACTTTCAAAGCAATAGATAATTCATGAAATTGAGAAGCAGTAATAGAGTAATTCGTAATAGTGTAAAACACATCTTGAGCAATACATCTAGAAATCAAATTATCATTTAGGATGTGAAGATTCTTCCTCTCAATCTCATTACTTTTGTGCTAACATTCATAATCATTGACCTCGTTTTCCATTTCATTAAACATTGTTTTCATATCTTTAACCTCAGTATCTATGGCCTTTTGAAGAGATTCAAATTGTTCTTTTAGTTATTTAAAGAAAGGCATAACCTCAGTTAAGTAACATTCATTTATTTGCTCAAAACCCCTTTCCCCTTCAGTAATTCATGTTGGAGTGATTCTCTTCTTACATGTTTTCTCAAACTCAACAAATAGTTGGTAAACTACATACAGGCTGACTAAGGTTTTGCTTTGGGTGGGAAGAGTTCTAGGCACTAAATGCATAAGTGTATTTGGAGGATACACAATGGTTGGAGGAAATTTCCTACAGGGGGGATTCTTTTCAACAAGATTATCAATTTTTTGCTTATCCATGTCTTTCTTCCAAAACACTTGTTCAGTGGTCAACTGAGTTTGAGGTCTAAACTTAATTAAGGCAATCCAATTTTCCTTAGTGTAATCGTGGGATTTAAGCATTATATTATTCTCTATACACCAAGGATCTTTTATTTTCTTTGCCATTTTCTCTTTAGAGGCATCTTCTAACTTTCTATCCTCTTCAGTGCCTTCTATACATGATGGTGTTTGTCTAGGCTTAAGGATCTCATTACCATCATAAACTACCTTTTGAGCAGCTCTAGCTATTTTACCATACTCAGGATTGGGTTCCTCTACAAGGGGAATACTATGCTTATCGCTTAAGACTCTATGTTTAGTGATCATGTGAGCAGTCTGAATGGTGTTCCCTTGTATATACAACTTGTTTTCAAGTTTGTTCTTCAAAGTTTTTAGGTTGGAAAACTCATTTAAAAGTTTTGATTCCTTAGCATTAAATTCCTGCTTAAGCTTTTTACATTTTCTTGAAGTTCTTGCTTTTGCTTAGCAGTTTTATTATGCTTTTCTTGTAAGGAATTTAACTCTTGTTTTAATATTTCTTCCCTAAAATTACTTTTTCTGATAAGTGTACGCATTTGGTTATCCATCTCCTGCTCACGGGCGGTCAATTCAAACTTAGCACGTTGTTCATATATGGAAACTTGTTCCTTATATGCATTTAGTTCAGAGATCATGGAATCATCAAGTGCACATTCAGTGTATTCATCATACATACATTCATCATTAATGGCAGAAGATGCATCGCTTGGTACAATTAGACTTTCATCTTGTTTCACATATTGATCATATGGGACAACATTGCTATTACCCATATTTTCAATATCTGATTCAATGATTTCCGTTGATTGTACTTCGTCGTGAATCTTTTGCACGTCAACCATATCGTATAGTTTTAATACCTCTGATATGATGGATTCCTTGGAGGGACTGGCTTACTGAGGTGGAGAGACCATTGGAGTGATGTTAGCCATAAAGATGCTTTGTGTCGTTGGTTCATCATCAACATCAGAGTCAAATGCATCACAATCGCAACTTGAAGGCGTTGGGATTGTTCGGGCTGGCTACACCATGCACTGGTTGTTCATCTACATATGCATCATAAGTTTTGGCATTTCCTTCGGAACAACAGCTCTTCCTCATCCAACACTGCTCCACTGTCTTGAGCTTGCACTAGTAGCATCTTATCCCTTAAGTACTCAACATTCTATGGACGTTTTGGTTGAGTGCAGTTCCTAGCAATGTGTCCTTCCCCTCCACAGTTGTAGCACTTGATTGGCTTCCCTTGACCGTGAGTTGCAATCATTCCTCGATTCTGATTTCCCACATAACCTGCACCGGCTCCTGCATTCCCATAACCAGCTCCAACCCCAACCCCAACATTTCCTTGCTCATTATATGGAAGATAAGCATTCTGCCTTCCTTGCACGTTTTGCACTACTACCCTTCCATATTTAACCGTAGCATGATTGTGTAGGCTAGATGCAATTCTGAGATGATTGTTGGTGTGGGGAGTAAGGTTCAAGTTTTGCTTAACCATTAGAGCCAGTTGATTGACAAGGTGTTCCATGAATGAGTCTGAAGGCTTATATCCTGGATCCGGAATAAGTTTGTGATTACCATCCCCAGTAGGTATGACTTGTGATGCTTTGGTAGTTATTCCCACATTTGTGTAGAATGTAGTTGAGTCATTTGAAGAACTTGCATCTCCAGCATTGGTATTGAACTTTTCCATGATCATTCGTTCAAATGCAGCATGCTTCTCATGTTTGAGCAAATAAGCATACAATTGATCTTAATTGGTGTTCGTCAATCCTTTGTTTAGTTTGACTGCAGTGACAAATTTGTGCCATTCGGGATTCATGTTGTTCACAAACTTTGAATTGAGCTGGATATTTGGCATTGTCATCTTGATATTCCTCATACCATTCACAAGCTTGTGGAATCTCACATAATATTTGATCGGTTCCAAACAGTCAAGCTAAATCACACAAGCCCGCCACTTGTGAATGGCGGACCGTAACCAGCTTAAAACTGCTCAAGCACGAAATCAATGAAGATCAGGGGAGTATAGTGTCTCCCCGGGTCGTTATGTCCCAGTGAGCTATGCAATGGATTATCAAACGTTTAGTGATCGAGGAGTTTGAACGGAAAAAGGATTTGGTTATGATTATAACTACGGAATAAGCCAACAAATAAAAACGGCTTAAATGCAAATTAAAGGAAAATTAAAAAGATAAAATCTATTAAATAAACGCTATCACTATAATTAAAATGATGATTTTGTTTTTATATTTTTATAAAACTGAATTAAAAATCTATGCGACGTACAAATTAAAAAGTGAAACTAAAGCAATATTAACCCTAAAAATATGAAAATGATATTTTTACAAATCTAATGATAAAAGAAAATATTTAGAAAAAGAAAACTATTTTTATCACTAATTATCTAATTATTATTAATTAAAAACTATTTTTAACTATTTAATAATTACCTAAAATACAAAAAATGAGGAAACAAAGCTAGAAAAATCAAATTATGAAATGGAAAAGTCTAAAATATCAAACTAGAATTTTCAAAACTATTTTTGTATTTTATTGATTATTTTTCTATTTTCTAGGAATTTTAAACTATTTAAAACTATTTAAATCACTAAAAATTACCAAATGGACTATGAAAAATATGGAAAATTACTTTTTCTACTTTTTATATTTATCTAAGCCTAATAAAAATGAAAACTTATTTTTTTGAACCTTTTTTTTAATTTTTTGTATTAAATGCTATTTAAAAGTGCTTAAAACTAATAAAAATCAAGAAAAATAGCAAAATGACTTAGAAAAATATGAAAAATTCAGGAAAACTCTAAAATTATATTCTAAATCTGAGAAAAATATAAAAACAAGTGCTTGTGTACAAGATTATGAAACTGATGTGGAATGATCTTAATAATAAGCACTTAAACAAGCCAAAAGCTCACCAAAGCTACCAAACTGATACACAAGCCTAAATAAGCTAATTTAACTAAAATGCAATGAGTTTCAACAAGCTAAACCCTCTGAATCACAAGCTAGATCAGATTTGATGTTTTGAGTATTTTGCTTAAAACACAGGTTTGGGTACCAACTGTTGATACAAGCACAAGCTTCAAATTAAGCTCAAAATGAAAACTACCACTTGCAACCTAAAGTAGACCTGGCTGAGATTAATTGTACCAAAAAGCAAACTATGGGGAGCTCTAATAAGCCCTGTGCACAAGCTTCAATATCTGTGAAAAGCTCAGGCCCAACCGAGACAGATGGGCGAGGCAGGCCCAAGTAAAGGAGCTTATTTGGAGCTTGTACAATATTTGTAAAAATTCACAAAAATGCTAATAAGTAACAAGACCAGCTAAACTTTTTAGAATGACAAGTTCCACTGAAAATGGCTTACAAATGAAGCCATGAAAATTCCTTGTATTTGCCCTAAAAACAGATTTTAGTACTTTTGACTTTTGAAGAAATAATGAAGCTTTGACTAAAGTGAACTTTAGATCCAATTTTACCAGAGATTAATGTTATAAGGAGTAATGAACACAAATCAAGTAAAGATGAAGACTTTTAAACACAAATTATGGATTTGTAATCTTAAAATCCACCACAGTGGACTGTTGAGACAGTTTCAAAGGAGATTTGACTTTTGAGGTGTTGCAGTCCAAGTTATTGACTCAAGTGAACTCAAATGCACTTATTAAACATGATCCAACAAATTTTAACTCTTGAGTAGTCACTGAGACAGATAATTCAGCAATCCCAAACACCACTTGATTGTGGTGTTTGAACTCAAACTAAACTAGACACAGAACAACCTAGTATTAATGATCAAACTAGTTATATAATTCCTAAAGACAACTAATTAGACAAGATTTATCAGGTTTAAACTACAATTACTGATTATGCATTAAGAATTGAAAAAACACTTACAAAAGTCCAAAGCTACTATAGCTTGCAACCATGAACCATGAACCACTAATCTATTTATTCCAACCCAAATAACTGCTTTTCAACCCAAATCCATGCCTGAATCAACCCATTACCATTTCCATAGCTATTTGAGCCACCAGTTGACTTTTGTTGACCATAGCACAAAGTGAATTGAAACTTAACTTTAAGCTTATGAAAAGCTATAAAAAGCTTATATAAGCTTATTAAGACTGATAAACAAGCTTATTGTAGCTTGGGTTTATGAAATGGAAATTGAAATTTTCAACATAAGTACATAAGCGAGGAAACTAAATCAAACTTTGAATTAATGATTAAAACTTGAATATTCTGAAAATGTAACTTGAGATTGATGCTTAAACACAGAAGATTACAACTTTAGAGTTTTAACTAAGACATAATAAAAAAAACGACATAAAAGTAAATTAAAACTAAAAACATCTCTCCATTTGCTTCCTTCCTTTCTCTTTTATATTCCAAAGCTACTCTCTCTCTCTCTTCTGAATCTTTCCCACCACTCTAAGCCATTGGATGACCTTGATTTAATCTCCACCATTCAAACTTGATTTTGGCGCCAAAATGATTGTCTGCCCATTGGAGGTTGAGTGAGAGGGGGGGGTAATTAATGGACCTTGGAAGTTAGTTGTGGAGTGGGGAACATGGTGGAGGAGGGGGGATGGGATTACCTGGGTGTTGCAGGAAGCAGTTGAGATGAAGAAGACTTTGGCGGGTTTGAGATTTTTGACCAGGATATAATAATCCAAGGGGGGTCACAATGTATTTTGACAGGGGTCCAAGGTGTGTGAAAGGTCCAAAATGGGTATAAAGGATTAAATATTACAAGGACTAATGTGTAACTTCTGAAATTCCAGGGACCAGAACTGCCAATTCATCAAACTTGTTCCAAGGGCTGAAAATGACAATCTCACAAAGTATAAGGACCAAACTTGCCATTCTCCAATTTTCCAGGGGCCATTTCTGCCAAATTTCAAACTTGAAGGACCATTCTTGTAATTTTCTCAAACTTTTTACATTTTTCACCAAAGGACTTAATTTGACAACTTATGATTTAAAAAGGGCCTTTGGTGATTTTTCTTTTGAAATTTTGTGCTCAGGGACTGTTTTTGACAACTTTTGAAACTTGGGGGACTAAAACTGCAATTTTTGCAAATTTGATATGTTTTTCATCTGATTTTGATATTTTGCATTTAAAACACATAAAACACTGATTTGTGATATTTTGATCATTTTGATGTGTTTCAGAGTGTTTTCAGATGATTTTGCAGTTTATTTTGTACAAAAATGATGAGTATTCTGTATTTCATCAATATTCAGTAACACTTTCTCCTGGATTCATTTTAAAGTTCTCAAAGTCATCATACAACTGAGATTCTCTATCTTTTTTAGTTAGTTCCGAACCAGAGAGAAGCATCTTGACATTATCCCAGACAGCCTCACTACTACACAAAAGGCTATAAACACCCCCAAATAGAGACTAGTTATATAAAACCCTGTCCCTATGATAAAAAAATTAGCGGGAATGGAAGGAACTGAGATTGGTTTTCTTGATAAAACCAGTTTTCATAATACATAATGCATACAAACTGGGTTTACGGGTAAAACCGGTCTTTTTACACAATCAAAGACACTGGTGTGTAGGTAACAACATGTCTCTATGTATTTATGTTATAGACACTGTTTTTGAAAAAACAACTGGTGTCAGTATTCTCTATTTTGAACTTCCGAAAATAATGTGCAAATAATTATTTCAGAAAAGTAGTCATTTACTTGAATAAAAGCTAAAACACATCATAAATGCTTATAAAAGAATAAATTAAAACTATCATAATTGCTCAAGAAAACCTAAAGATAACATATTTTGTGTAAGACCCGTTGTTTTGATGTTTTCGTATCTTTTTACTTTTTCTATAACCTGTTAAGTTGTTAGACTTTAGATAGAGTTAATTACATAAATGGTCACTGTGATTTGACGGTTTTTTCACTTTCAGTCACTGAAGTTTTTTTTTGACTGGTTCAGTCACCGTGGTTTGCATATGTTACGGATCCAGTCCATATCCGAATTGAAATGACCAAAAAGCCCTTGTCATCTACTTTTTCAAATCTTTTGACAATTTAGTAACGACCGTTAGTCCTTTATACGTTTTCATCTGTATTTACACATTTTTGTCCGTATTTACACGTTTTCGTCCGTTTTTACATGTTTTCATCCGTATTTAAACGTTTTCGTCCATATTTACACGTTTTCATCCGTTTTTACACGTTTTCTTCCGTATTTACACGTTTTCGTCCGTTTTCACACGTTTTCATCCGTATTTACACGTTTTCGTCCGTAGTTAAACGTTTTCTTCTGTATTTAAACGTTTTGTCCGTTTTTACACGTTTTCATCCGTATTTATACGTTTTCGTCCGTTTTTACACGTTTTCGTCCGTTTTCACACGTTTTCATCCGTATTTACACGTTTTCATCCGTATTTACACGTTTTCGTCCGTTTTACACGTTTTCATCCGTATTTACACGTTTTCGTCCGTTTTTACACGATTTCGTCTGCTTTTAGACATTTTCATCCGTATTTACATGTTTTCGTCCGTTTTTACAAGTTTTCATCCGTATTTACATGTTTTCGTCCGTTTTTACACATTTTCATCCGTATTTACACGTTTTCGTCCGTTTTTACATGTTTTCGTTCACTCTTACAACTTTTCGTCCGTATTTACACGTTTTCACACGTTTTCATCCGTATTTACACGTTTTCATCCTTATTTACACGTTTTCGTCCGTTTTTACACGTTGTCAACCTTATTTACATGTTTTCATCCGTATTTACACGTTTTCGTCCGTTTTTACACGTTTTCATCTGTAATTACACGTTTTCGTCTGTTTTTTCACGTTTTCGTCCGTTTTTACACGTTTTCGCCTGTTTTTACACGTTTTCATTCGTATTTAGTTATTTACACATTTTTGTATGTTTTTACACATTTTCATTCGTATTTACACCTTTTCGTCTGTTTTTACATATTTTCGTGTAAATATGGATGAAAGCGATATCTGAGGAGAAAACATGTATACCGGACGAAAACGTGTAAATCGGCGATAACGTGTAAACGAAAGAAGTAATAAAGCGGATGAACATGTACATTTAACGAGCAGCGTAATACTGGGATAACGTCACCGGATGAAAACATGTAAAAACAAAGCGTGTAAGGATGGCACGTGTATCACGAGCAGCGATCGCGGTACGGATGGCGATGTATAACCGAGCGGCTGTAAATGGATGGCGTTAACGGCAGCGTGTGGCTCGGCAGCGTGTAACATCGGGCGAAATCAAATACGGATGGCGCGAAATGCTGAGCCGCTCACGGATGGCGTCATGCTGGGCAGCGATAATAATCTATGTTACATTTTCATTCATATTTACACGTTTTCGTGCATTTTACGCGTTTTCGTCGGTTTTTTACATGTTTTCATCCGTATTTGCGTTTTCGTCCTATTTACACTTTTTCATCCGTTTTTACGTTTTCTTCGGTGTTTACGTTTTAGATCGTTCTACAGCGTTTCGTCCGTTTTCACGTTTTCATCCGTATTTACGTTTTCATTGGTATTAAAGCGTTTTGATCTGTATTTAAGCGTTTTTGTCGTTTTTACGTTTTCATCCGTATTACGCGTTTTCGTCCGTTTTTCACGCGTTTTCATCCGTATTCATGTTTCATCCGTTTTCTACGTTTTCATCAGGTATTTACACGTTTTCGTCCGTTTTACACGTTTTCATCCGTAGTTACATGTTTTCGTCCGTTTTTACACGATTTCGTCTGCTTTTATACATTTTCATCCGTATTTACACCTTTTCATCCGTTTTTACACGTTTTCGTCCGTTTTTACAAGTTTTCATCTGTATTTACACGTTTTCGTCCGTTTTTACACATTTTCATCCGTATTTACACGTTTCGTCCGTTTTTACATGTTTTCGTTCACTCTTACAACTTTTCGTCCGTATTTACACGTTTTCGTCCGTTTTCACACGTTTTCATCCGTATTTAAACGTTTTTATCCGTATTTACACGTTTTCGTCGGTTTTTACACGTTGCCAACCTTATTTACATGTTTTCATCCGTATTTACATGTTTTCGTCCCTTTTTACACGTTTTTATCTGTAATTACACGTTTTCGTCTGTTTTTTCACGTTTTCGTCCGGTTTTACCCGTTTTCGTCTGTTTTTACGCATTTTCATTCGTATTTACACATTGTTGTATGTTTTTACACATTTTCATTCGTATTTACACCTTTTCGTGTGTTTTTACATGTTTTCGTGTAAATACGGATGAAAACGTGTAAATACGGAGGAAAACATGTATAAACGGTCGAAAACGTGGAAATACGGGCGATAACGTGTAAAAACCGACGAAAATGTGTAAAACGGACGAAAACATGTAAATACGAACGAAAACATGTAAATACGGATGAAAACGTGTAAAAACGTACGAAACTTGTAAATGGGATGAAAGCGATAAAAAAGCAGCGTGCAAATGGATGGCGTGTATGCGACGCGAAACATGTAAATATGGATGAAAACGGTATAAGCGGACTAAAAGCGTGTAAATACGGGCGAAAATGTTTAAAACCGCGGCGTGGCGGCAGCGAAAACGTAAATACGGCAACATGTAAATGCGGATGGCGAAAAGGACAACGTGTAAAATACGGATGAAAGCGTGTAAAAACTACGCGTGTAAATGCCGGATAGCGTGTAAAACGGACGTAAACGTAATGCGGATGAAAACGTAAAACGGACGATAACGTGAATGCGGAATGGCGTGTAAATACGGATGAAAACGTGTAAATACGGATGGCGTGTAAAAACGGTAACGAAACTTATAAAACAGATAGAAACGTATAAAAGCGGATAGCAGATGATAGCGGATAAAAACATATGGCGTATAGAAGCGAATGAAACATATAAAAGGATGATAAAGTATTAAAAATATGAAAGCGTACAAAAAGGGATAAAAGCATTATGAAGCGTATAATTACGCATAAAAGCGGCGAAATTATAAAACGGACGGAAATTGATAAAAACGTATGAAAACGTATAAAAACGGACGCAAACGTATAAAAACAGACGAAAATGTATAAAAACGGACGAAAACGGATAAAACGGACGAAAATGTATGAAAACGTATAAAACGGATTCAAACGTATAAAAACGGACAAAAACGTATAAAAACGGACGAAAACGGATAAAAACGTATGTAAACGTAAGAATACGTATAAAAATGGATATTGAGAAAGAGATACAGGGTTTGTGAAAAGAAGAGGTAAGAAGTGTAACATAATGTCTGAAATTTGAAAGATGAAATAAATTAAATAAAACTCTTTTGTCTTCAAAAAAATAAATAGAAAGCTCTGCCCTCCCGAAGAGAAAATAAGTGAAAAGAGGTGAAAAGTGCTTCTTTTTTTAAAAACAAATGACACTTAAAACTTTGGGAAATGATTTGCACACTCACACTTTTTGATTGAGACACTTTACTGTATGCATTACATACTTGTATAGTACTTACAATATGTTTTAACTATTTTTACAATTGAGTGTTCCAATAAAAAAATTTTGAGTGTCTCAATCACCTCCCAAAACTTTTACCCACTAAAGATACAAAAAGTCACCAAATATATGTTTAGGCTAGGGCTGTAAACGAACCGGACGAAGCTTTGTTCATGTTTGTTCATTTAACTTTAGCTAGAAAAATAAATGGACACGAACGCTTAAACGTACGACATTTCTTGTTCATGTTCGTTTATTAAGAAAATGAGTTGTTCATGGTCGTTCATTAAAACACTAAAACGAGCAGCAACGTAAATGAACATAGACAAACAAACATAAACTTTATTTAATTATATATATTGTTTAATAAGTGTTTTTTTGTTTAAACAAAACAATTTTAAAATTATACAATTAAAAGATATGATATATGAGCATAAATAAATAAATAAATATAAACAGCGTTAGACAGCATGTCGGATGTTACGAATATAAAATGAGCGGACGGCTTTGTTCATTGTGTTCGTTCATTTAACTAGCGAGCGTAAAATATTTTTATGTTCGTTCATTAATAAATAAATGAATAAAAACGAATTTTTTAATGAACAGTTCGTGACATGTTCACTGAACATTTCGTTTCCGGCCCTATTTTAGGCTATTATCTTATTTGCTATACACCGTTTAACAGCGTCGTTAGGATTGCATCACGTGACGTCACATTTTGCCAGCCTAGTACTTGGGCCGTTCAGCAGCCCGGTCCGAAAAACTTTGGCCTCTCTATTTTTTTCTCCTTTTGTGTTAATAGCTTTGACGTCACAAATGTTTGCCGACTTCGACGTTTCAAGTTTCTACGCATTTCTGGAAGGGCCTACTGTGGCGGTGACGTTTTTTCGTTTGTTTAAGATTACTTCTCAAGGTAATAACAATACATAAGCTAATTATATACTACGTACTATGCATTTGTTTTAGGAACTGCTCATTTGAACCAAACATTAAATTTATGAAAAATATTTGTCACGCAAAGAAAATTAAGAACTAATCTACATAGCTATTTTAAATTTTCGTTTCTTCGAATGCTAGATAGTTTTAGAAGCCTACTGAATTGTTTCTGCATTTATGATTTTTAATTAAAGGGTTGTTTGGGTTACCTTCTTATTGTGTTAAAAAAGTTAATTTTGTTTGGGTGAAAAGTTTTATATTGAGTTTTTATTCACTGTTTTCTTTTTTCATATACAATGTCGTTTGCTAGGAAATGTGCTAAGTAACAATTGCGATTAACCATTTCGGAGAAAAATTGGTGCAAAGAATGCCCGGATGCCAAACTGGGTATATACATGTCGTTAACAATGTGTATTCGTATTGGGAGATTTATGTAATTGGCGGGAGTCGAAATCTAACGATCAATAGTCAAGGAAATCGGTGGACCGCACCCACAAATTCTAATGCTAAGAGGTACCAATCTTTATTTATTTGAAAATTCTTATAAAGTTGAATGACTTTCTATGGTATTAACTTCTGGTGGCTGATTATGAAGGTGTCAAAGAGGGTGGAAACAACGTGGGAGCATTGGACGGGATGGAATTGGAGAAAGGGATATTCTGGCGAATGGAGCTTTCTTTGTGGTGCCGGGTTGAGCTTAACTGTGAGAAAGCATACACTGTTGAACCTAAAACGGCTGGCTTGATAGACCAAATTACCATCAATTCTGCCGTGTTAGGTACCAGGTTCGGTCTCAGTTTTTATAACATTTTCCAACAATACTTAAACCAATGTTAATTTCAATTGAAAAGAAAGAATCAACATTACATGGACATAAATACTATTTACATATCGCTCTTTCAAAATCATGGGATATAATGTAATAAACATGTCTATTACACATCTTTTGATTTATTTTGTCTTTGCTTTTTTACCTCTTACCTTCATTTTATTACAGGCTTATTAGATTAACGACGGGTTTCAAACTGTCTACAGTCTAATTCAGAACAAGTATTTTTTTACTACATCGACAAATTCAATTCATCTTAAGTGCAGTTTAATTCAGAATAGTCCTTTTAGTGAAATTATCATGTCGACAATATATGCCATGTATACGTATAGTTGTGCTTAAATACAAACATAACAACCCTTCAATAATATCATTGTATCTTAAGTGCAAGTTTAGATGGGTCTAAAAAGGCAAGAGTGATGGTAGCAACAGTGTAGCACAAATGCTTTAGTATGCGACTTATTTTTGGCTGTCACTTAATGTTTTTTATATATATTGCAATGAAGGAAATTCTCAGGTTATGCCCTGCAGAAATGTTGGTGACATTATACAAGATCCTTGCGTTTGGTTACGTTGAAGAACTTCTTTCTAAGGTAGCTACAGTCAGAGGTAAGCTAAAAAAGGATGGCGTTGTGAACAATGATGTTGCTGCAAGAATCATATTGCAGGTCTCTAATGAAGGTTTGTATTTCCAGAAGTTCAATAATTTTTCATAAGCGACTAAAGTTAGTAGGAAAATTGGGTGGGACAGATGGGTTGGGTAACGGGTCACTACAGGTTGGCTCACTCATCGTATTTTCTTGATGTTTGAAACTAAAAAATGTGTTACATATGATTGTAGAAAATATATTGATCTTACAACAATCTTTTTTTTAAATTGCATGCCTTTAGAGATTATAAACATTTAAAAAACACTTTTGGTGCCTTTCAACATGTTTGCCTTGGTTGCCCATTTGGCTCATTCGATATTTACCGGGTATTCTATATTAATATGACCATGGGCTCAGCTACTTATAATTCATATATGGTTGTTGTAGGTTGATGCTTTGATCATTAACGCTATTGGGCTTCTAGATGACAGGTTTCACTCTGCAACAATGTAAGTTCACATGTATATAAACATTAGATTTTAGTTCTTGTTTGGAAAAGATGAACATTATCCTCTAAAATTACATACAAAGCGATACGAGTTGGATTTCGGAGATAGGGGAATAGCATGATTCAAAATCCGGAGTTTGCTAAAGAATTTCCAGTTGACAAATAGTCTAAACGAATATGGGTATCGAATATAAATACGAATTTTAAACCGCTTGACTCGTTTTCATTCTGACCAAATTTTCTAATTTGTCCAGTTAGGGATAAAGCATAACCTATTTTTATGTTGCAGATACATGGGGAGAAAGTTTACTGTTGCTTCTATAATCCTACAATATGGCTGTGGTTCAGGAGTCGGTTATTTCTGCAACAGCAACCAAGTAGGTGTGATGATGCTTAGTTAAAACTGCTTATTTTTCCCAAATATAGGCCTGATAATTAGAAGCAGGTATGAAATACCCGAACACCTGCTGTGTTTAACATGAGATTGAACTATTGGTATAGTTAGTATTCCACGTGGTACAGGTGTGATTCGTGTGCCATTGATTTTTTTTCAGGGTCGAATACTGATGAGTTCTTATGAACTATATGGTTGATGATTTCTATGGCCATATATATACTTGATAAACTGCAGTCTGCCAACCCATATTTGTACTTAAAAGTCTGCCAACTCCACTGCCTAGGCGGGGTTTGTGGCAATGATGATGGATGCCTTGATAGCTTAGCATATATCACAAGTCGCTTCGCACCCTAAGAGCACTATGAAAGACCGTCACCCATTTTACATGTAGGTACCTTGGAGTGACGAGCGTTCATTAGAGAACAAAGAGTTGAACGCCATCATTGGTGCATGGTTTACATCGTGGCGCGATTAATCCCTTATAATGATGTTTAATTATGTTGAATTATAGTGTTTTTCTTTATAGTTTGTTGAATTATAGTGTTTTAATTTGGATTTTGTCTAGGATTTATGTTTAGTTGAATTGAAACATATTATCTTAATTTACTTTGTTGATTTCTACATTTTTAGTGTATTTTTAATCACTTTATAAATATTTGCTGCATTTATATATATTTCTTATTTAAAAAAATTATTTCTAAAATTTTTCAATTTCTAAAATTTTTCAATTTCTAAAAAATTGGAACATTTTAGAAATGATTTTTTTAATAAAATAGATTTACCAAAAAGACAGGTTTTGAGATAAAAACATATCTTTTTACTCTATATAAAGATAGGTTGGATGATTCTATAAAGACAGGTTGTGGGAGAACCGGTGTCGATGTCCAACAAAAGTATGTTTGTTTACTCTATAATAGAGACCGATTTTAAGGAGAAAACCGTTGTCGATGCTTCTAATAGAGACAGGTTGTCAAACCGGTTTCTATATGTTTTGATTATGGAGATACCCCCCTTCAGAGAGTGGTTGCAAAACCACTCTTAATGGGCCATTTTGACCGGTTTCTGTGAGATTTTTTGTAGTAGTTGGCTTCAGTGTTGTGATTGATCAGATTGTAAATGTCCTTAGGTAAACCTTGAAGTATGATGTTTGAGGCTCTAATGTCAGCATCATACCTCTTCTTTTCCTTATCATCAAGCTCATCATACATTCTTAGTCTATCCAAACCTAATGTAACATTTCCATCAATTCCAGTTTTGAGAATGTCCCTAGTCGTTCCAATTTGAAATGGTCCTTCATCAATAGACTTAAGGATGTTAACCCCATTCTCTTTTCCTAAACAATACAATCTGATTCATTGAGCCCACGAGTCATAATCGGTTCTATCAAGCATGGGAGGATGAGTATCGGATCCTGCAGCTTGAACGTCATCAGCAACAGAAGAAGTGATTGTAGACATGATTTCTAATTCTACGGGATTTTACTACTCTTTGATTCAACCGAGAAATAGATTCTTTCATGAGATTTTACTAAATCAAGACAAAACCGTAAAACGTATCACGAAGAAACCAAATCTCAAACAAATCGCACAAGCCGACAAATAAACTACGTAAAAGCTTTCAACAAAAATCGCTTCACTGTCAAATCGCTTAAGTGTCAAAACGCTTAAGTAACAAACCGCTTAAAGTGACAAACCGCTTAACACACAAACCGCTTAAAGTGACAAACCTCTTAACACACAAACCGCTTAAAGTGACAAATCGCTTAACACACAAACCGCTTAATGTGACAAACCACTTAACACACAAACCGCTTAACACACAAACCGCTTAATGTGACAAACCGCTTAACACACAAACCGCAGGGGAACAAAAGTACGTCCACTACTTCCACTATTATGTCCTTTCTTGTCTCCATGTCTCAACACACAAACCGCTTCTGTGACAAACCGCTTCAGCAAAATGGAACAAACCGCTTAAAAAGTGAGACAAACCACTTCAAAGAAATATGACAAATCGCTTAACAGTAAGACAAACCGCTTAAAACTTTGACAAACCGCTTGAAACAAGGGACAAACAGTATACAAGAAATGGGTCCGAGAGACAAACCGCTTCAAAGAAACTTATCAAAAACTAAACTTTTCAATCCAAAAACAGTCCAACCACGATGATTCAAGCCTTCCAAACCAAAACCTAAACACTTATGATGATTCTAAACACAAAGTACTATCAAAATTCAAACTTTAACACTAAAATTGATCAAAATGATGAAAACAACTCAAAACTTATTCAAACCCAAAAACCTATGAAAACCACTAATAATCCAAGAACATGTAAGGTAGATGATCAAACCATGGCTCTTGATACCAATTGTAACATATTGGTTTTCACATACACATAATCAAACACATATAGGGTCGAATTGTTTGAGGTTTTAGAGAGAGAAAGTGGAAGAGAGTTGGGAACTTTAGTGAGACAAAGAAAAATGAAATCCCCAACCTTTTGCCTTGCTAGGCAAAGGGTATTTATAGTTACATGCATGGGACGCCCTCCTTCGGGTTGTGGATCAGACATACATTGGGTAAAGACCGGTCCGTCCTCCACGGTGTTATACAATAAACTACTTACTATCACTAAATGACTACGACTACGAGCTTTCTAATGATTACATATACTTGAGGTGACCGACTCTTTAACTACTGGATTTTCTAAATCTTAACAAGATATGTTGCCCTAGCTCCCTTCCCCTATAAATACTAATGTATACTCTCATTTAAGAGTGTTGTTCACTCTTAAACATCTACACGTAACCTTTCTCTTTATATTATGTGTTTATGTGTGCAACCGTCCCTTCTCACCTTATTTTCTATCATCTTCATGCTTGTGTTAACTTATGGTAACCTAACATTAACCTTAGTATGACATTAATAAGTGGATTTTAGAAGGTTAAGCATTTTGTTCTCAAATACCGTCGAGATTTTTATATGCTCCCACTTACTTTTGTAAGTAGAGACAATTCTCTAAATACTAAATATTTACGCAACAATAAATTGTTCTTTATTGGGAACCACAAAATACATTTTAAGTTCTCATCTCTAGATTTGTTAATAAAATGCTTCATAAGATTTTAACAAAATCCGAACTTAAATCAAGACATAATAGAATTCCTTCCAACAACTCTAATTAGGGTTTGTAGAAAACTCTAATTTTGTATCACTCTTTAACCAAAAATCTTAGCAACAGTTTTGTGTTTCATCGAGCTAGGAGGAACACCAAAACTACAATCTTCAAGCTAGGAGGTGTAGAAAAATCAAAAATCCAAAAGGGTTTAGGATTTGATTGGTTTGAGTGGAAAAACCGAAAATCCCTAAGGGATTAGGGGTTTCGGTTATGGGTTGTCTTGAATACCTTTTTGGTTTGAACTATATTGAGTGTATCCACTACATACGCAATTTTCTAACCTTGATATTTTGGAGGTAGAGCAATTAAAGCTATCATGAATCAAACAATGTGAATAAGGTTTGTTTCAACACATTAGACATACCATAATAGAGTGGTATTCTATGAGTATTGGAATTGTGAGACTATATCAGAATTCTATCGATAACTTAATTCTTTTTGGACCAAATACTTGTCAATTGGGTCGAGCCAAATTGCATATTAAGTATTTTCGAACCAAGTGCATGCTATAATGTATATTCCTTGTATAATACAAGAACCTTATGTTCACGTGTTCACAAGAAGACAAAACTGTTCAAGAATCATATGTTCGTGTGTTTACAAGAAAACAGAACATGTCAATAATACATTATAAGTCTTTGAATAATTCAAAGGCCTCATGTTTATGTGTTAACTAGAAGACATAACAATTTTACTATATACTTTATGTTATAAGTCATTGATTAATTCAAGGACTTTATAATTATGTCTTAACATGTAAGCATAATTATACTAACAAAAGTAATCATGAACACAAACTCTTGAGTTCTGTAGTAATTTCAAGTTAATTTTATACTTCAGAATTATGATTATTATCATTTAACCATAATTATGTTGACTAAATCATGTAGTCAAAAATGTTGAAGTATCTTTACACTATATCATAACATATGAATGTAGTAGGGCAACAAACATCTAATGTGTTTAAGTCTTAGTAGAATTATTATTAGAATGTAGTAGGGAAACAAACATCTCGTGTGTTCAAGTCCTAGTAAAATTATTAGTTTTCTTACCTTGAGGTCAAGAGATACCAATAATATTGTTGTTCC
Source organism: Chrysanthemum makinoi (assembly GCA_910596185.1). Lineage (NCBI taxonomy): Eukaryota > Viridiplantae > Streptophyta > Magnoliopsida > Asterales > Asteraceae > Chrysanthemum > Chrysanthemum makinoi. The sequence goes on along the minus strand of OU343216.1, from coordinate 192,198,901 downwards.
TTGCACACACTCTGAGATTTTTCCCACTTGTGTAAGGCACTGCATCATATTATGAAATCAAATCACATGTGATTGATTTGTGTAAACAATATGATAATGTCATAGATATTACAAGTAGTTTTAGAACCATAACCTTTTATAAGGAATTGTGGATTATTATTCTATCGATAACGCTTCATATAGCAACAGCAGAAAGGCAACGCGTTATCTTATAAAATAAAATGAAATTTCCTTTAAGTAATGGTCGTTCATATTAGGAAAGTAATGAATTATTTCAAAGCAAGTTTGAAATGATATGAGTGACTAACAAGGAAATAAATCTCGTAACTCCCACTGAAATTAACAACATTACATGAATGTTATTTTAGTAATAAAATGCAACGCTCCCACTGGATTTGTCAACATTATAAGTGTTACATTGCCAGTAGAAAGCATATAGCAATTTTATACAATTTCCCATTCTCTTCGAGTTCCTCCGAGTAGCAATGTACTTAGGTATTGAACAAAGTATATGAAGTCCTACTTATGTAGATGAGGGACTAGCCACTCATGCTTTCATTTAACTTAAATCTTTAGCATGCAATTGCTCCTTTATCGTCTACATAGCCCCAAGGGTATTTAGCACTTTAGAAATAATAAGAGTCCAAGAAACTTACCTAGCAAATATTCTAGTAATTTCTTTACTCTTTGCGATTTAAACTCATACATCGTGACAAGTGCAAGATGTCATTTATTTTGGTAGCTATAAACAAAATGTTTTCTAGTTACACAAAATATTTTATCTTTCAATTATTTCTAGACCTTACAAGGGTAATGAAATATCATAAATAAGTTTAACAATTTGTAATCCTATCTTAGTTCGTCAACTAAGGAGAAAAGTTAGGAATAAGTCTCACTCTTATTACCAAGCAAAGATACTAAGTTTGTATTTTTAAGAAAAACAACTTTGTTTACGAATTATGTTGCAATAACACAATTTTCATAACATATAAAGTTCAATTATAGTATTTTGGATAATTACATTCTTAAAAGAATTAACTACCCAATTAATTACTAATTAAGACTAAGATCCATCTTGACCTCCCACTTATTTACCAAAGGTCTGACCAATGAGTAACTAAGTAGGGCAAGAGGTAAGCGACGAGAGTTAATTGTATAATGCAACTCTTAGACTTTATGAGACTTATTAAGGCATTAGTATACAAGTAATAATGTCAAAAGCATGTTTAGCCTCATCTTATTCCTCGGTCCAAGGTCTGACCAAGCATACTCGAAATAAGTCGTTACCAAGTAAGAACTTGCAAATATCACCAAAGGTCTTACCAATGAGCAATATTCACCATGGGTTGGAATGGTCTTAAGGTCTGACCAAAGAGGTCAAGTCAAATGCACGTGTTCATAGTTGGTTGGCATAGACTTAAAATTTTACACATAGGGTATTCACATAAATGTGGTAAAAAATTGTGTACCAAGAAGCATGCAAAACAACTTTGTAACACTTATTTTAAAAACTTTTGGTAATGACACGTAGTTATCATCATGGTTCGGGTAGCTCAATCGAACTTCATGAGGGAGGCGAGGACGAGGTCAGTGAGAGGCAATGCAGGAAATCCTTTAGGTGTGACTGTGCGCACCTCCTTAAACCCCCTTTTATAGTCTGTTCTAGTGGGTGAGCCCGTGCATCCCAAAGTGTCCATAAGTATAGTTTTTAATTTCATGAAAAACTTGTTTCAATAGTTTAGGTCCTTAATTTACAAAAACAATTTTCCCACGAATCAAATAGCAGTCACAATGAGCATGGTATTTAGAGTGTAAAATTAAGACCATTATTAATGTTATGACTATGATATGTATTATTCCCTATTGCATGCAATTAGGTGTAAAAAACAAGTAACAATTATGCACATAAGGAATCACAAACATATAAACATACAACATTAATAAACACATGGTTCCGAGTTCTCTTGCGAGTCTTCCCCAAAAGGAGAACCATAAGACCGTCACTAGGTACAAAACCTAGATCGCCCCATACATCACAAAAAGCAATTAAGTGGGCCTTATAGCTGGAAAAACACATAAAATATCGTGGCAAACTTAATTAACTTTTAATAATTCTATTTTATGTATCTAATTAAAAGTTTACATCTAATTAACATTTAATACTAATTAACTATTTAATTTAATTGGTTTGTGTCTAGGTATTTTTTATTAATAATTGACAAGTATTGCATTATAGTTGTCAAAACAAAAATAAAACGAATAACTAATTAGATTTCATGCAGCCTTTTAGCGTGTTTGTTAAAACGTGTAACCCATAATCACAAAAACAAGATGACTCATGATGCCATTGTGGGATTTTAGATCTAGTTAACCAAGTAACACTATGAGTACGCAACGGAATTTTGGATCTAGTTTATGCAATTAGGTTAACACATAATTTATAAACAATAAGTAATAAAAGAGATCAAGAAAACTAACCCTCGTAGTCACGGAAGTAATTAGCGAACAAAGGGAAACCAAGTATTCAAAGCGAATACCTCTCTGAGTCCACACAAACACTTAACCACGAATACGCCCGATAAAGCTAGTCGTGAACGTTTACCCAATCAACACTTGAAAACCTTGAACTTAACGAACCAAGAAAACCAAAAACCTTTTTCTTTCTTTTGTCCGAGAAACAACAATAACCCGAGAACCAAAAATAGTCTAGTCCGATATCAGGTAAAACGTGCCCGATATATGCTGCCCGAGAACGAAACAAACCAAAACACCACTTCTTTTATTCTTTGTTCGACCAAGAACTTCAAAACAACAGCTTTCTTAAAACCTTAGTCCACCTTGAATCTTTTATATAATAAAGGAATTACATTATTTCGGAATAATTTTGTCAATTCATTCTTATTGAAAAAATAATTGGGCCAATAGAAGAGCTCGATTTCGCCACGTAAGCAAAATCGTGTGATGTGATTGGTTAATAAAAGTCAAAATTAACTTGATTTTGGTCAAACTTTAATAAATTTGGTGGAGAAATTTGGTTGATAAAAAAAACACATAAAAATATGCATGTCAAATTTGTGGAAAAAAAAACTTAAAGAAAAAGGAGGTAATTAATAAAACTTTAGTGGTTGAATTTTTAAAAATTATATAAAGTTAAGTGTAACATTATAAGCCTTCATGTTTTTTAATAACTTTAGATTATAAACAAATACCCCTTATACTTTATACCCTTTATATTTTATATCTTAAAAAAATTAATGTATATGTTGTTTTAAAATAACAACATATAAATTTGCATAAGATTATAAATATCAATTTTTTTTTACTATATACATTCAATAAGGACTCATTTATTTTATTTTTAAAAGTTTAACATATGTGGACACAAGTTTACATTTTAAATACGGCTAAATTACTGAAAGCAGGGAATATAATTATCAAATTGTAGCGGGTTACTTTAATATAAAATAAATATATCTTGATTGTCTTATAAGAATGACCCATGTAATTCTTATTTATTTATATAAGGATATCTAGAAAAACATTTTTTAAAAAACTTTATGGTATACTTTAACTTTATCAAGCTCATTATGTGCTATTAAACTTGCATCATCGCGTTATAGCATAACATCGATGGTAAGAAATTTAAATAACAACTTGTCAACATCTTTTAGTCGGTAAATAAATTAAATCTTGAGTTACCTAACAGAAATTTTTACAAATATTTTACCAAATTTTAATGGATATTAATGCATAATGACAAACTCATGCATAAGTATTAGTTGTACTTATATCATATTTTTCATGGTCAAATTCTTATATTGTATATACTGAACTAAAATGTTAAAATAAATTTGATTTATGTGTAAACTTCGTGCGGGCACAAAACTTATAACTATATAATTATATGCAATTACCTTTAAAGACAAAATATTAAGTATTAATACAGAATATATATATATAGAATCCGGATCGATTGAGAAGGTTTTTATTTTGAAAAGATTGAGAAGGTTTTCAAAAATGATAGATTTTTAACTTTGATTCAAGTTTTTCAAACGTAAAATAAATTTTAATGTTATGTTAATCCAAAATGTGTAAAAAAAATTCGAATCAATGTTAAAAAATTTCAATTTTGCGATAAAAGTAAAAAACTGAATCTTCTGTACAAATTTAAGGAATCATTAGCTTTACTCGATTTTAGCAATGATTTGTGAATCAAATTTATGATTTATAGATTTGATTCACTATAAAATGATGTTTACTTGTGAATCAAATAAAAAAATATGAATCAATTTGCTCAAACGTTGATTTCTCAATCTTCTCAAAATAAAACCTTCTCAATGGAAACCGAGTCGTATATATATATATATATATATATATATATATATATATATATATATATATATATATATATATATATATATATATATATATATATATATATATATATATATATATATAGGGTAAAGTTAAAATAAAAAGACAAATATCTGTAAAAAGAATAAAAATTTTATTATTTTTTAAATTCTCCAAAAATTCCTAAAAAATTCCACAAGATCGGGTATGTTGGTGCATAAAACTCTTGTGAAAACATGTTTTGTAATTTTGAGTTTTGATACGTCTTTTTTAATGCACAAAAAACGAATTTTGATGCGCAAAAAAATTTTGATGCGCAAAAAAACTTTTGTGAAAACATTTTTTATAATTTTGAGTTTTGATACCATCATACCCGATCTTGTGGAATGTTTTGGGAATTTTTCGAGAACTTTTTTTGAAAAAATAATCTTTTTATCTTTTTACGGATATTTGTCTTTTTATTTGATCTTTATCCTATATATATATATATAGGGAAGGGTTATTGTCAGAACCAAAAAAATGCGAGAACTGCGAGAACCAAAGATCAACCTATCAGATTTTTTATTATATTAATTTTTATTATTTAATTCAAAAGGGCATAATGGTAAAAAAAATTATATTTGACTTTTTTTTTACAAAAAAATCTTTTTTAGTTCCCGTTATTCTAGGATTTTTTTTTTTTTTTTTTTTTTAACATTGTGTGCACATGTGTTTTGCATTATGTGATAATTGTATTTTCCGTTTATGCATAGGTGTTTTGTATTTGCACATGTATCTATAAAAAATATTAATAAGTATGTATACAAACAACAAAACTTTATTAATACTTTTATGCAATTTTATACAAACAACAAAACTTTATTAAAAAACATTACACAAATATGTTTTATTACAAATATATGAAGCGTGCACATATGCATAATACAATGTTTTTAATAGTTGGTTCATCTTTTAATCCTTCAGGCACATGTTTTTCCTCATTGGCCACTCTCGATCTCTTTGTATGCATATGTGCATTCTTCATATTGCTCATTATACTCGAACCTGTAATCACAAACAAATAATAGAAGAATTATTTAATCATAACAACTAACAAAACTTATATGCACAATCCTTTCATAACAACTGAAATAAAACAAAAAAACAAGTTCATGAAACGGTAAAAACACATATGCATATAAGGTTTCAAATTCACAATCAAAAAACACATGCTGCATTAATCGGACGATATGAGCAATAAAAAGTAAGATTTGAACCGTTGCCTATTCCACCATTCAAAAACCAAAAAAACTCACGATACAAACCAAAAACGTTAGCTATAAGACCTACCAAAAAAAAAAAAAAAATCATAACAGAACATAGATCATATTTTCATTTAAGCAATGGATTTTTGGCATCTTCATATTCTATTTTTTGTGATGTATCGATACCAAACAAATATTTTCAACTGGTCCAGATTCAACCAAAAAAGTCCTAAGTCATTCCCATCAAAACTAACAGAATAGCCAAAATTTACCTATAAAAAACACATGTGCACACTGAGACGATAAGAGAAGCACATACTTAGCAACCAACCACGTTTGGCACCAATCGAGTAATAACAACCTGTTATCAAAAACTACTTATGAATGAATCATAACTACTTATGAATGAACCATTAATAACAACCTGTTATCAAAAAACTAAAATTCGATTTCAACTGATCTAAATATAACATAAATCAACATCAAACTATAAAAAAACATAATCAAAATTACACAGGAATATTATCCAAAAACATGATCAATGCATAAGATTAGTTATTAACACAACTCAAAATAAACCGAACATAAATCAAAACAAACCGAACATAGATCGAACACTATGAAACACATATGCACCCTTAATTTTTTATTTATTTATTTATTTATTTTTTAAAGATTCTCACTTTTTTTAAAGCTTCATTTATTCGAAAAGATATCTTAATTAAAAAGGCTTTTTAAAGTTAAAAGACCAGGTAACTCCAAACACTCATAATCAGAATAATGCAAGAACCAAGCTTTTGCAAAGTAACATGTTTATTTATAAAACAAAATAACAAAATGAATAAAAATGAGTATTTGTTAATCAAAAGAACACGTTATTCATAAAACAATAATACTTGAGCACATATTTATTAAGATGTCTTGCAAAGATATATGTGCAGTCTATCATATTTACTCTTTTATCAAGCACACATGATACGTGACCAAAAAAGGAGATATAACCTTACCGCTACTTCCACATATTAAAGTGACATTTTGATCAGATAAGAGTAGCTAAATTGTCATTCCATATATTATAGTGACATTTTGATCAGATAAAAGTAACCAAATCAGTCATTCTAGTATTCCACATATTAAAGTGACAGTTAATAAAAGATAGAAATATCTATGTAACTTTACATTTATTAACTTAACATATGACTATTATCACCCAATAAATAAATCGCTTCTACCCTCATCACACAAAGCTAATAACTAGGTTCAGTGACAAAAGAATGACATAAAGGAACCATAAATGTTGTAAACGATTTTTTTAAGGAAAACAAATAAAAATTACGAAATCACAAATCAACTTTCGTAAATATAAAAAAGAAGTTTGATTGTCAAATTACGAAGTAAAAAAATAAAAACTGGTATACCCATAAATGTTGTAAACGATATTTTTAAGGAAAACACGAAATCACAAATCAACTTTCATAAATATAAAAAAGAAGTTTGATTCAATATCAAATAAAAAGATCAAACCTAAAATAACTCTAGTTTTAAATCGAAAAACAGATATCTAGTTTTAGATCGAAAGTTTTATCATGTCTAAAACCACATATTTCAGATCGTAAACGAATCTTAGAGAACATACTTTTTGCTCAAATTAAAGCCAAAAAACGAGTTATACAGAAAAAACTTACAATATTTTAAGATGACTATGGCGGCGGTTGTTAGTAGGTGAGAGGAGGGAGGTGTTAGATTGAGGTGAGGATCTGGGAACCGATGTATTTGTGAGGGGAGGATGGCGGTTATGTTTAAGAAGAAGGAACCGGTTTATTTTTATCCTAATTATAATTATGTATAAATTCTGTGGTGATACAAAATTACTTAAACACCCTCCCATCCTTTTTATAATGTAACCTGAAGTTTCATTATATTACAATTATGCCACCTTATTTTGTAGCCATTGATCAAATATCTAATGGCTAGGATTGGTTCTCACAGTTCTCGCAATTTATTTGGTTCTGAAAATAACCCTACAATATATATATATATATATATATATATATATATATATATATATATATATATATATATATATATATATATATATATATATATATATATATATATATATATATATATATATATATAAATATATATATATATACCTCTATATAAAGGAGGGTTTGTTTGAATCGATCTACCCTCAAAAAAAATCAAAAAATGACACGTGGCGTTCTTTTCCCCAAAACTATGTCCATCGTCCGATCAATAATATTTCGGGAAGCATTAAACATAAACCGTTTCTAAACTATTATTTCAACTGCATTCTTCTTATACACGCTCCATTAATCAGTTTCCCAATTCAGTTTCAATTCCTCCAGTAATTTCAACCATTCTAAACCACACAGAAAAGTCATACCGATTCAAATTCAAATTTGATCCATACCATATTGCTGATCAAATCATCGATTCAAACCCTTTTTGTCAAAACACTGATTCAAAAACATCAATTCAAACTCCATTATCTTTCTATGACTATGTCTGATTCATAATTATTACAGATAATATTGGGGCTTAATCAAGAATCATGCAAAAATTAAAAAAAATTTGTGGTATGGGTTTATTGTTTTTCTAATTCATCATTTATGATGATCCATAAATTCGTTTTTTTCGAATGTTTTTAAAGTATGCTTTTGATTTTCGAAAAAATGTGGTTATGAGTTAATGATGAAAACCTTAATTCGATTTTTCTTAAAATAATTGTGGGTTCATTGATTCTGGTTATCCGATAATGAAGATATCATTTAAAACTCAAAATAGACCCTAATTCAATTTTTTTTAATCAATTGTGCTTTCATTGATTCTTTGATTTGCGGTTTTTTTTCATTGATTAGTTATTGCATTTATATGATACTATTGCTTTTATGTTTATTCAATACGATTGTGATGAGATTTTTTTATAAAAAAAATATTCTTCATGATTGTGTTTAGGATGGAGATGATGAAGCATGGGGAGTTGTTTACCGGAGGTATTTTGTATGCAAATCATTGTTGTAAAGGTTGGTGTCTGTAATTTTTAACTCAATAATTATATGTAATTTTTATTTGTATGTCAATTTGTGCTTTATTTGATGATCACTATCGATCCTGTACATGATAACTTGTGTGAAAAAAAAAGTTTGATCTTTATCACTCTATATTCTTGAATATATGTGTATGACTTTATTCTAGCTCATCTTTTAATTCACCTTATGCTCCGCTCATAAAATTGATGTTTTGCAATGTTTTGTATAGTTTAGAAATTGTTTCTAAACATTGCTCACCGAAGGAAGTGGTTCGTTGAATATGAAATTAATGCATCAAATATTTGTAGTGACTTTCTTAAACATCTCTGTGGGCTCAATCTTTTAATCCCACTTAATGGAGAGACCCACCAAAGCTTTGTCCTCCTTTAAGAGGCTAATTAAGTGGTTCATATGGAACCACTTAATTTAGTAACCACCCGTTAGGAGAATAACGATATTAAAATCGAAGTACTAATTCTTCAAGACAATTTTACTAATTCGCGTGAGAACCGCTTAAAATCATTATTTGAGACATCATTAGCTGTTATCGTTTTTTAGTGGATCTGTTGATCCCAGTTGAGCAAACGATCTAATATAGAAACTGACTTAGAATAAAAGCTTATTAAGTATTACGCGGAATTTAACACTTAATATTAAGAAGAAGAACAGTTAACATTCAACACCTCAATATTATTTATTAATACGAATACTCTTACAGGATTAGGGTTTTGCAACCTTGAAGTGTATCGACCTTAGATATAAAACTTACGTATATCTAATCTAACCTAGAACCTCCTTTTATAGACTAAGGACTCCTTTGCACAATACAATATTTAAATCCCAAGATAAATATCTTTTCCATATTTAGTTACATCCTTCTTCGGCCGTGGTTATATCAACTGGGCCGTGGTTCCAAAGTTATTCTAGAGTAATTCATTATTCAAGGAACCAAAAACCCAACAATCCTCCCCTAAACTTGATACATTCCAAATGTAATTCTCAAGTTTCCTTTAAGCACAAAACATCTGAATTTGAGGATGTAGCCAAACACTTATGTGATTTAAGAATTGTCTCATATTTCATCAACAAATCATAAGCTTGACCATCATAGGGTAACAATATCTTGATAATACCAGTGCTTCAAACATCCGAGCAATAATTCCCGGATACTTATTCAACTGAGGATAATCACCTTCTACAAGCATGTGAATAACTTTTCCATAAACAGTTAAAACATGAACTCCACAAGTTTGATACAAAAACCATCTTGTTACAAAGACCATTGTAGAGTCCTTTCCACTCATGTTCATCATGAGTTGGTTCAAATAAAATCTTCAAATTATAATAGACCAGTCTCTCATGATAATCATTTTGATGTACTTCACCAAACTTATTCTTGTAAAGTCTCCAAAGATTCATCAAATCATCTCTTTCAAAGTAATGAAGCATTTGTGAAAATTTATTATACTCATAAACTTCATTGTTGAGTCTTTGAATTTTCCAAACTCCTTCACTTCCATCATTAAGGTGAAACTCATAAGAAACAATTTGATTAACATCTTCAACTTCTTTCAATCTTTTAGAATTAGATGTCTCTTGAATCTCGTGACTCTCTTTTACTTTGAATCCACTCATCATCTTTCTTAATCCACTCTTCATCCTTTCTTAGAATTCATTGACAAGAATCATCATGATTAATCTTCATACATCGTTCATAAATCTCAAGAATTCTTTCAAATGTACATTTATTAAGATTTTCGTAAATGTGAATACCGATTCTTAATAATTTTCTATTAGTACATTCCTCATCTCGTGCAAGTGAAGGAGGTTTCTTTCTTATAACTTGTTTCTTTATCAACTTTTGCCCATTCACCCAAAAGCCTAGCTTTTTCCTCATCATCCAACAAATTCCATTCTTGTGCGTGATATTCATCATGTATTTGTTGAGAAGCTTCAAGAAAGTTT
>OU343216.1:192177140-192188183 GCA_910596185.1 Chrysanthemum makinoi | reverse complement strand
AAAAGAGATCTATCAAGGTCTCTGATTTCAATAAATTAGTATCGAGGCCATAGAGAGAGTCTCTCACGATCTTAAGAATAGATACATGTTATAAACACTTATACAACCAACACATTATTCACCATGCCCGGATCACAAGATGATATGAAATCACTGCTTGACCGAACACCACTCATATACATCACCTAAGTCTTACGAATAGCAATGCTAAGTTTCCATGTCTGAAGAAGGCAGAAATGCCATCTATGGGCAATGAAGATGCAAAACTGGATTTCCAACATTGATTGGAATATGTGGGAAATTTTGGGGAAGGAAGCGGCAGAAGAGAACTACCACAGATCAGATGGTAATCTTATTCATGTACCTCAGTCTGCCAAGAATTGTTGGTAGTTAGAGAGAGAAACCAAAGTTAAAACAGATTGCTTCTTCAGAGCTATTTACGAGAGGATCACTTGAGTGATTTTCACTTCATGAATGATGCTAAAGATATTTGGTTGGCAATCAAGGCTAAGTTTGGAGGGAATGAGGAGTCTAGGAGAATGAGAAAATGCATGCTAAGACAACAGTTTGAAGATTTTCAAGTCTCTGAAGAGGAAGAAATTCACAAAGGCTATGAGGTTTCACAAGTCTTGAAATCAATTAGACCGGCAAGGCAAAGAAGCGGATAATGATGATTGCAACTCCAAGTTTTTGCTGATCTTTACACTCAATCCCGGCTACAAGTAAGCATTGCCTTCAAAACCAAAGGTGGGCTTGATATGATTACCTTTGATGAGTTGTACAACAAACTTAAAGCTCTTGGCATGATGTCGAAGTCCATGGGACATCATCTACGCTAGTCACACGATAGCTGTTGGAGCCTCCACTCCAAAGATGATCCATGCTCCAAGTCCAACTTACTCATCATCCTCTTCACACACCATCCATCATTCTCAATCTCAACTAGTGGTATAATGGAAGATATGCTTGATCCTTCTTTGCGATTATGATCCTCTGTGAGAGAACTTGCATATGAGGATTTTGATCGAGTAGAATCCAGAGATGGAAGAGATGAAGTTAAGTGGCAAGTGGTTATGCTCTCTTTGGACATCAAGAATTTGAGCGTAAGGAAGGAAGGAAGTTTGGTTTCGAGGAAGAGATCCATCAAGGTTTGACAAGAAGAAGGTCAAGTGCTTTACATGTCATCAGATGGGTCATTTGTCCAGAGAATGCAAGGATAGGAAGGCTAGAGATGAGGTAAGATACTCTTCCTATCAGCCAGAATCAAAGGGATGCTGGAAGCAACCTAGATCCTCGATTTGCTATGGTCACTGGATGCCAATGTGACCGGAAGTCACATGAGTCGAGAATGATGATGGTCCTGAGGTGATAATATTGGGTTGCTATCAAGCTATACTTAAAGATAGGCATGATCGATTTCCTTGATGGGCATCTCAGGTACAAAATTGTTTGTTTGGTTGTAGTAGCGTTATAATAAACAAGGAAGCATATGATATTTTGAAAACTAAATATAATGAATGCTATGTTGAAGTTGAAGCTTATAAACATAGTTTAAACACATTAGAAAGACAAAAGGTTTGGTTTGGAAGAATCAAATAGCTTATGATGAAGAAGATTAGGGTGTTAGAATGTGATCTAGATGTACACAAAAAATGAATTAAAAAGGAAGAAATTGAGAGAGATTTGATGTGGTGTCCCCAAAACATTAATGCTGAAAAGAAAAATTATATGTTGAAATTGCTAGGCATAATGAATGGTTCTTGAATGGAAATAAGTTAGCAAGTCACATCTATGCTAGTCAAACTCCTAATACTTCAATAGGCTTAGGCTTTAAGAAATATGTAGGTTTAGAAGCTAGGAATGACACACGTAAATCACACACCAAGGCTTAGCTAATATGTCAAAGAAGGTGACCTACATGCTGTACGTGGATCCATTAGAGGAATACCTATGCTTGTTGACCTTTCCATTACTGTTGACTTTGATGGATCACACCATCTTTATGGCAAAAGTCAAAGACTTTCCGACCCTGATTCTTCATCTAATGATTTTGTCTCTTGCTCTGGATGACAAATCTTACGATCAAGGGTCACTTCTTATGCCAGTGTGATTCAAGTGATAAGTCAGACCTACCCAAGACCTCACCCAAGCCTGCACCCAAGACTTCCTACAAGCCTTTAAGAGTTGCTGCTGAAGATTCATCTTCCAAGCCAGTTTCTCCGAGACTTGTCTTTAAGTCTTTGCATAATAATAATGTTAAAAACAATTCCTTTAATGTTTCGGTTTGAATACTTCCCTTGTAATAGAACATCTTTTGGTTTGAATAAATCTTCTAAACAGAAGACATGTTTTGTGTGTGGAAGTAAATTTCATTTAATTAAGGATTGTGATTTTCATGAACAAAGAATGGGTGTATGTGCTGGGAAATCTAGCCCAATGTGGACTAATGTTAATAGTATACCACCTTATATTCCCAAGCTACATAACAAACCTTCTCCTTGGAGAAGATCTGCAAGACCATATATGCAACCAACAAGTTCATACTTTAAAACTGGTTATTGGGCTGGATATGTTGACTCTTTGAATGATGGGAAGGTTATAGGGATCTGCTGTGAAGCCCTCAGCAGGTTGTTCTTGGACACAAAGGGGACCTAAATTTCAATAGAAACCCAAGAACAATGGTGGATCTTATAAATCTGCATGGCCTCAATCTAAAGAACCACAAGGCAGGTTCAAGTCAGTAATGACTTGAGCCTCAATAGTGTACTAACATTTTGTATATTTTTGTGTTGTTGTTGTAGGATCATCCTCTTAAGCACAAGAAGTTGGCATTGTTGATAGTGGTTGCTCAGAAGCATGTCGAACAGAGAGATATGATGCATGATTTGGTACCCCTTGAAGGAGGAGGAAATGTGACATTTGGTGGAAGTGATGGTAGAATCACTGGGAAAGGGACCATCAAAACAACTCAACTGGACTTTGAGAATGTGTACTATGTCAAGGAACTACAACACTTCAACTTGTTCTCATCTACAAATCTGTGATACTAAGAACAAAGTACTCTTCTCTAAGGATGAATGTCTTGTGTTGTCTAAAGACTTCAAACTTCCAGAAGATACATCTATTTTGCTGAGAGTTCCTCGTACTCACAATCTATACACATTCAACTTAAATGATGTACAGCCAGAAGGTGACTTGACTTGTTTGGTGGCTAAAGCATCCCTGGATGAGTCTACAAAATGGCATAGAAGGATGGCACATGTGAATTTCAAGACCATTAACAAGCTATCTAAACTGGGTCTTGTTGAAGGACTTCCTTCTAAAGTTTTCACAAATGAACATAATTGTGTTGCCTGCAACAAAGGAAAGCAACACAGAGCCTCTTACAAAGCAATTAATGTTGTGAGCCTTATTTGAACCTGATTGCTTCACATGGATCTTTTGGTCCAACTCAAGTCAGAAGCATAGATCACAAGTATTTTTGTTGGTTATTGATGACTTTGCAGTTTTGTTGGGTATTCTTCTTGAGGACTAAAGATGAAACCTCTCCAATTTTAAAAGAGTACATTACTCTTGTTGAAACCAGTGAACAAAGGTTAAGGGTATCCGGTGTGATAATGGGACAGAGTTCAAGAATGCTGTTTTGATAGAACTCTGTAAGTCTAAAGGAATCAAGAGGGACTATAGTACTCCAAGAACACCTCCAACAAAACAGGGTGGCTGAAGAAAGAAGAATAGGACCACGATAGAAGCAGCAAGATCTATGCTTGCAGACTCTAAGTTACCCACTATGTTTTGGACTAAGCAGTTGGCAAGCTTGTTATGTTCTAAATAGGTATCTATCACTAGACCTCACTTTAAGACACCTTATGAACTTCTCTATGGGAAAGTTCACTCTATTCATTACCTTAAACCTTTGGCTGCAAGTGACTATTTTGAAATACTAGTGATCCATTGGGTAAATTTGATGAGAAGGCTGATGAAGGATATATTGTGGGTTATTCGGCTCATAGTAAGGCATATATGGTATAAAATTTGAATGCTAAGAAGATTGAGGGGACCTTGAACCTGAGATATCTAGAAGACAAGCTTAATGTTCAAGGACAAGGTCATGTTTGGTCATTTGACCTTGATTACTTAACCAGACTATTTGGGCTATTCTAGACATGTGGCTAACCAAATGCAGATTACAAGTGTCTCCCACTGACAGTGCTGCTACCATGAATGCTAATTCTGATAGTGAGTTTGAGGATGATGAGCATCCTATTGTTGTACCTTCTTTCTCCCCAACAATTTTGGGTGATACTTCCATAATACTGGCTGTGAGAGTGAAGATGAGTCCAACTATGCAGAGGACCTTGCTAGACTTAAGAAACAGGAGTATGCAGCTAATCTAGAATGCAGAGGAATGCTTGAGGAGGTGCATGAGAAGCAATCAGTGGAAATCACATTTCTGCTGAAAGTCATCCTGTTTCTCCTATCATCACCAAATCTGCTGAAGGTGATGCTGTTTCTACTCCCATTTCTACTAGAGTGTCCACAGACTTTGGAGATCCTTATACACGTTTTCCAAGACCCTTAGATCTTGGTAATCATCAACCCAAAGCTGGAGTCTTCATCTCACCTTCCTATGATACTGACTTTGAACCTACTGTGACTAATCTTGATACTTCCATTGATGTTAACACCACTGCTACTAAAAGGATCAACCTTGCTCATCCACAGTCAAATATTATTGGTGATCCTTATGCACCTGTTAGAACTAGAGGCACGTGTAAAGTTCTAAATATGGTCATGGCTTTTTTATCTCTTATGTCTCAAATCAACAAAGAGACAATCACACAGACTATGATCATTGTCTGTTTGCCCTTTCTCTCTCTCAAGTGGAACCAACCAGTGTTACTCAAGCCTTGGAAGATTCAAGTTGGCTTGAAGCTATTCAAGAAGAGATGCAACATTCCAAAAAAGCAGGTTTGGATATTGGTCCCACTTCTGAAGGAAATATGCCATTGGGACAAAATGGATATTAAAATAAGAGATGCAAGGGGTGTTGTCATTAAAAACAAAGCAAGATTAGTAGCTAGGGGTATAGACAGAGGAGGGTTGATTATGTGAAGTGTTTGCACACTTTGCAGAGTAGAGGCCATACGGATATTTTTGGCTTATGCATCTTACATGGGTTTTATGGTATATCAAATGGATGTTAAAGGTGCATTTCTGTATGGTGAAATAGAAGAGGAGGTTTATGTCACTCAACCTAAAGGATTTGAAGATCTCGATCATCCACATCATGTTTACAAAGTAGTTAAAGCTCTCTATGGACTACATCAGGCACCAAGAGCATGGTATGCTAGGCTTTCATCATTTCTGCTGAAGCATGGCTATAGAAGAGGTGCCGTTGATAAAACACTTTTCACGAAGAGAATTCCACAGACATTATTCTTGTGCAAGTTTATGTGGATGATATCATATTTGGGTCCACTAAAGAAGCTTGGTGCAGGGATTTTGAGGAGCTAATGAAGGGAGAGTTTCAGATGAGTGCCATGGGGGAGCTTACTTTCTTTTTGGGTCTTCAAGTTCAGTGATGGTATCTTTACTCGTCGGACAAATATGTGAGGACATTTGAAAAGTTTGGTATGGAGAGTGTCGGGACAACACCTTATGAAGCTCCAAAGTAAAAAACAAACAATGAACCAGATCTACCTGTGAATGTTCATTTATACAGATCTATGATTGGTTCTTTAATGTATCTAACAGACTTCTAGGCCGACATCACTTTTGCTTTGTGAGTGCCTCTAGACATCAAGTCACTCCAGTTGCTTCCTATCTAAATGCAGTGAAGAAGATTTTAAGTATTTGAAAGGTCAACCTCATTTAGGCCTTTGGTACCCAAGAGAGTCTCCTTTTAAGCTAGAAGCATATAGTGATAGTGATTATGCTGGTGCAAATTTGGATAGGAGATCCACAATTGGAGGTTGCCAATTCCTTGGAAAGAGATTGATTTCTTGGCAGTCGAAAACAAACTATTGTGGCTACCTCATCTAGGCAGTATATTTGCTGCTGCAAATTGCGTGGGCAGTTCTTTGGATACAAAATCAATTGTTGGATTATGGGTATAACTTCATGAACACAACAATTTTATTGATAATCAAAGTACCATATGCATTGTTAAAAATCCAGTTTTTCAAAGTAGAACTAAGCATATTGAAATCAGGCACCACTTTATAAGAGATGCATATGAAAAACATTTGGTAAAAGTGGTTAAAAATACACCTGATGATAATGTGGCAGATCTGTTAACTAAGGCTTTTGATGGACCAAGGTTTCACCACCTTGTGGTCCATATTGGTATGCTTAACCCTTACTTACAAGAAGTTTAAGGGAGGCATATGCCTCGTGGAGGATTTTGGATGTAAACTTTGTATATTAGTTTATATATTTGCTAACACTAACCAACTGATGTTCTTTTAGTTTGTTTTGGTTTGGTTTGTGTGTGTTTCTCTGTGCTTTTGCGCTTGCATATATAAGTTGGAGTTTATTAAGTTTGGATATGGACATGTAAGCTTAAAAGTTTGTTTCTCTGAAAGCAAAGTCTGAAGAGACTAAAGAGAGCATATTGTATCTACTAAAGACAAGTACTGAAGTTAAAGATGCTCATTCATTCAAGTTACAGCTTACAGCTTACATTGCATATGATGAGTGTGTAAATACTCATCATTTTTGTACAAAATAAACCTACTGAAAATCATCTGAAAACACTCCGAAACACATCAAAATGATCAAAATATCACAAATCAGTGTTTTATGTGTTTTAAATGCAAAAAATATCAAAATCGAGGATGAAAACATATCAAATTTGCAAAAAATTGCAGTTTCAGTCCCCCAAGTTTCAAAAGTTGTCAAAATCAGTCCCTGAGCTCATAATTTCAAAAGTAAAGTCACCAAAGGTCCTTTTTAAATCATAAGTTGTCAAATTTAGTCCTTTGGTGAAAAATGTCAAAAGTTTGAGAAAATTACAAGAATGGTCCTTCAAGTTTGAAATTTGGCAGAAATGGCCCCTGGAAAATTGGAGAATGGCAAGTTTGGTCCTTATACTTTGTGAGATTGTCATTTTCAGCCCTTGGAACAAGTTTGATGAATTGGCAGTTCTGGTCCCTGGAATTTCAGAAGTTACACATTAGTCCTTGTAATATTTAATCCTTTATACCCATTTTGGACCTTTCACACACCTTGGACCCCTGTCAAAATACATTGTGACCCCCCTTGGATTATTATATCCTGGTCAAAATCTCAAACCCCAAAGTATTCTTCATCTCAATGCTTCCTGCAGCCCAGGTAATCCATCCCTCCTCCACCATGTTCCCCTCCACAACTAACATCCAAGCATCATTTAATGCATCACTAACCCCTCACCAACCCCCATTGGCAGAAGAAATTTGGCGCCAAAACACCATTTAAACGGTTGAGATTAATTTGAGCAATCCAAGGGCTGAGAATTGGTGGGATTTCATCAGAAGTGAGAGAAAAGAAGATTGGGTTATAAAAAGAAAGCAAAGAGAAGGAGCAAAGTAGTAGATGTTTTAGTTTCAATTTACTTTTATGTCGTTTTTTTTATTATGTCTTAGTTAAACTCTAAAGTTGTAATATTTTGCTCTTAAATATCAAACTCAAGTTACATCTTCAGTTTCATCAAGTTTTAATTATTAATTCCTAGTTTCATTCAGTCTTATGTTTATGTGCCTACTGTTAAAAATTTAAGGTTCCATTTCATAAAACCAAGCTTCACACAGCTTGTTTATCAGTTTAATAAGCTTATATAAGCTTTTTATAGCTTTTCATAAGCTTAAAGTCAAGTTTCAATCAAGTTTGAAACGGTCAACGAAAGTCAAACAGGTCTAGGAATTGGTAAATGCAGTTGGACATGGGTGAATCAGCTATGGAATTGGGTTGAAATGGAGCTAGTGTAGGGATTTATTTAGGTTAGTGTTCTCTGGTACTTTGTTTCAGGCCATTGTGGCCTAGGACTACTTGTAAGTCACTTTTAAAATTTCATTTGCAATATCTGTCTTAGTAGTTATAACTAGTTCTAATATCTTTAAATAGTTGCATTTAGGGTATTTGAACTTATTTGGATCATTATCTTAGGATAGTTTAGAGTTTAGCTCAGATTTACTTGTTTAACAGTAGTATCAAGGGTGTTTGGTTTTCTGGAATTTTCATCTAGAAGCTAATAAGTAGTTAAGTTCATTTGTATCATGTTTCTCAAGTATAATTGAACTTAGTTTGGTCATTAAATTGGGTCTGCTAGAGTTAAAAGTCAATATCCAACTCAAACAATCTCAACAGTTAACTGTTGAGATTTTTGGACATCCAAAAACTTATTTTATGTTCCAAAGTTATAACCAAGGCTTGCAGAGGTTATATTTCAAACATTAACATCAATCTCAGTGTCTAAAATCAGTGGCAAAACTCAAAAAAGTCAACTTCTCATCTTTAGTTCAAAAGTCAAAAAACTGAAAATCTGTTTTGAGCCCAATTACAAGGATTTTTCTAGGATTCATTTTTGGGTCTTATTCTGTGAAATTTGAAGTTTCATAGACTTCAACTGGTTCTCTACTTTATTAGAATTTTTGTGAATTTTGCAAATATGTATAAGCTTCACAAGCTCCTTCTTTTTGGGCCTTTCTCCCCTTCTTTGCTAAGATCATCTGAGATTTTCTCGGAAAGTGCAAGCCATTACACGGTGCTCAATAGAGGTTCTCATGGCCTGATTTTTGGTACACTTGGGTCTCACCTGGTCTATCCAAGTCCCAGTTGGTGATTTTCATCTTGAGCTTAATTTAAAGCTTGTGCTTGTATCAACAGTTGGTACCCACCCATGTTTTAAGCAAAATCTCAAATCATCAAATCTTGTTATCTTGCATTCCAGTGTTTAAGGCTTGTTGTTTTTAGTTGAATTTTGGTTAATTTAGCCTGTTAGAACTTCATTGCTTGAGTTGGTGGCTTGTTTTAATCATTTGGCTTGTTTAAGTGCTTATTATTAAGATCATTCCACATCAGTTTCATAATCTTGTACACAAGCACCTGTTTTTATATTTTTCTCAGATTTAGAATATAATTTTAGAGTTTTCCTGAATTTTTCATATTTTTCTAAGTCATTTTGCTATTTTTCTTGATTTTTATTAGTTTTTAAGCACTTTTAAATAGCATTTAATACAAAAAATTAAAAAAAGGTTCAAAAAAATAAGTTTTCATTTTTATTAGGCTTAGATAAATATAAAAAGTAGAAAAAGTAATTTTCCAGATTTTTCATAGTTTATTTGGTAATTTTTAGTAATTTAATTAGTTTTTAATAGTTTAAAATTCATAGAAAATAGATAAATAGTCATAAAAATACAAAAATAGTTTTGAAAATTCTAGTTTGATATTTTAGACTTTTCCATTTCATAATTTTATTTTTCTGGCTTAATTTCATATTTTCTTGTATTTAAGGTAGTTATTTAATAGTTAAAAATAGTTTTAATTAGATAATTAGTTATAAAAATAATTTTCTTTTTCCATAAATTTTCTTTTATCATTAGGTTTGTAAAAACATCATTTTCATATTTTTAGGGTTAATATTGTGTAAGTTTTACTTTTAATTTGTCATTCGTAGTTTTTTTAATTACAGTTTATAAAAACATAAAAACAAAACATCATTTTAATTATAGTGATAGCGTTTATTTAATAGATTTTATCTTTTTAATTTTCTTTAATTTGCATTTAAGCCATTGTAATTTGTTGGCTTTTCCTTAGTTATAATCATAATTCATAATCTCTTTTTGTTCAAACTTCCGTCACTACTCGTTGATTGATCCATTGCATAGCTCATTGGGACATAACGACGGGGAGACCCTATACTCCTCAGATCTTCATTGTATTGGTTTTGAGCAGTTTTAAGTCAGTTACATCATCATTCACAAGTGGCAGTTTGCGTGAGATAGACTTGATTGTTTGAAGGTACAATCAACTTCAAAAAGAAATACAAGATTCATAACTATACATGATCTACTGAACCTATACTAAGTTACTAGCATCTACTAGCTCATATCATCAATTCCAACTGCTGGATATGCATGACCAGGATATGCATGACCAGTATGACGAGCTAAGGATCAAAATAGGAAGGATGGATTAAGGAAAAAGATGAAGATGAATACTGACAGATGGATGTGTGATATGACTTTGTCCTTGTGCTTCATCCGCTGGTTTCACCAAAAGCAATCAATCCATCTTCCTTTTACCCTTTCCCTTTACGATATGAGATGAAGCACCAAACCATGGCGCAGGAAGAGCGAACACCACCTGTTTAGATTGAGGTGGTGGAGGTTGAGGGTGTGAAGTTATCTCCTAGTGGAGTCATCGAGTCATCGGAGAGACTCACTTGGATCCACTACACTGCCATCTTCAGAAGAAGGGGAGAAAGGGAGATTTTCTTGGTCGTGATGTTTGTGGAGGAATATAAAGTCGCCAAAGGTTAGTATCATCACTTGATGATGATGATGATGATGGTGAAGAGGTTGGATCAATAACCTCAGGTTTGGTATTCATGGTTGATTGTGGTTGATTGTGGTTTGTGATGTAATTAGGGTTTTGTGATGATAATTGGGGATAAATGATGTATGTGAAGTGTGCATTGGGATCATTATATAGACGGATTCAAGGTTTAATGTGAGTTTGGTGGCACAGTAATGCTCCAGATATTTACTGAGGATAATCTTTTATCTTGAGAGGTTTCTGCTGAAGCGGATTACTTCAGCAGATTGACCGTGTTTCTGCTGAAGTGTTACTTCTTGGTTAAGTTGAAATACACGTAAGATATAGTCAACGTAAGTTCCGATATTTTTGACTATATTTTGGGTAACTTCTACCAACCCATTACTCGCATATCTTTGCTTCAAATTAAACGATTCCCTCTTCACATACGTTCACAATACTTCCATTTGCAAGAATCATAACCCTAACTCATAATTTCACTTATGGCGCTTCAATTGAAAAGGGATC
>OU343216.1:192133751-192177040 GCA_910596185.1 Chrysanthemum makinoi | reverse complement strand
AAATCTATATTAAGCTCATAACAATAGTGCTTATAACATCGCACTTTACAATCAAATAAATAATACTTTTTTTTCATAACATAATAACTAAACATAACATCCCCCCACTTGAGATGAACAATATGAGAGTTTGGGGGTCTTCAATGATCTTTAAGGATATGTCGGATTGTGAGATTCTGGACCTTTCCACTTGAACCTTGAACTTAGGCAAATAATGACTTCCTAATTACAAATAAAGACTACAAGGTAGGCTAAGGTGTAATGGTGTATCGAAACAATAATATGGGTGAACAAAATGAAGAAATGGCTCAAAAGGGTGTATCTAGGGGTATCTTGCACTAAAGGAGAGTGCAACAAAAGGGTTTAACATGGGGGTTGAGAAGTCGAGGTGACTAATCGATAGACACACAATGGTAGGCTATTTGGGTGATAATCCTATAATCTGCCTTCTTAAACTAAACAGTCCAAATACATCGAGCTAACTCAACATACCTCATCTATGGTCTCAAAATGATGTAAAGGCCAAGTTCTAAAGTTTACAAGCTACCGGCACACTCATAATTTGGTAGATTTGATGTAAAAATTTGGAAATGGATAAGGCTAATCTCACCATAAAATATCAGGGTTAAATGTGTGCTCGGCTAAGGTCTAATCCGATTAGGTTAAGAAAAACATGTCAAAATTTTAAAATTGACATAATTTTTCAAAATAAACTAGAAAAGCGAGGGCAAAATAAAGTTCAAGAGACAATTCTACTCCCGTCCCCCACTTGAATTGTACAAAGTCCCTTTTGCACTAAGCTTTAAATAAAGGTGAAGAGAAAAGTAGAGTTAGAGCGAAAACTTCTCTGAAATTTGCTCCAAAAAGAAAGAAGGCCCACGAAAAGAGTCGGTGCCCGCTACGAGCAAACTTCAATCCCTGAAATCACACTACCGGACAAAAAATAATTAACTTTCGAATCACGGTTGCAGTTAGCATATGCAACAAGCCTTTTAAACCACTTGGTGTCCCAAGTGGACGGGTGTAGTCTCGTGAGGGCTTACAGGGAACATACCCATAAAGTTCATTTGAAAACTAATACAAGGTTATTGTGTTTAAAATAAAGAAGTGTTACAGGATAGTTACGCCGCTCCCATATACGCGTAACTCCCATAAGGAGTTACGCCGTAATTGAGCAAAACCCCGGATGCTACAGGTGTGGCTATGGCGTAACCATTGCACGGGGTTACTGCCGTAATTGGTAATGCTCAAAGAAGATGGCACAAAAGGTATGTTAGGCGTAACCATATAAGGATGAGTTACGTCGTAACTATGAACAGATCAGGTCCCCGTCGATGCGCAACAACTTTTCCCGAAATCCGCAAAATGGTTAGAAACACAAAACCCAACAGAAATGGAAATAAAACAAATGAAAGGGATAATTCGGGTTGTCTTCGACACTTTTCTTTATTTACGAGTCTTTAAATTAGACTCAGAGCCTAGGGGCTTTATGGTGGCCTTCGAACTAGACCAACTTCCTCCATATCCTTCATCAAGTTATGTATGATTCAAGCAACATTGGTAGCAGTGCGGAGGTACTCTTTAGTCTCGATCTTCTGAATTTTGCAAAACTTTTCGTCCGGACCCAAATGGTATCTAGTGAACTCATACTTTTCATTTCTATAATGGTGGCGGCCTCTTATCGGAATGCCAAGAAGTTTGCACCATTTTTTCTCATATGCTTCATCGTCGTGGTCAATGTATCCATCTTCACCTTGTAGTTCAAAGTAATCTATATCATCTTCGTCGGACTCCATATCTTTAAGCCATTTATTGTCGAGTAAATTTTCCACTAGCACCTGTTTGCATTCCTCTTTTATTTTCGATGAATCCTTGGCACCATTATCCAACTCTTCATTTGGAACTTCGGCTTGGTGCGTCTTTACTCATACATCCGTTCCAGATCTTCTCCTTAGTTAGCGCATCTATCTTTCCATATTTGATTTTTACCAAATTGCCAAATCCTAACTCGCCTAGCCAAGGCAATTCTGTTCTTTCTGAGTCATTAGTTGAGGTCCATAGGAACTCATCTTCCCCAACTCTCTCTATACTACTTCCC
The DNA here is from genome assembly GCA_910596185.1 of Chrysanthemum makinoi. NCBI lineage: Eukaryota > Viridiplantae > Streptophyta > Magnoliopsida > Asterales > Asteraceae > Chrysanthemum > Chrysanthemum makinoi. The sequence continues at coordinate 192,174,942 of OU343216.1, read as the reverse complement.
CCATTACATTTATAATAAAAAGGGTTGCAAGATGCCCAAATATTTCCGTTAGGGGTTTTATTTTTCACACAATGACTTCGTTCCTTCGTCTCATTGGTGTTGCTAGAAGGAATATCGTTGAGAGGTTTAATGGTCTTTTCTCAAAGAATATGTTTTTCATATTTGAGCTCAAATTTCAAAAAAACTGAATTAATGATTGCTCCCGAACCTCTTTGAAGACCAATCACTGAGGATAGGTTTCCAAAATCAACGCCATGTCTTCAATTCATGAGGGCATATCCAAAATTCGTTCTTCACATTGCCACCCCCGTTGAAATACTCACTAAAGGTTTGCAAGTTGGCCATGCTTATGAACTCATCTTTACGTGATTAGTAAGGGCCTGTAGTAGTGCTTGATGGGTAGTTCTTCCTCTTCGTTAATCGAGAATTTAGCTAATCTTTCTTCATCGTTAAGTCTGATCCATGCTCACATCATTAATCCTCTCCTTATCGACCCCTCTATTACGAGGCTTCGTTCGAAGCGCATGAGGCCCATAGATCATAACACTCATTATCAATTGCAATAGCCTTACACCTGATTCTCTCCTTTGGAGTCGTCTATTGGGGAGACTTCGTTCCTCGTATCCGAGGTTATGCGTAATTCGATGTTTGTTTACTGCGTAACTCTCTCTTCGCCATTAGCATCATTGTCTTTATTATACTCATCGGTGGATTTTTATTTTCAGAAAACACGCACATACTGTCCGATTTGTTCTTTTGTGCATCATTTCTTCTTTGTACTTGCCCAAGCTTCCAAATCATAGTTTCCAAGTTTTTAGTGATCGTCTGGCTAGAAAGGCTCTTGTTTGTATAATCTTGAAAGTTTTTCAGCCATTCTTCTTGCTCTTTCTGTCTTTTAGTTGAATCTCGGGTATTTGTTAATTATTTCCTCCAAGTTAGCTCTTTACCACCCATCATTAATATGGGAAGGTCCTCCACGATAGCCACTACCATTACGATTATCCCGGTAAAGCGGTTGATTTTCTCCATATTTAGCTTCTTCGATTGTGTTCTCTTCGTTAATGAAGACAATTCTTGGTGAGATGTCCTCCCCCACAACTTTTGCAACCTACTTGGATTGCATGAACAGTTCTCGATCTTGAGCATATCGCCAGATTTTCTAGTTTGTTAGTGATGGCGGCAATTCCATCAAAACTTCCACCGTGGTTCTTTTTGCTTCCTCCATCGTGCCATTCTGGAATGATCACCATTTTAGGATGGCTTCAATCGCGAGTAGGATTCATGCTCGAATGGGTCCTTGGTAGTCCGCATCGTCTTGTAGTCACGTTGATTCCTTTGTAGAAGATGTTTACCTTTGCGGTTGTTTAGATCATGTGTAGGACACTTGTAGGAGATCGTTATCTATCCCGTGCTTGATACAACGTTTCATCGTCTTCTTGCTTGAAATTATGGATCTCTCAAGAGCGGTTAGATATCTTCGACCGGACACAATATCTCGGATAAAGTGCTTTTTAGTAGAGCCCATGTATCAATGCCCGTGGGCAATCTTTTGATCCATCTTCTTGCGAAGAAGAGTCATGGGAACACCTTAGCATAAAAGCATTATGAGACACACCGGTGTTGAAAAGGCTTGCGATGTACAAGACATTCTCTGTGTGCTCATCGCATCTTCGTCCTGTTTTCTGAAAAAAGGTTAGAACGAAACTCCCTCATAAATTGGTCTTTAATCTCAAACGAACATTAGCTCCAATTGCGGTCTTACGAGCCCTGGCCCTTGTTCTTCTCTTGTCAACGCCAAATATTCTTCAAGAGTGAGGTCATCAATGTTAACAACTTCCATGGTACTTGAAACTTGAAAAGAGATCGTGAGAATTTGAGAAAATTTTAAAAAATGAAAGACTTAATGAAAATCCTAATATAACTCCCCGCGAGGCCAAAAAATTTGATGCAGGTTTCCGACGAGGTTTTAATACTTATAAGTCTCGTTATACCTATGGTATACCCTAATTCCTGAAGGCGTGCGGTCATGTGTAGTGTAGTATTTGGTAAAACCGGAATTCGTCCCAAGAGCTATATGTGCGGATTTAAACTAAGTCTAGGTGTCACAGATTTTAATATGATTTTGATATTGAATTAACTAATTAACTACTAAAGCAAATAAAGTGAGGGTTGAGATCAATAGAGGAGAGAGGTGCCAACCTAGTTACTCATCCTAATTAGTAGTGTTTACGTCTAATTACTTCCAATTACTTCAGGTAGGGTCAAAGTCGCTAGGACAACATTTGGTCAGTTCATCCTAACCTATCAGCAAAGGGTCCCACTGCGGTGACCCGTCATATAAGTCCAGTTGTTCTTAGTCCCCTAAGCCAAGTCATTAAGTCCGCTACACATGCTAGATTCATAACAATGAGTGCCCGGGTGCTAGCAACTTAAACACTCATCCCCGACTTCTTAAGTTCATCCAAACGGTAGGTGATCGGTTAATTAATCGCATGCAAAAAAAGGGTCAGAGTTGGTCATATCTTACCCTCCCCTCTCATCCTACTTACTTAGGATCAGCTTGGTCATATCTCCTAAGTAACTAGCCCTCTTGCCATTCAAAACTACCGAAACAAGGGTTGCTACCAACAAACTATGCATGCATACACTTAGAAATAATTATACGGAAGCAATGTAAAAGCAAATAAAACAATTAGAAATCATAACTAGGCCAAGCACGGAGGTGCTTTCGCTCATATTAACTAAAACAATCAATTCAATGTTTAACATTACGAAATACATTATTTGAATGTAAAGAAAAGATAAAATGCTAATGCTTATCGTAGGGGAGTGATTTCTCCCTTGAAGATAGCTCCATATGCTCCTCTAGATCTGCCTTCGATTTCTACTCACGTTCACTTGATGTTGTGTGTGAAATGGGATGCTTTGAAATTCTGGAAATCATTAGGTATTTATAGGCGGATAGGTTTCAGTGTAACTAATGTTAAGAGTTATGCCGTAACATACAATTCTTCGTATTTTGCGAAAATAGATGATTTATGGCGTCACTAGGGAAGGAGTTACGCCCGTATCTTCAATAAATCTTGGTTACTTAAGTAATGAGACAATAGTTCGGCGCAGCTTGCGGCGGCGCGAGCCTCATTTGACCTAGTTGGTTACGTCGTAATCTTTGGGAGAGTTACGCCGTAATCTTCGTTGATTTGGTTTTCGACGCACTTTAGTTACGGCGTAATGTGAGAGAGGCGTTACGCCGTAACTTCTTCAAAATAAGCATACTATGATAAATCTTCAATAAACTCTCCAAATCCGCGTCTCTTTAGCTCCAATGCTCGTAATTTACGTGAAAGTGAAATATAGAGGAAAATAAGCGTAAATCCATATAAATGATATAAAATATGAGCATTATCTGGGGAATTGACACTTAATATTCAGGACTATTTGATGTTATCATTATGCTTTCTTGTTTAACATGTCTAGCTATATTTCTTATGTGTTTCCTTAGATCTATGAAACCTAGTTATTAATTATTGTTAGGATGTTTCTTATCTTAATTGTATTGGCTTAGAAGTGCAACTAGGCATCAATTGTTGTGTTTAATGCTTGAATATTCTTTGTGAAAGGGAGGCTTATGAATGAATTAGTTTAAGGACTTATGGATTTCATAGGCTAAACCCAAAGGTAACCTCAAAGAGTTAGGGCATACGCATTCCCTACAACCTTAGGAATACAACGCGTTAAGATATGGTGTGACAATTCAACCGACCAATAAAAGATAACTAGGGAGTAATAGTATCTAGGTAAACACATTTTAATCATCATACGAACACACATCAAATAGACATAAGACTACCCGTAGTAATTAGATAATTAGATAGTAGAAGTAATCGGTAGAAAATACCACCCCCAAACCAATTGCCCTGAGATATTTACCTTAGCTTTCTAAAAAACCAATAAAAGATAAAAAGAATCATCCTCAACCCCCACCTTAGCGTAATACATTTCTTTCTAGAATTCCTATTCCCCTAGAGAACGATATCAATCTTTGAGGCTTACCCAATACTATACTACAACGATTAGGTTCACTGACTAGGTGGTTGAAAAACTTGCTCGAAGAAAAGGAAGTTCCTTTGACCCCGAACGCGCATCTTGACGCCAAGAAGTTTTTGCAGCGTGCCGGGAATAGAATAGTTAGTTTGATATTTTTTCGTTTAGGTTCCCTTTTTGATTCCTATCAAGTAAGATTTTTTCTCATTTTTAGTTTCCTTGTAGTCTATCCCCCTTCTTCGTGACTTTATTAGTAATCCCATCACTTTTCATCATGGAAGGTGATAACTCGCCATCAAACCAACCACCTCCCATCGACCCAACACCAATTGACCCGCCAAGAGGCCGTACTCTTGGTGAATACTCTAGACCGAGCCACCAAGGCTATAGGAACACCATTGAGCCCCGATCAAGAAGCTCAAACTACTGCCCTGCGATCCGACACCATCCGGTTGGTGCAAAACGGATGTGCATTACATGGACTTCGTTCTGAAGATCCTAATCGGCATCTCAAGGACTTCCTTAAAATCGTTGATTCCATCGACCTTGATGCTACCACCGCGGAGACTACGCGTTTGCGTCTCTTCCAATTTTCTCTACGGGACCAAGCTAGTAATTGGCTTGGCGAATTCCGCCGGATCCATCTCAAGTTGGGATGATCTCACCACTCGTTTCCTCGCCCAATTTTTCCCGGCGGGAGAACTACCAAACTTAGGAATGACATCTTGATGTTCCAACAACGTCAAGGAGAAACTCTCACGGCGTGGACTCGATTCAAGGACTTACTCCACAAAGTCCCTCATCACAGCATCGATCTTTGGCTTCAAGTCCAAATCTTTTATGATCATGCCAACTTCCTCAAGCCAGGCGATCCATTGACCGAGCGGTGGGTGGAAGGCTCAGCATAATCTCAACGAAGAATCATGGAATATCATAGAAGTGCTTGCCGGTCAAAGCTACGAAGACTAGAGTGAATCTCATGAAACCCACATAAGAACGGTAAATGCCATAACAATATCTCATGAGCCTTCCAACATTACCAAAGATCAAGTTAGTGCTCTTGAGAAAAGGATCGACTATCTAGTTGAGAGGCAAAAGAAAGCACCTGGACCAATCCATTGAGCAACGGTTAATTTCACCGACTTCGCCAACCACCCAATACCTCTCTCTGAATCACCTAGCCATGAACAAAATCCCGATTATGTCGACGCTTCGATCTACCTCTCCAATTCCTCTCCACCAAGCTTCAAAACACAAATGAGAGAATACATGGCACCCATTCGGAGATTAGCCAAATTTGAAGAATAGGTTTATAGGCAAAGGAAGAAATGCGAGCAAAAATGGTGGAGATGATGAACTTAGTGAAAGAATACACTAAGACGAAGGTTCCCGAGAAGGTGTTAGTGAGAAGCTTGATGCCGCGTTATCCCCACTTTGTTTGTTAACGCCATTTCCATTATTTCCGATGAGGGTGGAGTAGTTGAGAAGAAGGATCTGAGAGCGCAAGAATAGTAAGGACAATGATGAGGCTCGGGCCGATGATCAACCCAAAATCATTGAACACTACCTTAATCATGAGATCAATAAAAAAACAATTGTTAACCAAGTGAACAACTTTAGGTACAATGATCTTCTTAGGAAAGCCCTCTTAGGTGAAATAAAAGAAGAAGAATACGACACCACTTATGGGACCTATGTACGAGTTGATTCTGAGAAAACCAAGAACTAAGAAACAAGAGATTCCTGGGAACTTCATAATACCATGTAGCATTGGTGACTTAGAGAATATAAATGCCTTAGTCGATCGTGGGATCCAATGTAAACATAATGCCGCTATCAGTCTATAATAAGTTGACTAAGGAGGAACCAACCAAGACCAATCTTAGACTTTCCTTAGCAAATCACCCATATTTTTATCCCATAGGAATAGCGTAGGATGTCTTAATTGAGATTGCAAATATTGTCTATCCGGTGGACTTCGCAATTGTAGACATTGAGGAAGATAAACACATGTCATTAATCCTTGGAACACCTTTCCTAGCCGCCGCCAAGGCAACCATCAAATGCGGTGAGGGTGTCATGATACTCAAAAGTGGTAAAGGACAAGTTAGGATACCTATTGTTCCGAGATATCCTTTGAAGATTATGGAGAAGATAAAGAATAAGAATTCGCAGGTCTCCAATAATCTTTAATTAAGAAGAAAATTGTTGAACGGGGAAAAAGGGATTAGAGATTTCATGAGTCAGGGGATGGATTCGAAATTGTGGAAACGTGATAAAAAATTAGGGCACAACTACACCACGGAACCACTCCCTCAAAAGAACCTTAAAGAATTTTTGAAACGAGACAAGGTGCTTTTGTATAGATCAAAATTAAAAGGATTAAGAGGAAGGAATATGTCAAAATGGTTTGGACCCTATACGGTGAAAGAGACTAATCTAAAAAGTAAACCGTTATCATATTAGACGCCGATGGGAGGGAGTTCACGGTAAGCATACAACGTATACAACCCTATGGTGAACGCTTAGTGAATGAAAATGATGACGGTAAGGAAGTCAATGATATGAGCACGACTTGAAGTCTAGCTACAAGACTCATAAATAAAGAAAAGTGTTTCGTGGGAGGCAACCCATGCTTAATAGTTTGCTTGTTTGTGTGTCATATATCTTTTCATTGTTGTTTATTCTCATGTTTGATTTTGTGAAAATGCTTTATTTTGTCTTTAACCTCGTCTTAATTACATATAAAGGTATTTTACAAAAGATAAGTGTATGGAAGATTACATAATCGTTTTGAAGAACGTGAACATGAGAATTGCAATTAGTGAAATTGATGTATATGTGTGTTTGTTAGAGTCAAATGCTTGTATCGAGTCATAATGGATGTTTTGCGTGATTTTTTCCGATTTTAAAGATGTAATTTTTGAATTTTTGAGAAACGCAGCAGGACCGGTTTACTGTCATGACAACTGACGGCGGTCGGATTAAAGCCTAACGACGCAGTCAAGCGTAAACAACTTATACAATTTTTTCGTTTTCGTATACTTATAAATTTTGGAAATTCTCGGTGTTAATTTTCCGGAAAAGCTAGAACATCCATTCCACAAGCATCATATCCTAGTGTAGTGTGTCATATATAGTTTTCTTCGCTGATTTTACGTGAAGGTTTCGTTTGTTTTCTTAAGTTATGCGAGTTGTATTTGGCAAGAAGAAGAAACACAGCATTGGATGGAGCTTATCACGTATGCATTCTTCTTGGAAAAGAATTTAACCGCAACTTCATACGGATCCTACCGAGCTAATCAGGGGAGTACTAGTTTCTTTCTCATTTACTTACCTTCCTTTATCATAGCTTTGATACTTTCGGGGAACATTGGGGACAGTGTTCAGTTTAAGTGTAGTGAGGGAGAATAAAACGGGAACTTCGAAACTATTCTTATCCTTGATTATTTCTCTTGTCCTTGGTAAATTGTGTAATAAACTATGATAAATATTTGTTATGGAAATTTTAGCACCAAATTTAATTTTTTTAATGACATGTACGAGCTAAAACTTTAGTCTTAATAAAGCATCTCATGGATAGGAGTTATATGACTAGCAAAAAAACCGTATACCACTCAAATTCCACCCAAAAATGTGAGGTTCGCCCCTAGATCTTTAGGAATAAAGCATTCACCTTTAATGCTTAGAGAGTGTACCGGTAGTATAATAGATTCTAGAACTTGTTTTGTGATTGATGAGTGTGTAAATACTCATCATTTTTGTACCAATTAAACTGCAAAAACATCTGAAAACACTCAGAAATGCATCAAAATGATAAAAATATCACAAATAAGTGTTTTATGTGTTTTAAATGCAAAATATCAAAATCTGGTGAAAAACGTATCAAGTTTGCATAATTGGCAGTTTTAGTCCCCCAAGTTTCAAAATTTGTCAAAAACAGTCCCTGGTAAATCTAAATAAAGAAAAATATCATTTTAAGTCCCTAGGGATTCCTAAGTTTTCAAATTGGTCCTTGAGATTTAAAAATTACAAAATTACAACTTAAGTCCCTGAACTTTGTAATTTGGCAAAAATAGTCCTTGGAAAATTAAAATGTCAAAACCGGTCCTTGCACTATTAAAGTTTGTCGCTTTCAATCCTTGTGTTAACTTTGAGAAATGGGCAGATTTGGTCCCTCAAGTTTGGAAGAATTTCAGTTTTGGTCCTTGTCATATTATCCTAAGCCAAGCCTTGTCAAAATGAATTGTGACCCCTGCCATTTCACCATTTGGACCCCTCATTGCTGTTTTTGGACCGCCGTGTCAAACAAAGTCAAACCCTCCTATTTACGCCACCTCCTGCTGTTCTTCCCATCATGTTGCCTGCAACACACAAGCCATCTCCTATCACTTTTCATCTTTCTCCTCCCCTCATCATCACCACTACCCACTCAACCCTCCACATTAAATGCCACCCCCCTAGTTGATGAAATGCGGACCCTACAAGTCAAACGTCTTTCCTTAAAATGCTATCACAAAACTCACCCATTGGTCAAGCAAAGATGTGGGATACTCTCAGAAGGACACGTGGAGGATTTCTAAAAGCATAAAAGAGGAAGAAAGGCAAGAGAAGAAGTACCTTTGGATTAGCCATTGGTCGTTAGTGTAATTTTTAAAAGCTTTCTTTAAATTTCATGTCTTTTAATGTTTTAATGTTGTAAGCTTCCTCAAATTAGTGTAATGGAACTTAAATTTCAGTTTAATTTCAGTCTAATTTCAGTTTCATGTTTTGCTTAAAATTCTTTTAATTTCATGTCATTTAAATTTCTTGTTATGGTTGTTTAATGGACTCTTTAAGCTCATGTAGGCTCGTGACAAAGCTCATGAAGCTTTTAGATTCATTAAATCAGTTATAGATTTAAAAACGTAGAAAATACTAAAAATCAAGAAAAATCAATGAAAAATCAACTTGTGGTCTCATAAGCGATTCGGGGTATGAAGCTAATCTGGATGGACTTTCGGTTTCTAGCTTATTGACAACAAGCTAGGAGCGGTTCTCCGAGCCTTGGTACTCGGTTTTAGCATTGATCACTTGTAAGCTTCATTTTACAATTTTTGCACTTTCTTTGTTTTAATGTTTTAAATGCTATGATTTTTATGTTTCTGTGTTTCTTTGTTGTTAGTTTATCATATTATAGCTTAATATTAGGTTGTAATGCCTTGGATTGGATTGTGGATTGATTTGGTATTTTAACTGTTAATATGTCAATTTTTGAAAATCATAGGCTTAGACTTGTTTGACATCTGGTTTAGGCTGAAACAGGTCTATTTTGACACAATATGACCTCTGGATTTGATGGGATTGGTCTATATAGTTATTTGCTTTGAAAAACTCAAAACAGTCCCTATTAAAGGTTGTTTGGATTTGCTGATAAGTAGAGTGCCAGTGTATGTTTGTTGTTGTTTGTTGTTGTTATATGCAATATTAGTTCATAATAGCTCAGTACCACCATAAAATATTGTCCTTATTTGTTAAATAGTCAAAATCATGTTTAATCTTTGATAGATAGTGCACTGTTAGGATTTTGAGTACAAATTTCATCATAGTTGCTCATAAGTATGTTATTTAGCTTAATTCAGTTTCATTATAGCTTAATATAACATATATAATCAGTAGTTTAAGTTTTAAATTCATTTTAGTCAACTTTATTGTTTTTATAAAAAGTCAAATTTTCCTTTTAGTCGTTTTTGAATAAACTTAGTAATTTTATTGTGCTTTTGTTATTTAATTTCATGTTCTGTGTTTTTAGTATGTTTTAGACGTGTTGCTAATCTAGCTTATTATAATTTTTTTTTAATTTTTATCTTTCATATTTAAGTGCTTATTTTTAGCTTATTTGTGCCCTTTTGCCTGTACACTGGTTTAGGTGTCAAGTTAATGAGCTTGCATAAGCTTCATTACTTGACCTTAGCTTGTGTACTTGGCTTCTTTGTGTAGCCTTTGTGGCCTTTTTATTATGTGTCAGCTTTATTTTTCTCTCTTTAGCCTATCAACATAGCTTGATCATTCCAACCTTTTGTCCCACTTACTCCTTCCACTTAAGCAAACAGTGAAGGTGAGTTGATTTCACAAGCTCATAAATAGTCTCCCCATTGAACTTGAGCTTGAGATTCTTGGCCTAATGATAGGCAAGCTATCCAACTTAATATACTCAGTGTTGGTTGAGCATTTAGAAGCTTATTAGATAAGTTGTGTGAACTTGTGTTTGCCCACTCACAACATACCCCTGAGCAATCAGGATATTACACCATTTCCACAAGCTCACACCAAGCTCATTAGTGATCACAAGCCTGTGTGGCTTGGCTTTTTAGGAAGCCTAGCAACCCAGCCTTCATGATCTGCACTTAAATCTCACCTTGTAGCTTATTTACATAGGCTGCAAGTAGCTTAAACTTATCACACCATGAAAAGCTATGTTGAATCTTCAGCATACCTTACCCTAATCACTATATTTCATAAGCTCTCAAAAAGCTCACCTGTTGGACTTAGCTTATGAGATTTGCTTCTTTGGGAAGCTTATCAACTAGGTTTAATGATCCAGTGCTTAAATCCAACCTTGCAGCTTATCTAATAGGGCCGCAAGGAGCTTTTTGTTTGTCCCATTTGACTATGCATACTGGGAACCCAATGTACTTAGGCAAATGGAAGGATTTTCATAAGCTTCTCACAAGCTCATCTGTGAACCTCACAGAGTGAACTTGGGCTTTTGGAAAGCTTACAGGGCCATCTTGCAACTCCAACTTTCATTTTGCCATTTTGAGCTTAACCCGTCCGCTTAAATGGCCATTCAAAAAGTTGCAGGCCTTGGTTTGGACTGAGGTGTATTGAGAATTGCTTATTTGCTTATTCTGAGCTTATAAGTTATTCCCAGTGCACTTAGTTTGTATAAATATACACATAATACTTGTACATATAAACTTTTACCTTTTTATTACACTGTATAGCTTTTCATAAGCTTATTTCAAGCTTAGCCTTGATTGTGTGCTTGATCAGCTTAACTGATAAGCCTAAGCCCATAATATGCTTATTTCTAGGTTTGTAACTTTCCATTTTCCTTAAACTTGTTCATTATACATGTACATACATACCTTTTTCCTTTTGTTTCTTTTGTTAAGCTTATTCAAAAGCTTATAAGCCAAACAGTGAGCAAAAAGTTCACTGCATAAGCTTATAAGCCACGAATTGCTTATTTCTTTGTTTGTAAAGTTTCAAATTCATTAAATATACTTAATATCTGTATATATACTAGTCCTAAAAACAGAAAAGCCCAAAACCAAGCTTTAACCTCAAGTGATAGCTTCTATTTAGAAGCTTAAGGCTTAAAAGCCAAGCATGGAGGAAATAAGCTCCCACAGAGCTTATTTCCAAGTTTTGAAAAAGTTGCTTTTGTTAAAGTTACTTATTTTTACTTATTATATAATTTTGCAAAAAGAAAAATCAAAAATAAAATAAAGTGCAAAAAGGTTGTGTGTTAGATTCGAACCTAGGTTCCATTGGTGACAAGTTCACTGCATAACCCACCTAGGCTAGCTCACTTCTCAGTTATCCTTTGCACATTTTATTTCTTATAGTAGTAAACATTTTAGCTTATTTAAATAAGCTTATACGAGCTGTTTGGCTTATTACAGCTTATCTGGATAAGCTGTGAACTTCATAATATATTTCCCAACTTCTTTACTATGTAAATTACTTTCCATAATTTTTCACATTTTTTACTGTTCATTAGATAGTTTTTAAATTTAATTTTAATTTAATTAGTTTAAATGAAAAAGCCAAAAATAAATTAGTTCTAGTATTTAAATTTTATCCTAGATAATTTTTATGATTTTTATAACTTTATTAAGTTATTTAGCATATGTAAAAAATACTTTTGCAGTTTTCACTTTTAGTTTTCTAATTTTTTGCATTAATTTAGTTTAATTAGTTTATATAAGTAATAATAGTATTTAATTAAATTTTCTTATTTTTGTATAATAAATATAGTTTTCATATTTTTCTTAGCTTCTTATTAGTATTTTAGAATTATGTAAAAAGTTTTAGATTTTAGTTTGTTAGTTTAGTATTTATAATAATTAAATAATAGTATTAGTAATTAGATAATAGTAAATAATTAATAATAAAAAGAATACTTGTATAATAAATATATTTTTAGTTTCTAAATTTCTTTTATATTAGTTTAAACTTTTCTAAGTTTTAGTTTTATTTATTTAGGTTTATTTTATATTTCCTTTATATTTATGTAAATTATTAAATAGTAAATAAATAGTTTTAATATTAGTAAATACTTTAATATTTTAGGTTTCGATTGTGCGTTTTTATTGGCGTAAGTGAAGAGCTATTACTATTAACATTCCTAGTGTTAGTCAATCAGATTCCTGTTTTCCTATACTAATATTATTTTCAACAAATCACAAGTCATTGTATTCAGGGATATCACGCCTAGACATAAACGATCCAAGGATATTTTAATCCTTGGTAAACTTCCATTCAACTTCCAGGCTGTCTAGCTTTTAGTATCAGTCATTCACAAGTGGCTGGGAAATAAAGTTAGTTAGTTTGGAATGGATCAGTGATGCATTCCGAGATCGCTAGTGAGACTACACTTGTGTAGTTAGGAATAACTAAATGATAAGAGGCATTAGGATAACCCTTGTTTGAAACCTATATTATAATTACTTCTTCCATATCGGTTGAGTAATTACCCCACACCCTTAGGATGTACTCATCTTTAGTACACGATACCCTAGTTAACCCACCGAGCTTATCCTTTTCGCGGTTCTAGTGATGTTTTGGTTTTTCGAAATATCAATGAAGAGCATTGTTTACAATCCACCCCCAAATGTACACCCAAATCGCCTTAGCCTACCTTGTATGCACTCACCTTTAGTGCATTATTGTTATCATTACTAAACCCTTAGTTCAAATATCTAGTTACTTGCATGGTTGCTAAGTCGAGTCATATCTTTTGTACGCAGTTTTGGGATGATTGGGACTCATGGGTAAAAGTAATATTTTATGGAGTAACGGGAAGGAACGTTAAATTCAAATACCCTTTGTCTACGTAATTAAATACTCCAATTGTTTTGATCTTTTCAAATCGGGTCAATTAGTGTTAGAGAAATAAAAACTCAAGTGTAGGGATGCTCTTATAAATCCCTTAGATTTTGATGTTATCGTAGAGTAAAAAGGTATGATCCTACGTCTATATTTATGTTTATGTCTTTAAATTTATGTATGTTTGTTTCAAGTTATCTAGAGTTAGTGAGTCGAGTCTTGGCTTAGCAACGCCACGCCTTTTCATCTGCGTGTAACATAAGATTTTGACTTGCCACCTAAATATCCTATCCAACAAAACCCTTTTGTTTCCTAGTAAATAGCTATCGTTGCAACCCTTGAAAAGACCTCTTAGATAGTTGTTCCTAGGTGCTTACGCCAAATCGGTGGAGGTTTGATCTAGTCTCAAGCCTATGGTAATCTATGTACTATGGCAGGTAATGAGTGTTTATCTTCCATATTCATTTATTATATTTCATATAAATCCGAGAGATGAGAGAATCCAAACACCCCTTGTGAGGTGCTAGTATATAATTTCCGTGCTTGTTATGACTATTGGGGTGCTTTTACTTGTTATGAATTATTCTAAACCTATGCTTCATGCCCCCAACTTATAAATTGATTGGCCAAAAGCACATTTGCTTGAGGACAAGCAAATACTAAGTGTAGGGATATTTGATAAGGATTTAAAGCGTACACTTTTAAGGGGTCATTTAAGCCCTTAATCGATCACTTTTATATCCGTTACTACTTAATTTCGTTCCTTTTCACTTTTTAGGTCTCTTGGAAGCAAAATGCTGGAATGATGCACATTTGGACGAAAAGGAGCGAATACATGAAGAAAATGGCAAAGTCAAGATCAAAGCGCTCAAGCTGCTCAAAGCCGAACTGGCGTCCCAATCAAAGTACGACGTCGTCCCCTCTATACTGAACTTGATAAAAACATGCACCGACGGCTCGTGGAATTTTTGTTCAGATATAACTGACGGCGTCGAGCTTTGAAGAAGAAGAAGCGACTCGGACTTTTCATCTCCAGACGGCCCGGATCCGAATCATGACGCGTCCCAACTAAAGACTAACGGCGTCACAACTCTAAGGTGGCGGCTGTCCCATCGATGACTTGGCCAAGACGAAAACCCTAATGGCGGCGGCGTCCCACCTATAAGGTGGCGCCGTCGCACTTGTAAATCTATATATAGAATTTGATTTTTACGCATTTAAGGAGGTATACTTTTGGAGAGAAAAACCTAAACGTTTGTAGTCCGATTTGGGCCGAGTATCTTAGGGTCCCAAACCCTATTTTACACACCGAGTTAAGTATTTTAATCCAAAGTATCATTATGTCTTCCATTGATTGTGTGTATGCTTGCTTGTTTAACATGTCTAGCTAAATTTCTTATGTGTTTGCTTAGATCTATGAAACCTAGTTATTGATTATTTTTAGGTTGTTTCTTATCTTAATTGTAATTGGCTTATGAGTGCAACTAGGCATCAATTGTTGTGTTTAATGCTTGAATATTCTTTGTGAAAGTGAGGCTTATGAATGAATTAGTTTAAGGACTTGCGGATTTCGTAGGCTAAACCCAAAGGTAACCTCAAAGAGTTAGGGCATACGCATTCCCTACAACCTTAGGAATACAACGCGTTAAGATAAGGTGTGACAATTCAACCGACCAATAAAAGATAACTAGGGAGTAATAGTATCTAGGTAAACACATTTTTAATCATCATACGAGCACACATCAAATAGACATAAGACTACCCGTAGTAATTAGATAATTAGATAGTATAAGTAATCGGTAGAAAATATCACCCCCAAACCAATTGCCCCGAGATATTTACCTTAGCTTTCTAAAAAACCAATAAAAAGATAAAAAAAAGAATCATCCTCAACCCCCACCTTAGCGTAATACATTTCTTGCTAGCATTTCTATTCCTCTAGAGAACGATATCAATCTTCGAGGCTTACCCAATACGACACTACAACGATTAGGTTCATTTGCCAGGTGGTTGAAAAATTTGTTCAAAGAAAGGAAGTTCCTTTGACCACTAACGGCAGATACGCGCACCAAAGCTCCGGATTAACCTCGGAAGGAATGCGAAACTTACGAAGGAAGGGGATAAACATCTCTGGGGTAGTACCACACTTTATATCCACAATAGCACTCATGACCCGTGGATGTAGTCAAGATCAAGACTGATAAACGGATGGATTCTCCTTTCTCAGAAAAGATAGAACAAAGAGGCAATGGCGAAAATATAGCAAAAGAGGAAAAGTGAAATAGTAAAAACAGAGGTAGTATTTATACTAAGAATATATCCAAATCAAGATGGTTACACGTGTCGGCCAAAAATCCGGTTGAACAATCGGGATTAAAAGTAAAAGATAAGGACAACAGGTGGCGCTGGGCCACTCGGTCAAATCAAGAAAACGAAAAGTATAAAAACATCCACGTCAAACGAAGCACTTTCTAAGAAGTAGGCGCGTCGGAAAAGGCGCTTCAAAGGTATGGAAAATAAACCCGCCAGTCAACTTAAGTCTAGTCACATTCACTTGCACGCGACAAATATCCGCAGCGCAATGAATATACTAGTCGGGGACTTAATAACGTATAGCAGAGCCTCCGGGCCTAACTTCGTGCTATACACATCTTGGGCCCATCCCAACAACGAACAACTACGAATACTTGGACCAACAAGTAAGCCCAATAATGAAATTGGCTTTAGTCCAAACTCAAAGACGCGCGCGGATACTTAGTGGACCAAACCTCCGCCGCGGAGGTATCCCGTAAGCGCATCCACGATTACCACGGGACCTTGTCCGACAAGGGCCCCCACTCCGACCGCTAACTCTTATATGCGGGTAATCAGGAAACCCTAGCGGTAAACCTCGCCTATAAAAGGGGCTCTAATCCCCATACAAGGTACAACTTTCTCTCTCACAATAACGTACACACACTTATTATCTCTGACAAGAATGTGTACTTAGTCTCACGCCATAGTCTAATCGTGGGGTTTGTCCCCATGGTAAGGCTAACGGTTTACTCTTTCTTGTGCAGGGATTCAATCAACTACTTGGATTAGTGCAAGATTAGCCCACCAATAGCTTGTTAGCCCAGTCCAACAAGCATCATCGACACCCATTATAACCCGTCATACTTTTTGTACTAACAATACTCTTATTAAAACACCTCCTTACTTAAAAGTATAATGATATATTCACATTGCACAACCAATTAAAAGCATATCTACCAAATTAAATACAACCAATTAAAACACCCCTTACTAAAAAGTACAATAAAAATTTCACAATGTACAATTTAAACAAGCTACAACATAATTCAAAATATAAAATAATTAAACACACTAATTAATGTTATTTTTAAAACACGAAAATGAAAAGTATATGTTATTATATACACTATACACATTAATAAAATACACAAACCTTCATACAATTTATGAACAAGTTGATTACATATAGTTTTGAAGCTAGGCAGGACCGTAGTTCAACCGGGGACCGGTGTCGCTACCGGTTCAGCTAACCAATAAAAGTCATCCGAAAACAAATAAGAGAGGACCTGTTGAAATCGATACAAACTAATGAATCAGGCCTCATCGAGATCTATTTCTCCAGTTAATCGTCACATGATATCCGTCGCCGGCGAGTACCCTGCTATACTATATATAAAAGGAAAACCAAAAAGTGGAAAGTGAAATGTTGAAAAAATATATTTCAAAAGGAAATTATTAATACAAATCGAAAACATGATTGACCCGGGACGCTTCAAACCCAGGGGGTTGACACGGTTTAATTTTACCCGTTTTCGACCCAACACGTCGGGTTGACCCGGTTTAAATCGACTCGTTTTTTGACCGGAACGGTTCAACCGGTTGAATCACCCGAGTCGAACTGGGTTTCAAATATTATGTTTAATCCCAAATCTTCAAACTTTTATTATTTTTCGTTTATAACCCATAAACTTTTTTTTATCACTATAAAATGAAAATGTAGACCACAATATCGCATATCGTTAATTATCTGTCGTTAAAAACCGCTCTTACCAGACGCGAATACTTATTTATATTTATAACGTTGTTTAAAGATTTATCATATAAATTTAATACAACCCGTCCAATAACTATAATTATCAAAAAGGAAATATATATTCTTTTAAAACAGAAACAAAGTCAAACAAGCTATGAGATATTGAATATGCCCTTTCAATTTAATTTATATTTTGTTTTTGAAATGAATGATGGAATAACTGTTTAAACATGTTTCGTTAATCATAATGGAGAATTGGTACAGGTGAAACCATAATCTATACTATATTATAAAGTACTAGTAAAAGCCCGTGAAATTCACGGTATATCTTTAAGAAACGTCGAAAAAATAGATAATGAACTGTATATCATGAAGTCGAACGTTAGAAAGAACCACGTTAGTATATAATGTTGCTACTAATGAAACATATGTTGAGCAACCACTCTTTACGCATTTGACCTTCAAGTTGTTGCAACAAACGGGACACATGTGAATTTAAGTTACTAACCCTATAAAATAATTAGATTAACGAAATATATAAGTTAATAGCTTGTTTCATTTGGACTTCAAGTTGTTTCAAGCATTTTTCCAATGAACTTGTGCCGATACAACATATAACCATTCATGTGTGAAACACAACATTGTAAGTACATATCACTCATGGTAGCGACAAAATATCTCTTACGGTGTAGTTAAGTGCTAAGTTTACGAAGGTAAATACCTTTTTAAAAAGATAAAATGAGAAACAATTGTTTTAAAAGTGTTCATGCTAGTATTTTAGATGTAACTTCTTGAATCAAATAATTGTAATCACTTTCATAGATTATATATACATATCATTTAATAATTTTGAGGCCCTTTACAATTGCATACCTCGCACACCCTCAGATATGACTATGATCTCTAGTACACTTGATAAATAACATACGATTTGAACAAATAATTACATGCAGATACATCAAGTAATAAAAATCACGAACTCGAAGTGAGTCATAAACATTTTAAAGCATCGGTCGGAAGCGGTAAAATATTATAAATAAATTATAATTTTTATAATAATATTTTACCAAAATTGAATCTTTTGACAAACATGTTCGGCCCATGCAGAATTACCTATTTTGACCATTTACCCAAAATGCATGGCCCACTCAAGCTACAAAGTAATGTTTGAACATTTAAGCAAGTATTTGAAAGGATGTGGCACATCAAGAAGATGATTGTACCCGAGGAATTCCTTTGTAAGCATTTGACAGACCGTGTAATTCTTTGCTTTTATTCTTACTAATTGTTGCATGTATGATGTGGAATTTTGCAATTGACAATAAACTCGGGCTTAGGCAAATATAAAGTCGGCTACTTGCTTGTAAAAGGTACTAACACATCTACTGATACTACACTTCATTTTGGGCAGATAAAACACTTAGCCAATCACTTATAATGATGATGAACACATTCAAGCATGTATAAACACATAGCTACTAAAACATTTGCCAAGTGACACATCGTTGTCCCTAACTCTCTATCAAACCTAATACAATGAAGCCAGCATATCCCAAGATATGCTATTAACAAATGATTGAGTAAATTAATGGTTGTTTCTAAAAGTGATTAATCTAACATAGTTAATGAAATATATGAGCATGGACTTTTCTTGAATAAACTGGCATCCAAACATATAACACATGATGAAGAGTAAACGTCCTTTTTCTCTCATACGGCTCTCATATAGAAGCATGTATAGTTCCGGATAGATCAGGAGATTCTCTGTATTTAATGCACAAATCATAACATGAGATGTGTAGATATGCATGTTGATGTAAGTATCATGTTTATCTAAAACACCTATCTGATTGAATATTCTATTGAACTGGATGGTAGAAGCTAAAGGTGGCAATTTCAAACCATCTTTGAATAGGTTGATACTCATTTTGTTAAGTTTTTAACAGGCCAAGAACATATTATCAATAAATTATAATTTTCCTAATAATATTTACCAAAATTGAATTTTTTTTTATAAACAATGTTCGGCCCGTACAAAATTTCTTTTGACCATTTACCCTAAACGCCTGGCTCGTCCATTTTGCCACTTTATATAGAAGCTACAAAGTAATGTTTGAACACTTAAGCAAGTATTTGAAAGAATGTGGCGCATCAAGAAGATGATTGTACCTGAGGAATTCCTTTTGCAAGCATTTGAAAGCCACTGTAATTGCTGCTTTTCATTTTTATTAAATGCAGCAAGTAACTCAATAATTCTGCACTTGAGAATAAAGTCGGGCTTAGACAAACATAAAGTCTTCTACTTGCTTGTAAAAGGTACTTAGACATCTACTCATACTATAGTTCTTTTTTTGCGCTTAAAACACTTGCCGAATCACTTATAATGATGTTGAGCACACTCAAGCATGTATAAACACATAACTACTAACACATTTTCCAAGTGACTCATCTTAGCGTTGTCCGTGACTCCCTATCAAACCTAATACAATGAAGCTATCATGTCCCAAGAATGATATTAACAAATTTTAGATTTACTGTCTTATCAATTCAACTTGTGCGAGAGAACATTCTCACATGTTAATTATGTCCATAGTAGTGGTTTTGAGGAATTCAACGTAAAAAGGCAATTTGCGTCATTTCTAAATGTAACGATAACTAAAATTGCAGACATCTCTATAGTTTATGATGAGGCAAGTCGCTAATTGAAGGAATCAATCGTTAATTTGTCAAAGCAATGCATAGAAAACTTTTAGATTCAACCATTCTACTCAACTAAATTTGTAAAAAGTAATAGAGACATAATATAATAAAGCCGCACCTTAACAAATAAAACAAAATTATAACTAACTAAAGTTGTACCTTGACAAATACACAATCATAAATTGATTGACAGTTTCACCTCGACATTATGCAACTTTCTTCGTTGAATAGATTGCCACAACATTTATTGGATTATCCTACCTTTTAAAGTTGTCTTATTTCTCAAAAGAAACCGTCATTTGTGTTTGCTCAGGTCTCAACATGATGGATCTGTCAACAACTAAAGCTTCTACATTTTAGTAGATGACAAAAATATTCTATACTGATATATATGAATCCAACATTTTATAGTCAATTAAGGACACAAATATACCAAGATATAAATGGAAAACAGGTTGAGCCTTTAGAAGAATCAAAATTTAGATTAATAAAAAGGTGAGTATACAGGACTGGTCACATTGCCTTGTTTCAAAAGAGCATTAATATCAACTCAATGTTTTAAATACTAATTATAAGAACAATGTCTATTTTCACCATCACCATCATTAACAGCAATCTCATTTGATACTTGTAAAGGGATCTTTATAAGGAACCAATTTTTTTGTGTAAAGAGATCTTTAGAATGGGAAAATATCAAACAAAAACAAAAGAATGTCTCTTTAAACTGTGTAAATCAAACACCATTTATAAACAAATTCTGCACAAACTGAACATGTAAAAATAAATAGTTTTGCCGTTATTAACCAGTGAACATAATCGGTAAATTGATACTATTGATTTTAAGCAAATCTTTTGATCTCGGGTAGCTAAGCTACATGACTGCATCCACAACTATTGGACATGCATATACATATACTTGGCTAAGTGTTACTAAGTGAAACCAAAATTAGTTTTCAAGAAAATCAAAATTTATGACTTCAAGGGCTTCCTTGCACCTAATCACAAATTATTTTCACAATAGATAGATTCACTCATGTAAAACTAAAGTAAAAGGGAAAGGTGAGTTGAATTACCATCAAGGTAGCATCCGTTACTGCTTAATGTATGTCTATCACCAACACCATCATTCCTGAAACATAAAAAAAGTGGAGCATAATGACATTAGAATGGTCACATAGTAAATAAAAAAGATACTTAATTAGGATCGAATTAAAAAAAACCTTGGGGGATTATATCAAAATAGTTGTGTTATGGGATTTAAATCGAAAGCCTAAATGTAAAACCTTGAATAATTCGCGATACTTACCAATTTTACGGTGCGGATAGTTTAGAACTCACTTGGAAAATCAAGAAAAGTTAATACGATTGAATCAGTGTTAGTCATAGGATTTATGTATCGTTTTTATTTGTTAGAGGTCGAGAAAGTGTCATTCTTACCAAACCGAGGGATGTTATGTTGGAGGTTATTTTTGGATGTTATTTTTTAATTGGTGTATTGAAAGGAGGAAATTTTTAAATGAACTATTTCTGATAGCATTTTACAAATATGAACATAGCGTATATTTTTCCAAAATGAACTTTTGAATGTTATCCGATGATTTATTAGTAGATTAGTTTTTAACCGTACACGCAGGGGCGGTACCAGAAAAATTTTCTAGAGGGGGCAAAAGTTAAAAGTGGGTGTCAGTCGGGTCATACCAGTAACTCAACCTTTGTTAATAATGAAAGTGAATTTTTGGGTATTTGTTTGCATGCGAGAAACAAACTACGAATTGATGATGATATGCACAATATTCAGCACATACTTACTTATTGTGATCGATATTAACACAAGTAGTTGAAGCAAAAATAAAAAGTTATAATATATACCCATTATATTATATTATAACTCACAAAAGTCTATAGAGTAGCAAAAGAATCGAACATTATATCTCCGCGAAAGTGCAAATATCCTTAACCACTTGACTATGATGCGACTATTGAAAATTTTTTCACAGTTATAATATATACCCATTTATGGGGGCAAAATGAAATTCCCTTCTCAATCGGCATTACTCGGATGAACTTTGGCAATAGCCTTGAGTGCGCCATGTGTGTTAAATGCAGCCCTAGCGATGCGTGCATGTATTGTAATGGGCGAGTGTTGGCGAGACTTAAGCTGCAGGCGGGCGAAGTGTTAGGAGTCTTGAGGCTTTGGCGAGGGGCAAAGAGCGAGAGGAGGCTAGGGTGTGGCCGAAATGGTTGGCCTTGGGCGGTTTGCTAGGCGAGGATCAAAGAATCACAATATATGATATGCTACTTTAAGATTCAAATTTATGTTACTTTAAATTCATATAGTACAACTGATAGTACATACATAGTACAAGAATACTTTAAAATACTACAAGAAAGATAAGATTTGCTTTTGGTGAAGTAGTGCATGGTCGATTTTTGTAAGATAGTAAAATTTGGTCTGTTTTCGTAAACTGAGTATGTTATTAGTCCGGATTGGTAGTTAGCTTTATTGAAAATGCAAATTCAAAACTGATGTACAACAGCTTGTAGAGGAAGAATGAAGTGTGTCACGTGTCAAAAGAATACGCACAGTTATTTTTAGAAAAACTTTATGAGAGGCTATCAAAAAACTCTGTTTTATTAAAGAGTATAGATTTGAGATTTTTTTTTAAAAAGTTTTACTTCCTCTGTCTCATTTTATAAGTCTATGTTTGAAAAATCAAAGTTTTTTTCCTCAGAGTTTCACCGTAACTATTTTTGTTCGTGTTATATAATACTTGATGAAAAGTATACCAATGAAAATATACTTATAACACAAATTAATTTATATATTTTGTATCAAGTATTATATAATACGAAAAAAAATAATTACGGTCAAACTCAGAAAAAAGACTTTGACTTTTCAGACATGGACTTATAAAATGGGACAGAAGGAGTAATATTTTAACACAAAAAACATTACTATAAAAAAAATTAGAAAATTAATGTAAAATTTGAATAATTTAAGTCTTATTTAAACCGTATAATAATCTCATGTGTAGAATTATTTATAAGAAAAGCTCCGTATACTTATAATCATTAATTTAATGCTAAAATTTGAAAAATAAAAGTGCTAACTATTTACACTATTAACAACTTAGATATTATACTTTTGAAAAATATATATCTACTACGTTATAAAATATTTGAAACATGCTAAATAAGAAAATTTTAAAATGAGAAATATTTGCTTTACACAAAAATAATTCTGGGATCTTTCGTCATGCGTTATATCTTCTTCTAGTTGTATCAATGGACGTACCACGCCATCAACTACTTTCTTTTTTGCATCATGCACTTTTTTTTCTTCATATTGTTAGTGCAAATATGTCTGTATATACGAATGTCTGTATGTGTATGGGCCATCAATCAACCACTTCTATCATTGTGGTTGTTTATATGGATAACATTAAAATCACTTGTTCTGAATTTAAAGCCATTATAGATCTTCATCTGTGATGCTGTAATTGAGACCCCAAATAACCTTTTTATCAAATGTGATTTATCTAAATTCACTTAGAATCGTATCCTAAAATGGTGGGATCCAAAAACATCACAAACATCAATGACGTAATCAACCTTGCATATAGAGAGCTCACCCGCCTGCCACTACCGTTAATCCAAACAACCTTGTGGGTACTATGGCGGTTTAGAAACGAAACAACCTTTGCCATCAAGCGTCCCAACAAATATCTAATTATCAACGATATCAAGTCTTTATCTTTTAATTGGTTTTTTTGTTGGAATTTTTTTTTTTTTTTGTTAACCATGGTTTTCGATCTTTTGGCCGACTAATCTACGGAGTTTGAATCCATCGCCGCATAGACTCAAACCAGGTAAAGCCTCCATTTTTAGAAAGTTGACGTGGCCACTTCAAAATTGTTTGCACCTAGCAGGAATTAGATAGAGTGGTCATATGACCCTTGTAACGCTCTATCCGTAACTGTGTATCCTTCTTCATAGCATCTTGCTAGAGGTTCTTTTATTTTATATTTATTTGCCATTCAAAAAAAAGATCTTCATACTTTTTTTCACAATGCTTTCACCATCGAAGATCTAGGCTTTCTTCACTATTTATCGGGTTAGAGGTTCATTATTCTTCCATTGGCATCATTTTGACACAAAGGAAGATAACTCTGGGATTATCCTTATCATAAGTTGGCTTTTGGATGTTACGCAGGGCCATTCTCAGGTTTGGCCTTGCGCAAAAATTGATGGCGGGACTAGGGGTGAGCTGATCGGTTCTGGAACCGCACGAAACTAACCCAAAAACTGTGAGAATCGAGAATAGTAAAATGCATTTCTTAGGAACCGAGAACCGGACCTAGGAGCATGTTTCGGTTTCGGTTCCGATTCGCTTCTCGGGCCGGGTTTTGGTATTTTGGTTCTACCCGATTAGAAATGAGAACTTCTAAACAACGCCCAAAATTTAATATATTCTTTATATGTTTGCACTCATTTACGTCTAAACCATATAGAATATTGAACGGGTAAAGAATATAGCAGAATATTCGAGCTATGTTATTAGTTGTTTATAAATGGGCAGCACAACTATGTCTATTACATGAAAAAACAAACAATCCTTCAAACGTCGTGAGTCTTGATCGGTGAAGTATAAGAAACATGTATCACTACAAAATTTATGACATTTGCTCACTAAAACTTTTGTCTGCTAAAACTTGCTAAAACTTATAAAAGTGAGTAAATCAAAATAAAATAAAATATAGATAAAAACAAAAAGATACGGAGTAAATAAAATATGTGACACTGTTTTATCACCCAATTCTCACATACTCCCCTCCCAAATCTCACCTCCCATCCCAAATGTATAAAACCTAACTCCATCATTGATATCGACCATCGTCACCACCTCCACCTCCGAAAGCGTCGTCACCACATCTGTCTCCACCTCTGGTCGTTGATACCCTAACTCCGGCACCGTCGTCACCGTAACCGTAAACAATCGTTGTCACCGTTGTCAAGTTAGGTATAATACATATTCTTTTGAGTATTTGTGCTTGTTAAAATTTTATCATATTATCGATATGTTGTTACAGCTGATTATGTGTTTATAAATATGTGTTGATATGTAGCTGATTATGTGTTTGTAAATATGTGTTGATATGTGCTTATTAGGTTTTAGGACTTTATTTTGTGTATAATGGATGAATTATGGAATTTTAATAGTTGAATTAGTAAGAGATTAGATGTTAATTTGTGTATAAATGAATAATGATGTGAATTCAGCTTAACGTAAATAATTTGAGCATAGAATTAGGTTTTATTTACGGAACTAAACTCGATTGCCGATTTGTCGAAAAATGAAAATCAACAAGTTTATCAGCAGGATTTGGGTAGCAACATATATTGATTGTTGGTTATAGTTTGGATCATAAGCACATGTAAATTGTAATAGTTTGATTATAGTTTACTAACATGTTTGACAACTTTCACATAATAAAACGTAACTTAGATCAACCCAGAATCTTATGTATACCATTTGTTGGTTATATTTTGGATCATAAGCACATGTAATTTCGTAAATTGTATTATAACTCAATATACTTTTGGAGTTTTGTTAATTCTTGCCTGAAATAGAAATAGGCATTAAATCTAAGCATCTAACGTATTTCCAGTTTGTATTTCTATAAATACTAGCAAGATGCAGTAACTTGTAAGGGAATAAACCTAGTCATAAGTGATGCCAGTATATGATATAAGTCATAGAAACCATAATGTAGTCACACTCCTTGATGACGCAATACGTTAGGTGACTTTTCATTGCCATTTAAGAATATACGCTGATAAATAGAATTTTGTAAGTTTTATTTCCAGGAGACTACACGTGTAAGCATATTGCACTTTTAATGTGACTTTATCGATTCAGATTCGTCTCATTTGACTTCCATCAACACTGTGGCGACTCAAAATTTTAAAGTTTGAAACTTCTATACGATGACCATAAGTTACCATGGATGATCTTTCACAAGAACAATTATTGCAAAATGGCAACAACTTATATCGTACATTTGAGATTGGGATTATTTTAGAGATTGAGATTGTTTTAAAGATTAATGTGTTTAAATTTATTTTGAGAAATGCAGTTTGTATTTATGCAATAATTTTTTTTTCCAGAAATGCAGTATGTATTTTACATTTGAGATTGCATTTTGTATTTGTCCCAGATCATTGTGAAAGTCAACAAACAAAGTCACCATTTGCTGACTGAAATTGGTAAAAAATTATGTCATTTTAGTGTTTTTTTAGAAAACTGGTGTACACTTTAGTGACTAAAAAAGTTTAGTCACTGAATCTTTTGAACTTTTGCTCACTAAATATTATTAGCAAAATACTTTTAGTGATCCTTTGTTATTTATTTTGTTGATAAATTAAAATTTAGTGACTGTTTTTTAACTTATGCTCACACTTGCTTTTAGTGGGCAAATGTCATTTATTTTGTAGTGTATCGGTATCAATTACCAAAGGCATGTTTTCTCTCGTAACTATAATGGTGTCTGGTATATCAATGATTTATACTTTGGAAACCTTTTTTTTCTTTCTAAAACGTTTGTTCTTGTACTGGTCTTTGCCCCTATATTAAAATATAAAGACTCGCTTTTTGAAAGTAGTCAGTCTTTAGTTGATCTTCTTTTATTAGAGCACAAGGTGAGGGAAGAGTGGATAACGTTATTGGTATGTGTCATCTTGTCATCCCACATCATACACCTCCAAATAACACATCAATAACTAAAAAACCATCACTCATAACACACCACTAACATGTTATTGAGTCCCACAAAATACCCTACTAAAAATATACACTCACAAAAAAAAAAAAAAAAAAAACACATTGGCGTGAGCCATTCAAATGGCTCATATACCATTGGCTTGCGGATGGCGAAAGTAGGGATGGCAAAAGCACCCGAAACCGATGGGGAAAACCGAAACCCGAACCGGTTCGGTCGCGTTTAAGGGGGATCGGGTTTGGATCTGGTTCGGGTAGATATATTCTTTTCTTTTGGGTCACGGGTTCAGTAATACAGCCGTTTACCGATACGCAGATCCGTACCCGTATATACCAAATTTGTACCCCTTTTTTTTGCTAATTTATATAAGGTCCTAATAAGTTTTGAGCTCTTAACCTTGTACAATTTTTTTCTACTCTACTCCTTAATAGCATATATCTTGGTAATTACAAACTATTAAATTAACACTTACGCTTGAAGCTTTAATTCTCACACACATGACGCATTAACTCTTTAATCTTCAAACATAACGAATATTGAAGTCGTTTTCTTTTAACTTCTAAAACATTGAATATAGTAGGGTGTTTTGTTTTTAGGTTGAGTTGTGCACGATGATGATTTTAATTAGGAATAACCGTACATGGGGAAAACCGATAACCCCGATAGATAATTTTAATCGGTACCCATCGGGGAGGGTTCGGGTTGGATATTATAAGCGGAGTGCAGTGCGGGTTCACTAAACCGGCCGTTGCCATCCTTAGGCGAAAGGGACGATAAGGCAATGGTGTGTTATTGTTTTTGAAAGGGACGAATGGCGCTTGCCACATAAGCCCATACCGTCTGCTTTTACGTTAAAATTAGGTATCCATCGGATTTTTGTGTCAATATGTTTTAGCTTAAAGGACTGAAGGAGTACATATCTGGTGGACACCACTTGCACTATAACTATTCGAGACATATGAGTTTATAAAATGAAAATGGTTAGTTTGCATCATTGTAATTAGGGGTGTCATATTTCCGACCGACCGGACCGGACCGGACGAACGGCGAAGGATATTGGTCGGCTTACTTCGGTCCAAAATCCAGTCGTCAATCGGGTCAACCGGGATTAACCCGAGTCACGAACTAGGGTGGTCGGTATCGGGTTCAAAATATTTGAAAATTCGTTGGTCGGCCAACCCATAACCCACTTTTCTTTTTTTTTTTTTTTTTTTTTTTTAACTTTTCCCAATCTTTATTTAATTGAAAGAATTAGTGCATGAACATATATTGCTTCATATATTTGGTTTTATATTCATTTTCATTATATAATGGACCTCGATTGAAAACAAAATGCATTCTGAAAATGTGTAAATCCAACTATAAAATGCATGTATTAGTATCATTCTCTACTTAGTATGAATATAATAACATTTTAAAAACCAATAGACATTATATTCATAACGTTTGGTTACTAAATCTAAGAAATTAAATTCTAGAATTATATAAATGGACTTGACCGAACTCGACTTGACCGACCCGATTTGGACCCGGCCCCACGAATGGCCCGAGATTCAAATAGGGTGGGTTGAATATATATATTTTTGGCTTGACCGACTTGACGGACCCGACCTTGACCCGAACCAAGTAATCGGCAGGCCAGAATGACACCTAATTGTAATGTAGTGTTAGTGGTGCATCATTAGTATTTAGTATTATTTGTAGCCCAATGGTTATTATTTTGGTTAGTAGCCCAGCCCATTAAGGGGTCTTGGAGCATATGGAATATGTAACTTATATATTAGCATGATTTTAATGATATCAGTTAAGGGGTTAAATCATATTATATTATGGAAGAGGCTTCGTGATTTATTTCATGACAACAAAGCGACTCACATCATCCAACTAGATAATGAAATTCGTAACATGGCTATTGGGACTTTATCCGTGAATGACTACTTTCAAGAGATCAAGTCGAAGGCTGATCGCATTTCTAATCTTGTGTCCCTGGTAAGTGATTGGAGCCTTGTCACTTATGCTATCAATGGTCTTCGGGCTAAATTTCCTGAGATTGCACGCATCATTCGTCATCGAGAAACTTCCCACGTTTGATCAAGTGCGATCTATGGTGCTTTTGAAGAAAATTGATATGGCGAAAATAACTAATGCTTTCTCATCTCTTAATACTACCTTATCATCACCCACTATACTTTTTGCTACTAACACCACTCCTCCCAAGACGGGTCTCATGAATAATTCAGACATTGAACTATCTTTGAAATTTTCAACGCGACTCGTGCACTTATGGCTCGTGTTGTAAATTTGTCCATGGTTCTAATGATTTTTGGACCACGTCCGACTCCAACTGTTGCAAGCTCCAATACCAAGTCACCCGGGTCTACTACCACTCGTGTGTCTTAGCCATCTAATAATACCTCTCGTGGCTCACTTCAACAATCCAAGGCAGAATACAACATATCACGCATGAATTTGGTACGCCTGGCATGCATAGATTTAATCCTTTTATGTTCCAACAAGCATGCTTTGGTTCGGTCCAACAGCCCAATATGGGATTTTACCCCCACACAATCACAACATTTCACGGTTCATCCTTTGCCATTAACCCAACAAGAACCACAAGACCACATGGTAACCATAGTTCAAGCGGACCAGCAGGCCCCATTTCCTCTTCAGCAGACCATTGTTCACGCAACCCAACAGGCCCTGTACACTCTTCAGCCACTCTCGGTTCATGCCTAATATGTTTTATCCCGGAAGTTTGGCTTACAGTGAACCTAGTTCTATTTCGTCTCAGGCGACTATGCTTCCTCAAGCTTTTCAGACAATGACTCTTTCAGATCCCGCTTAGAACATGGACACTGGTGCTTCCTCGCACTTGCTGACCACATAGGTATTCTCACTTCTATTAGTAATTCATACATTTATCCATCTGTTTATGTTGGAAACGGCAACTCGCAACTCTATACCTGTTACACATACTGGACATAGCGTATTGTACACTTCTCACAAACCACTGGAACTTAATCATATACTTTGCACACATCATATAATTAAATTTTTGATTTATATTCGCAAGTTTACATGTGATAATGACGGATCTGTTGATTTTGACGCTTATGGTTTTCCTATGAACGATTACCAGACGAGCTGACTTCTTCTCTGTTGTGTTAGCATAGGAGATCTTTACCCGGTTATAGAACAATCATCCACGCATCTTCCCTTTGCTTTGCTTTCGTTTAGTCATACTACGTGGCACAGACGCCTCGGGCACCCCGATGAAGATGTGTTTTGTCGTTTGGAGTCTAGTAATTTAATTTCTTGTAATAAGTCAAAGACATGCGCTTTGTGTCATGGTTTTCAATTAGATAAACAAATCAAGCTTCCATTTTATAGTTCAGAGTCGCATGTTGTTTCTATTTTTGACATTATACACTCAGATTTGTGGACATCCCCGATTCTGAATGAGAGTGGTATTAAATACTATGCTATCTTTTTGGATCATTTCTCGCATTTTCTTGGGTTTATCCTTTGCATAAAAAATATGATTTGTATGATAATTTTGTTTCTCTCCGTGCTTATGCTAATCAACAATTTGGTGTAGATATTAAGGCTTTACAATGTGACCATGGGGTGAGTATGACAACACCCATTTTCATGACCTTTTTCGCAAAACTGGCATTCAATTTCGCTTCTCTTGTTCAAAAACGTCATAACAAAATAAAAATCTAAGCGTATGTTGCGCACCATACACAACCTTATTCACACCTTGCTGTTTCAAGCCCACATACCCTCCTCCTATTGGGTGGAAGCTCTTAATATGGCTACTTATATTTTAAACATTCTTCCATCCACGACCATTAACAATGACGTCCCTTTCACTAAACTTTATAACAAACTGCCCGCTTATGACAATTTGTGTGTATTCAAGTGCCTTTGTTATCCCTATTTACATGTTGACCATAAACTTCAACCACGATCCACTCCTTGTGTGTTTCTTGGTTACCCCTTCAATTATTTTGGTTATCGGTGTCTTGATTTATCTTCGAATAAAATAATTATCTCAATACATGTTAGATTTGACAAGGATGATTTTTCCTTTTCAATCTCTCAACCGTTCCATGTCTCCCAGATATGAGTTTGTTTTCTAACATAACCACACAAAATCATCCAATACCACCTAATGTTGATGTACCACGTGAAGTAATTTATCCTAACATTTCCTTGCCTGATACCCTCACCCTAAGCATTCCACCAGCGCCAGATTTATCACCAATCCATCAGACTAATACCACCTAGCCCAATACCAGCGAGCCCAATACCCAACAACCCAGTTTGCTTATCACTCCTATGCAACCCCTTTTCCGACCCAATTTGCAACAAATGCTCCACCATCTCCAAATACCCATATGCATTACCACATCAACCTGTTATTTCCACCCCTACGCCAATACTCATCACATGGTCACACGTGCTAAATCCGGTATTTCTAAGCCTCTCACGTGTATGAATTAGCATGTCACTACAATTTCGCCACTTCCCCGGTCTTATGTACATGGTCTTCATGACCTTCAGTGTAAACAAGCTATGTGAAATAAATACAATGCTTTAATTACTAACGGAACGTAGGGGTACTTGTGCCCCATCCAGGTAATGTGAATATTGTTCATTCTATGTGGCTTTTCATACATAAGTCTCATGCATATGGTTCCTTAAGCAGGTATAAGGCGAGGCTTGTTGCAAATGGTCATAGTCAGCAACAGGGGATTGATTGTGATGAGACTTTTAGTCATGTGGTTAAACATGTTACTATTCACACTATATTGAGCCTAATAGTGTCTCGTGATTGGCCTATTCATCAGCTTGACGTAAATAATGCCTTTCTTCACGGTCACTTATCAGAGACAATTTATATGCATCAGCCGCCTGGGTTTGTAGATCTTGCTTGCCTAGATTATATTTGTCATTTGCAGTGATCATTGTATGGGCTTAAGCAAGCCCTAAAGATTGGTTTTAGTGGTTTGTAGGATTTGTTACTCGCATTGGTTTTCATCATAGTAAAACTGATGCATCGATTTTTTTCTTTTCATCATGGAGCTGATACGGCTTATTTGTTATTATATGTGGATGATATTATCTTAACTGCTTCTCTCATTGCCTTCCTACAGCGCATTATTTATGCTCTTCATGGTGAATTTTCAATGACATATATTGGCTCTCTTAATTATTTTATTGTTGTTTCTGCTACCCGTACCGCATCTGGTATTTTTTTTTATCAAAGTACAAGTTTGCTGAAGAAATTCTTGAGAGAGCTCATATGCAAAAAGATAATCCGTGTTGCACTCTTGTTGATACAAAGTCCAAACTCGGACCTAATGGTACACCCTTTGATCATTGTTGTTAAGATCTTGATCCTAATCATAAGATCTTACGATTTTACGATACTAAAACGAAAAAACGATGCCGTTTTTGCGTAGGATCTTTGCGAGATAGAATCTTAATGGGATCCCGATATTTACCATAGGATCTAAAGATCTCGATTGAAACGATCTTACTTTTCTCGAATCAAAAGGTAAAAAACAACGAATTTACATATTAAGCTTTGTAAAATATGAAAAACATGATGTTAATTGTATTAAACACTTCATAATCATAATGTTGACATACATTTTCATGATACATGATATATAATCATATATAGATTTTCATAATTTTACAACACCTATTAAGAAAATGACATTATAGTAGGATCTTAAGATCTCGATCCGATCTTACAATCACGATCTTGCAAAGACGAAAACAATCCTAGGTAGGATCTCGATCTTGAAAACCTTGCCTTTGATGATCCTACCTTATACCGGAGCTTAGCTAGTGCCCTTGTTATCTTACCTTTACGCGCGCGGTTCAACAAATTTGTATGTATATACATGACACTCGTGACACATATTTTCATGCTTTGAAGCATATATTACGCTATATTCATGGTACTAATGATCATGGTCTTCAGTTACATGTTTCTTCTCTTTTGCTCGGTGATCACAGCGTACAGCGTTCGGGGTCAAAGGAACTTCCTTTTCTTCGAGCAAGTTTTTCAACCACCTAGGCTGTGAACCTAATCGTTGTAGTGTAGTATTAGGGCAAGCCTTGGGATTGATATCGTTCTTTAGGGGAATAGGAATGCTAGTGAGAAATTACTACGCTAAGGTTGTGGTTGAGGAAGATTATTTTTTATCTTTTTTTAGAAAATTAAAAAGGTACAGAATCTCGGGGTATTGGATTTGGGGTTGGTACTTCTCTAGATTACTCTACTATCTAATTATCTAATTAACTAAGCTAAGGGGTAGTCAATGTCTGATTGATGTGTGCTCGTATGATGATTAAAAATGTGTCTACCTAGATGCTATTACTCCCTAGTTATCTTTTATTGATGGTTGAATTATCACGTCCTTATTCTTAACGCGTTGTGTCTTCTAAGGTCGTAGGGTATGCTTTTTTCCCTAACTCTTTGAGGATACCTTAAGGTTATTGCCTACAAAATCTCTATGATTTATAAACTAACTCTAAGGTTATCTTTGGATTTTTAGCCTACAATAACTCTAGACGATTATAAACTAATGTTCACAAAGATTACTCAAGCATTAAAAACACAACGATGGCCTATTGCAATCCTAAGCCAATTACAATTAAGAGAAGAGACAACCAATCAATATTCAATAACTATGTTTCATAGATCTAAGCAAACACACAAGTAAATTAGCCAGACATGGTAAACATGCAAGCATACACACATACAATCGAAGACATAATGAAATCAATGAAGTAGATTACTTATCTTGATGTACAATTCGGTATGAGAACCTAAGATCTTGCCCAAGACAACCAAAAATCGTTTTAGGGTTTTACTCCACAATTCTACCTCCTTAAAAGTCGAAAATTCAATTCTATATATAGAGTTACAAGCTGCGGCTGCCACTCTTTTATTGTGTATGCCGGATCGTCCTTTCATTAGGGTTTTGTCTGGCCAAGTCAACTTTGTGGCCAGGCGTCCGCGTTGAGGTTGTGGCCGTCGGCTTCATCTTCGGCCGGTCGATCTAATGGATCTAGGTCGATTGGACGCCTACTCTTTAAAGCCTGGCCGTCAGTACAAAATAGCAATTTCACTACGAGTCAGCAATTACTTGGAGGGACGGCCGGTAAGCCTCTTTATTTGTGGCGAGTAGTGCGTTTCTTAGCGAAGCTTGAGTGTCTTGATCTTGACTTTAGCCATTTTCTTCACATATTCACCTTTTCGTCAAAATAAGCATCATTCCAAAGATTTTGCCTTCAAGAGACCTAAAAGTGAAAATGAGCGAAATTAAATGTAACGGATATAAAAGTGGTTGATTAAAGGCTTAAATGACCCCTCAAAAGTGTACCTTTTAAATCCTTATCAAATATCCCTACACTTGGTATTTGCTTATCCTCAAGCAAATGTGCTTTTGGCCAATTATATTATAAGTTAGGGGGCGATTTAGTGGTGGTTGGATAGACGATTTAGTGGTGGTAAGTAAAAAATCTTTATGTTACAAGCATGAGAAGAATGGCGTTGCTAAGCCAAGACTCGACACTCTAAACTCTAGATAACTTTGAAACAAACATAAATAAATTAAAAGATAGATGTATGATGGTAGCCTTTTTTTTGTTTTTTTTTTCATATGCTTTTACTCTACCATCCTCCACGATAACATCAAAATATAAAGGATTTATAGGCACATCCCTACACTTGAATTTTTATTACTCTAACACTAATTTGACCCGAATTGAAAAGTTAAAATACTTGGAGTACGTTATTAAGTAAATAAAGGGAATTTGAATTTAACGTTCTTTCCCGTCACTCCATAAAATTTAACTTTTCCCATGAGTCCCAATCGTCCCAAAACTGTATACAAAGGATATGACTCGACTTAGAAACTTATGCAAGCAACTAGATAATTGAACTAAGGGTTTAGTATGATAACAATAATGCACTAAAAGTGAGTGCATACAAGGTAGGCTAAGGCGATTTGGGTGTACATTTGGGGGTGGATTGTAAACAATGCTCTTCATTGATATTCAGTAAAAATGAAACATCACGAGAACCGAAAAGGATAGGCTCTGAGGGTTAACTAGGGGGTATCGTGTACTAAAGATGAGTACAACGCAAGGGTGTGGGGGAATTACTCAACCGATGTGGAAGAAGTAATTATAATACGGGTATCAAACAAGGGTTATCCTAATGCCTCTTATCATTTAGTTATTCCTAACTACACAAGTGTAGTCTCACTAACGATCTCGGAATGTGTCACAAAACAAGTTCTAGAATCTATTATACTACCGGTACACTCTCGAAGCATTAAAGGTAAATGCTTTAATTCCTACAAATCTAGGGGCGAACCTCACATTTTTGGGGTGGAATTTGAGTGGTAAAGGGTTTTTGTGCTAGTCATATAATTTCCTATCCATGAGACGCTTTATTAAGACTAATGGCCCACTCCTACATGTCATGACAAATTTTAAATTTGGTGCCAAAATTACCCTAACCGATATTTCTCATGGTTTATTACACAAATGAAATTGGACAAGACAAATAATCAAGGGTAAGCATAGTTTCAAAGTTCCCGTTTTACTTTCCCTCCCTACACTTAAACTGAACATTGTCCCCAATGTTCCCCGAAAGTATCAAAGTTATGATAACGGAAGGTAATTAAAAGATAAAGAAACTAATAATCCCTTAATTAGCTCTGTAGGATCTGTGTGAAGCAGTGGTTAAATTCTTCTTCAAGAAGAATGTATGCGTGAAAAGCTTCATCAAATCTTATGTATCTTCTTCTTGATAAATAAAACCTGCACACTTAAGAAAACAGACGAAACCTTCGCGTAAAATCGGCAGTAAAACTATATATGACTCAATAATACTAAGATATAATGCTTGTAGAATGGATGTTTACAGATTTTCTGGAAAATTAAGACTTGAGAAATTCTAAAAATTTATAAGTAACACAGAAAACGAGAGAAAATAAGATAAGTTGTTTCTGCTCCTCTTGACGCCGTCAGGTAGCGAGTCTGACGCCGTCAGGTTATCCTGACAGAAACTGGTCTGCTGCGTTTTTCTGGAAAAATTATAGAAACATTATATCTTTAGAATCTGGAAAAATTCCTACAAAACATCCATTATGACTCGATACAAGCATTTGACTCTAACAACCACACAAATATATCTTTTTAAAAAAATTGTAATTCTCATGTTCACGTTCTTTTAAAAACATGTGTAATCTTCCCTACACTTATCCTTTTGTAAAATACCTTTATATGTAACTAAGACGAGGTTAAAGACAAAATAAAGCATTTTCACAAATTCAAACATGAGAATAAACAATCAATGAAAAGATATATGACACACAAACAAGCAAACAATTAAGCATGGGTTGCCTCCCACGAAGCGCTTTTCTTTATTTATGAGTCTTGTAGCTAGACTCGAAGTCGTGCCCCTACGTACCTATGTAAGTAAGCTTATCCTCGAGAATTTCATAAGGATCAAACTTATCATTTAAGTTCCTAGTGGTACGCTTAGTTCGGTATGCCTTTTCAAACTTTTCTCCATCGAGGTCATAGATCGTCATCCTAATGTGTCGTTCTCCATTACCATCATTAGGTGGTCTATCCCAATTCCACTTATGCTTAGGCTTCTCACTCTCAACTTTCCACTTATTCATGTCAAGATTAACGGGCAAGCTTCCTAGGAACTCGGTCATCTTCCTAAATACGAAGGCCTCCTCGAACGGGTTCACTTCTATATCCCTAGCCAATTCTTGGTCATGGAAAGTTGAATTACTAACAAAGGCCTCTTCTAGATAGAAAGGTCGTTGGGGACCTATGTGTTAGAACACCATTCTATCACATCAATATGTATTTCTAGAGAGAGAAAGTTTTAGAGAGAGAAAGTAAAAGGAACTAATGAAGGATTAATGAAATGATAATTGCAATTGGAACCAACAACCCTCTCCCTTCAAGGGAGGGGGTATTTATAGTGTTTACATAAGTAGGGGTGTTTCCCATTGGTTCTAGAAGAACCTTCTATCACAGCTCATGGGCTTACTACATGGTCGAGAATCTAAATACAAACAATTATAAACCATAATTATTAACGACCTATTACAAATGAAATGACCTACACTTGATAATAAAACATGTTCCTAACAATCTCCCCTAAGGGTTGGTCATCATTTGTTGTCTTGCTTAGGTCGCTCGGCGTCTTAAACTTCTTTGGCGTTAGCTTGCAGCGTCTTTGATTCTTTGCATCTTTGTTCTTTGTTCTTGTTGTTGTGATCGGTTGTGAAATCGCCTTTTATCAAAATCTTTGTTTCGGTGCTTTTCGTCTTTTCCAACATGCTCATACTTCCTGTGAAGTTTGTGAACCATACATGTGAAGTTTACATTCTTTATCTCTAATCTTTGACTTGTGACTTTTCCGATTTTATGACTTTGAAGTGAAATTTTCTTTGAACTTTTCTTTGCTTAGATCTTTGATGAGTATGTCTTCGATGGATGTATGAGCATGTGGAAATGAGTACATTGATAGTAATGATGGTGGTTATGGTTTGTGACACGCACTACTGAATAAAGCAGTTAGCAATAAAGATTACCGACGTAAGAGTTAGGATATTTTGTACAAGTACATCCCGTTTGGCACGCGATCTTTGTGAATCTCGGTCGGTCTACTTGCTAGAACTTCCTGTGACTCAATCTTCACTTTGTCGTTTGTGAGCTGCTAGAGTATACGAGGTATCACTCCACGAGTAGGCCGTTTGAGACCACCGCTGAACACTAAGCGTAACCACAAGGGATTACCGAAGCCCTCTTGTCGAAATTTGTTTGATGTTGACCTGAATTTCCATTCAATCATGAGGATCACGCATTGTGAATCCCCATAAATGTTCTCATGATTGCTAAGATCTGCGTAGGAATCTAGAATATGTCACTTGTGTCCTTATTGTTTGAACAATCAAGTGATGAGATATTAGGTGTTCATAAGAGATCTTTTGATGAATCTCATGGCTCTAGACTGATTATGCGCTTTGATTTTCCTAAGCGGAGACTGGGGAGAGGTCTCATGCTTCAATACCAACAATCTCTAAGAGAGAGTCGATAGATTACGTAGGGTTCCTTGTGAGAATGAAACAAGCTCTTTTGAGAGAACTTGAGTGGCTTAGAAGGTTTAGTGCATTGTGTCCCTGGGTCTATGGCGACTTTGTCTTCAATACCATGTCATCTTGTGACAACCAGTAGCATATGAATTGAACCCGATTATGCGCCTAAGTTGAATAATTTAAAGGGCTATTTCTTTTCACCCTTTTCTTTAACTTTTCTTTTTAATTCTTCAACTCCTTCTTTCTCCGATTCTCATTTTCTCCTTTTTTCAATCATACCTAAGGACTTCTAAAATACTAACTATTTGTGGTGTCCTTGGGTAGATCCCTCCGCTCGGTGGATCATATGACATTTATTCCTAAACTTAGTCACCTTTAACTCCATGACTATCCTATGTTGCCACAAAACCTTTTCTTGAAAATCTCTCAAGATGTGTATGATGAAAAACATGTTTTGCTAACACCTTAAGAGTTTTTGGTTTTTAGAAATACTCCCCTCCCATGTGCTTATGAGTTTTGACAAATCACGAGGAGGTAGAGCTCGCATTTTGAATTGACACCTCTTGATAGACAATTCCCGAGACAGTTCACGTTGTATAGTTAAAGAGTTTCATTATCAAGTTTTAGGTGACAACTAGCTCTAATAACTACCTTGAAGATGTAAACTCTCCTTGAAAAGGAGGTTAGACAGATCAAAGTTCATGTCAATCAAGAGTGTTTGAGGTTGGTACATTCTACTAAGATAAGTCTTGGAAGACAAATCTTTTCGATTATTGACATTCAAAGATCGTCAATTCATTGGTGATATCTCGAGTGAGCACATGATGAGATTCCCATAACTACGATCAACAATTTTAATCACATTTCTCCCCCTCTAAAATAGCATATGTATGATGTTTTTGAAAACATGTTGATTAAAATATGCTTTTTGAGATGTTTGAAATTCCTTTGGGAAAAGCAGTTTCAAGAACATTTGATTTTGAACAAAAGATTTTGTGTTTAGCGGTTAGAAGCTTTCGCTCCTTTAATTAGGATTGAGGCAGGCGTACCACCGGGGTCCTTTAGTGGAATTAGATTTTGTTTTCGTTAAACAAAGTACTCCCCTCAAATCACGAAACATATTTGAGAGATAGCCTTCTTGAGCCGAATTGTAACCATATTATTACTGGTTGGTAATGCAGAAATGCATGAAATCGAGGCTCAAGGTTTGAAGAAAAAACGCAATCAATGAATGTTATTTGAAAATTTCAACATCACAGAAAAATTTATTGTAATATATTTGAGGGCTATGTTTTTTTTTTTTAAGTAATAAATGGAAATTCTTTTTGGATTTTGTAAAGATTTTATATTTTTGTATTTTGATTTTGAAATATATATTTACAAAGAAAGATGATTTGGTGTTCTACTTTTTAAGAAAGTTTGAGTAAATTTTCCGGATCTTACGGAGTCAATCGCTTGCAAATTTGATGGACATTTCGAGTAAACCTTGCGAGGTGGCAAGGCTTTTAGTGAGCAGTTCATAATTGGTATTGAGTATCCACAAAGTATAATTCAATTGTACCCTTTTCAACATGCTCTTTGATGAAATGATATCGGAGAGCGATATGCTTTGACTTGGAATGTTGAACCGTGTTGCAGGAGATGGCAATGGCACTCTTGGAGTCCACAGCATTGGTATCTTGTTGAATACAAAGCCGTAGTCCATCGGTTGTGATCTCATCCAAATTATCCGAGCCGCGGCATGCTAACATGGCAACATATTAAACCCGTGGATGACATGGATATGCATCTTGTTTCTTTGGCCTTGAGACACAAGTTTATCTGAAGCCTGAACACCACGGATGTACTTTTGCGTGTGTCTAAACACCTGCGTGATCGGCACCGAAAAAGCGATTGAGTGCAAAACCGGAATCCCGGATACCGATTCCCAGTGAATGGTTCCCTTTACGTAGCGAAGGATTCTTTTAGCCTCATTGAGGTGTCTTTCAATTGGTCTTGGCCGATAGCGGGAGCAAAGATATACGGCAAATACTATATGGATGCTAGGTATTAGATACATGAGAGACCAATAATACTGGTATTTTGTAGGGTTAATCACTTTCCCATGTAAATCAGCGTCCAACTTTGGTGAGGTTGGAACATAGGTGTGTATAAGTATCACAACAGGTCATTCCATGTTTCTTTAAGATTTCAAGAGCATATTTGGACTGATTTAAAAATATACCACGGGGAGATTGATGAACCTGAAGTCCTAAGAAGAACTTTAGTTCACCATCATGGACATTTCAAAATTTTGTTTCATTAATTTTGAAAAAGCGTTTGAGTACTTTTTATGTGTTGAACCAAAAATGATATCATCATGTAACCCTTTCGTTACTTTTCGGATATTTGTTTTTTGATAAAATT
The DNA here is from genome assembly GCA_910596185.1 of Chrysanthemum makinoi. Lineage (NCBI taxonomy): Eukaryota > Viridiplantae > Streptophyta > Magnoliopsida > Asterales > Asteraceae > Chrysanthemum > Chrysanthemum makinoi. The sequence continues at coordinate 192,134,707 of OU343216.1, read as the reverse complement.
ATTCTGTTTCTCATTTGAACTTTTGAAGCTCATTTGGCGTGATAACGAAGAGTTATCTCACGAAAAGCGTGGAAGAACAAGCGTGTCTGGGAACAACCATAAACTTATTAATCATTTTGATTTGTTTGTTATTTCATTTGCGAGAAAATAATCGTGCGAATGCTCATTCTTATTGGAAAAGTTATTCTAAACGCGATGACGCTATGTACATAATTTAATTCGCGCGTATACTTGCCCAATTAAACCCCGAACTTGATGTTTACAAAAGTTTACGAAAATACGAAAATGGTCCATGGAATAAAACTTTCACTGCACCCCCTTGGCTTTTGGAAACCTTGCACTTTCTTTTGTTACATTTTCTTTGAATATATAAAAACTTATCTTTTGCCATTAGGGTTGATACATTTTTATCACAGCCTCCATATCCTCTCCTCTACTTTTCAGCACCTCTGCCTTTGTCAAACCAATCTCATTGCAGCAGCCCCATTCGCCACCAACTTCAACCATCTCCACCAATACCGCCGCCACCTATCTTCTCTATCTCCCTCGTTTTATTTTTTTTGGAAGTTATAAGGTAGATTGAGAGTTTTAGATCAGATTACACATAGATATGAGTTGTGGGTTGTTATCATCACCTTCGTCCTTTCTTTTCTCTAACATTTGTTAGTATGGTTTGCATCGCGGATTTATGTTGAGACAAGAGTATGGGTTTTGAGAAGATTTCTTGGGTGTCCATTCCTCTCACCACCACTTCATCTCGGCTCTCTTTTATTTTCTTTCTCTCTTGGGGTGTGGTAAGTTGAGTTCATATAGCATATTCGTTCTTTTTAAATTGTAATCCGGTTATAAAGCATATGTGTTGGTTTGATTTTAAATAGATTTAAAAGTGGAATAAAATGTTTTGGAGTTATATAAAGAGGTTTAAATTAGTGGTAAAAAATCTTTTAATGGTGTTT
>OU343216.1:192077011-192133651 GCA_910596185.1 Chrysanthemum makinoi | reverse complement strand
TTGAGGAAGCACCGATGTGTCCGTGTTCTAAGCGGGATGCGAAGAGTCATGTCTCGAAAAAGCGAGGAAATAGTGGCACGAGGCGAAATAGAACTAGGTTCCTTGTAAGCCAAACTAGGGATAAAACATATTAGGCATGAACGAGAGCATTTTGAAGAATTATGCTGGGGCACGTTGGGTTAGTGAACGATGAACACTGGCACGAGAAGAGGAAATGGGGCATGGCGGTCAGCTTGAACTATGGTTACCATGTGGTCTTGTGGTTCTTGTTGGGTTAATGGCAAAGGATGAACCGTGAAATGTTGTGATTGTGTGGGGGTAAAATCCCATATTGGGTCATTGGACCGAACCAAAGCATGCTTGTTGGAACATAAAAGGATTAAATCTATGCATGCCAGGCGTACCAAATTCATGCGTGATATGTTGTATTCTGCCTTGGATTGTTGAAGTGAGCCACGAGAGGTATTATTAGATGGCTAAGACACACGAGTGGTAGTAGACAGAACTGGTATTGGAGCTTCAGCGGTTGGAGTCGGACGTGGTCCAAAAATCATAGAACCATGGACAAATTTACGAGCCATAAGTGCGAGTGGCGTTGAAAATTTCACATAGTTCAATGTGCGAATTATTCATGAGACCCGTCTTGGGAGGAGTGGTGTTAGTAGCAAAAAGTATAGTGGGTGATGATAAGGTAGTATTAAGAGATGAGAAAGCATTAGTTATTTTCGCCATATCAATTTTCTTCAAAAGCACCATAGATCGCACTTGATCAAACGTGGGAAGTTTCTCGATGACGAATGATGCGTGCAATCTCGAGGAAATTTAGCCCAAGACCATTGATAGCATAAGTGACAAGGCTCCAATCACTTACCAGGGACACAAGATTAGAAATGCGATCAGCCTTCGACTTGATCTCTTGAAAGTAGTCATTCACGGATAAAGTCCCAATAGCCATGTTACGAATTTCATTATCTAGTTGGATGATGTGAGTCGCTTTGTTGTCATGAAATAAATCACGAAGCCTCTTCCATAATATAATATGATTTAACCCCTTAACTGATATCATTAAAATCATGCTAATATATAAGTTACATATTCCATATGCTCCAAGACCCCTTAATGGGCTGGGCTACTAACCAAAATAATAACCATTGGGCTACAAATAATACTAAATACTAATGATGCACCACTAACACTACATTACAATTAGGGGTGTCATTCGGTCAGCCTACGGTTAGGTTGAATTGGTCGAGTTGGTCGAAAGTCGGTCAAGCAAAAAATAATAATATTCAAACCGACCCTATTTGAATCGGGTTAGTCGGGTTGGGTCAAAATGGTCGGGTCAAGTCGAGTTCGGGTCAAGTCCATTTATATAATTCTAGAATTTAATTTCTTAGATTTAGTAACCAAACGTTATGAATATAATGTCATTGGTTTTAAAAGGTTATTATATTCATACAGGTAAAGATACCGCACTACATACATTTTATAGTTGGATTTACATTTTCTTTTTGAAATGCATTTTGTTTTGTCAAGAGGTCAATTATATAGAATGAAAATGAATATAAAACCAAATATATGAAGCAATATATGTTCATGCACTAATTTGGGCCTTTCAATTAAATAAAGATTGGGAAAATTAAAAAAAAAAAAAGGGTTAGTAGTCGGCGGACAATTTTCAAATATTTTGAACCGATATGCGACCACCATTCGATACTGGGTTAATCGGGTTGACCCGTTGACGGAGTGGATTTTGGACCCGAGTAGCCGACAGAATATCCTGCTTCGGGTTGGTCGGTCGTCCGGGTCGGTCGGAAATATGACACCTAATTACAATGATGCAAACTAACCATTTTCATTTTATAAACTCATATGTCTCGAATAGTTATAGTGCAAGTGGTGTCCACCAGATATGTACTCCTTCAGTCCTTTAAGCTAAAACATATTGACACAAAAATCCGATGGATACCTAATTTTAACGTAAAAGCAGACGGTATGGGCTTATGTGGCAAGCGCCATTCGTCCCTTTCAAAAACAATAACACACCATTGCCTTATCGTCCCTTTCGCCTAAGGATGGCAACGGGTCGGGTTTTAGTGAACCCGTACCCGTACCCGTTTATAATATCCAACCCGAACCCGCCCCAATACCCGATGGGTACCCGATTAAAATTATCTATCGGGTTATCGGTTTTCCCCGCGGGTATCGGTTATTCCCAATTAAAATCATCGTTGCACAACTCAACCTAAAAAAAACAAAACACCCTACTATATTCAATGTTTTAGAAGTTAAAAGCGACGATATCAATTTATGTTTGAAAGATTAAAGAGTTAATCGTCATGTGAGAATTAAAGAGAGTGAGCGTAAGTGTTAATTTAATAGTTTGTAATTACCAAGATATATGCTATTAAGGAGTAGAGTAGAAAAAAATTGTACAAGGTTAAGAGCTCAAAACTTATTAGGACCTTATATAAATTAGCAAAAAAAAGGGGTACAAATTTGGGTATACGGGTGCGGATCACAGTGCGGGTAAAGGGGCAATACTAGAACCCGTGACCAAAAAGAAAAATATATCTACCCAACCCGATATCCAAACCCGATCCCGCCCCAAACGCGACCAAACGGTTGGTTTCGGTTTTCCCCATCGGTTTGGTGCTTTTGCCATCCCTACTTTCATCATCCAAGTGCCATGGTATATGAGCCATTTGAATGGCTCGCCAATGTTTTTTTTTTAGTGTGTATATTTTTTAGTAGGGTATTTTGTGGGACTCAATAACATGTTAGTGGTGTGTTATGAGTGATGGTTTTTTAGTTATTGATGTGTTATTTGGAGGTGTATGATGTGGCACTGAGATGACATACCAATAACGTTATCCACTCTTCCCTCACCTTGTGCTCTAATAAAAGAAGATCAACTAAAGACTGACTACTTTCAAAAAGCGAGTCTTTATATTTTAATATAGGGGCAAAGACCAGTACAAGAACAAACGTTTTAGAAAGAAAAAAAAGGTTTCCAAAGTATAAATCATTGATATACCAGACACCATTATAGTTACGAGAGAAAACATGCCTTTGGTAATTGATACCGATACACTACAAAATAAATGACATTTGCCCACTAAAAGCAAGTGTGAGCATAAGTTAAAAAACAGTCACTAAATTTTAATTTATCAACAAAATAAATAACAAAGGATCACTAAAAGTATTTTGCTAATAATATTTAGTGAGCAAAAGTTCAAAAGATTCAGTGACTAAACTTTTTTAGTCACTAAAGTGTACACCAGTTTTCTAAAAAAACACTAAAATGACATAATTTTTTACCAATTTCAGTCAGCAAATGGTGACTTTGTTTGTTGACTTTCACAATGATCTGGGACAAATACAAAATGCAATCTCAAATGTAAAATACATACTGCATTTCTGGAAAAAAAAATTATTGCATAAATACAAACTGCATTTCTCAAAATAAATTTAAACACATTAATCTTTAAAACAATCTCAATCTCTAAAATAATCCCAATCTCAAATGTACGATATAAGTTGTTGCCATTTTGCAATAATTGTTCTTGTGAAAGATCATCCATGGTAACTTATGGTCATCGTATAGAAGTTTCAAACTTTAAAATTTTGAGTCGCCACAGTGTTGATGGAAGTCAAATGAGACGAATCTGAATCGATAAAGTCACATTAAAAGTGCAATATGCTTACACGTGTAGTCTCCTGGAAATAAAACTTACAAAATTCTATTTATCAGCGTATATTCTTAAATGGCAATGAAAAGTCACCTAACGTATTGCGTCATCAAGGAGTGTGACTACATTATGGTTTCTATGACTTATATCATATACTGGCATCACTTATGACTAGGTTTATTCCCTTACAAGTTACTGCATCTTGCTAGTATTTATAGAAATACAAACTGGAAATACGTTAGATGCTTAGATTTAATGCCTATTTCTATTTCAGGCAAGAATTAACAAAACTCCAAAAGTATATTGAGTTATAATACAATTTACGAAATTACATGTGCTTATGATCCAAAATATAACCAACAAATGGTATACATAAGATTCTGGGTTGATCTAAGTTACGTTTTATTATGTGAAAGTTGTCAAACATGTTAGTAAACTATAATCAAACTATTACAATTTACATGTGCTTATGATCCAAACTATAACCAACAATCAATATATGTTGCTACCCAAATCCTGCTGATAAACTTGTTGATTTTCATTTTTGACAAATGGCAATCGAGTTTAGTTCCGTAAATAAAACCTAATTCTATGCTCAAATTATTTACGTTAAGCTGAATTCACATCATTATTCATTTATACACAAATTAACATCTAATCTCTTACTAATTCAACTATTAAAATTCCATAATTCATCCATTATACACAAAATAAAGTCCTAAAACCTAATAAGCACATATCAACACATATTTACAAACACATAATCAGCTACATATCAACACATATTTATAAACACATAATCAGCTGTAACAACATATCGATAATATGATAAAATTTTAACAAGCACAAATACTCAAAAGAATATGTATTATACCTAACTTGACAACGGTGACAACGATTGTTTACGGTTACGGTGACGACGGTGCCGGAGTTAGGGTATCAACGACCAGAGGTGGAGACAGATGTGGTGACGACGCTTTCGGAGGTGGAGGTGGTGACGATGGTCGATATCAATGATGGAGTTAGGTTTTATACATTTGGGATGGGAGGTGAGATTTGGGAGGGGAGTATGTGAGAATTGGGTGATAAAACAGTGTCACATATTTTATTTACTCCGTATCTTTTTGTTTTTATCTATATTTTATTTTATTTTGATTTACTCACTTTTATAAGTTTTAGCAAGTTTTAGCAGACAAAAGTTTTAGTGAGCAAATGTCATAAATTTTGTAGTGATACATGTTTCTTATACTTCACCGATCAAGACTCACGACGTTTGAAGGATTGTTTGTTTTTTCATGTAATAGACATAGTTGTGCTGCCCATTTCTAACATCTTATTCTAGTTGGGGAAATGGTGGAATATATTAAATTTTGGGTTGTTTAGAAGTTCTCATTTCAAGACGCCTGGTCGGGGTGGGGTGGGTGGGTTGGAACATTGACCGGCCAAGCCGATACATGGCTTATGAGCCTCATATCTGCTATGAAGAAGGATACACAGTTATGGATAGAAGCGTTAAAAGGGTCGTATGACCACTCTAACCCAATTACTAGCTTGAAGTGGCAAAGATTTTTGAAGTGGCCCGCGATCGACTTTCTAAAAATGGAGACTCTTCTACGCGGTTTTGAGTCATCTGGCGATGGATTGGCTTCAGGTAAGATTAGTCGGTAAAAGATGAAAACCATGGTTAACAAAAAAAAAAAAAAATTCCAACAAAAAAACCAATTAAAAGATAAAGACTTGATATCGTTGATAATTAGATATTTGTTGGGACGCTTGATGGCAAAGGTTGTTTCGTTTCTAAACCGCCATAGTACCCACAAGGTTGTTTGGATTAACGGTAGTGGCAGGCGGGTGAGCTCTCTATATGCAAGGTTGATTACGTCATTGATGTTTGTGATGTTTTTGGATCCCACCATTTTAGGATACGATTCTAAGTGAATTTAGATAAATCACATTTGATAAAAAGGTTATTTGGGGTCTCAATTACAGCATCACAGATGAAGATCTATAATGGCTTTAAATTCAGAACAAGTGATTTTAATGTTATCCATATAAACAACCACAATGATAGAAGTGGTTGATTGATGGCCCATACACATACAGACATTCGTATATACAGACATATTTGCACTAACAATATGAAGAAAAAAAAGTGCATGATGCAAAAAAGAAAGTAGTTGATGGCGTGGTACGTCCATTGATACAACTAGAAGAAGGGTATCCGCGCAATGCGGCGACGAGTATCCGGTAACTATTTTTGTGGCGAGCAAATATTTCTCATTTTAAAATTTTCTTATTTAGCATGTTTCAAATATTTTATAACGTAGTAGATATATATTTTTCAAAAGTATAATATCTAAGTTGTTAATAGTGTAAATAGTTAGCACTTTTATTTTTCAAATTTTAGCATTAAATTAATGATTATAAGTATACGGAGCTTTTCTTATAAATAATTCTACACATGAGATTATTATACGGTTTAAATAAGACTTAAATTATTCAAATTTTACATTAATTTTCTAATTTTTTTTATAGTAATGTTTTTTGTGTTAAAATATTACTTTCATTCGTCTCATTTTATAAGTCATGTATGCGAAAAATTGAAGTCTTTTTAAGGTTTGACCGTAATTATTTTTAGGTATTATATAATACTTGATACAAAATATATAAATTAATTTGTGTTATAAGTATATTTTCATTGGTATACTTTTCATCAAGTATTATATAACACGAACAAAAATAGTTACGGTGAAACTCGAGGAAAAAACTTTGATTTTCAACATGAACTTATAAAATGAACAGAAAGTAAACTTTTAAAAAATCTCAAATCTATACTCTTTAATAAACGAGAGTTTTTGATAGCCTCTCATAAAGTTTTTCTAAAATAGCGTAGTATTCTTTTGACACGTGGACACTTCATTCTTCCTCTACAAGTCATTTGTACATCAGTTTTGAATTTGCATTTTCAATAAAGCTAACTACCAATCGGACTAATAACATACTTTCGGTTCTGAAAGCAAGAAATTTTACTATCTTACAAAAATCGACCATGCACTACTTCACCAAAAGCAAATCTTATCTTTCTTGTAGTATTTTAAAGTATTCTTGTACTATGTATGTACTATCAGGTTACTATATGAATTTAAAGTAACATAAATTTGAATCTTAAAGTAGCATATCATATATTGTGATTCTTTGATCCTCGCCAACAAACCGCCAAGCCAACCATAACAACTGTCTAGCCTCGCCCATCTCTGCGCCTTTTTCGCCCGGCCTCAAGACTCGCTGACACCGCCCGCCCTACCAGCGAGGCTTAAGTCTGCCAGTGCTTCCTCGCACATGCCGCGTATGCGGCGTTACCACTTCATGAGCAGGTAGGCGGTACCCATAAAAGTTCATCAGTAATCTTAGATTGAGAAGGGAATTTCATTTTTGCGTAAATGGGTAATATATTATAACGTGAAAAAATTTTCAATAGTCGCATCATAGTCAAGTGGTTAAGGATATTTGCACTTTCGCGGAGATATAATGTTCGATTCTTTTGCTACTACATAGACTTTTGTGAGTTATAATATAATATAATGGGTATATATTATAACTTTTTATTTTTGCTTCAACTACTTGTGTTAATATCGATCACAATAAGTAAGTATGTGCTGAATATTGTGCATATCATCATCAATTCGTAGTTTGTTTCTCGCATGCAAACAAATACCCAAAAATTCACTTTCATTATTAACAAAGGTTGAGTTACTGGTATGACCGGCCGACACCCACTTTAACTTTTGCCCTCAGAAAATTTTTACGGTACAGCCTAGTGTCACGGTTAAAAACTAATCTACTAATAAATCTGACGGATAACATTCAAAAGTTCATTTTGGAAAAATATATGGGCGAGGTTCATATTTGTAAAATGCTACTGTAAATAGTTCATTTAAAAAATTTCCTCCTTTCAATACACCAATTAAAAAATAACATCCAAAAATAACCTCCAACATAACATCCCTCGGTTTGGTAAGAATGACACTTTCTCTGACCCTGAACAAATAAAAAACGTATACATAAATCCTATGACTAACACTGATTCAATCGTACAACTTTTCTTGATTTTCCAGTGAGTTCTAAACTATCCGCACCGTAAAATTGGTAAGTATCGCAATTATTCAAGGTTTTTACATTTAGGCTTTCGATTTAAATCCCATAACACAACTATTTTGATATAATCCCCCAAGGTTTTTTTAATTGATCCTAATTAAGTATCTTTTTTTATTTACTATGTGACCATTCTAATGTCATTATGCTCCACTTTTTTTATGTTTCAGGAATGATGGTGTTGGTGATAGACATACATGCGATACGGATGCTACCTTGATGGTAATTCAACTCACCTTTCCCTTTTACTTTAGTTTTACATGAGTGAATCTATCTATTGTGAAAATAATTTGTGATTAGGTGCAAGGAAGCCCTTGAAGTCATAAATTTTGATTTTCTTGAAAACTAATTTTGGTTTCACTTAGTAACACTTAGCCAAGTATATGTATATGCATGTCCAATAGTTGTGGATGCAGTCATGTAGCTTAGCTACCCGAGATCAAAAGATTTGCTTAAAATCAATAGTATCAATTTACCGATTATGTTCACTGGTTAATAACGGCAAAACTATTTATTTTTACATGTTCAGTTTGTGCAGAATTTGTTTATAAATGGTGTTTGATTTACACAGTTTAAAGAGACATTCTTTTGTTTTTGTTTGATATTTTCCCATTCTAAAGATCTCTTTACACAAAAAAATTGGTTCCTTATAAAGATCCCTTTACAAGTATCAAATGAGATTGCTGTTAATGATGGTGATGGTGAAAATAGACATTGTTCTTATAATTAGTATTTAAAACATTGAGTTGATACGGCCTCTTTTGAAACAAGGCAATGTGACCAGTCCTGTATACTCACCTTTTTATTAATCTAAATTTTGATTCTTCTAAAGGCTCAACCTGTTTTCCATTTATATCTTGGTATATTTGTGTCCTTAATTGACTATAAAATGTTGGATTCATATATATCAGTATAGAATATTTTTGTCATCTACTAAAATGTAGAAGCTTTAGTTGTTGACAGATCCATCATGTTGAGACCTGAGCAAACACAAATGACGGTTTCTTTTGAGAAATAAGACAACTTTAAAAGGTAGGATAATCCAATAAATGTTGTGGCAATCTATTCAACGAAGAAAGTTGCATAATGTCGAGGTGAAACTGTCAATCAATTTATGATTGTGTATTTGTCAAGGTACAACTTTAGTTAGTTATAATTTTGTTTTATTTGTTAAGGTGCGGCTTTATTATATTATGTCTCTATTACTTTTTACAAATTTAGTTGAGTAGAATGGTTGAATCTAAAAGTTTTCTATGCATTGCTTTGACAAATTAACGATTGATTCCTTCAATTAGCGACTTGCCTCATCATAAACTATAGAGATGTCTGCAATTTTAGTTATCGTTACATTTAGAAATGACGCAAATTGCCTTTTTACGTTGAATTCCTCAAAACCACTACTATGGACATAATTAACATGTGAGAATGTTCTACTGTACAAGTTGAATTGATAAGACAGTAAATCTAAAATTTGTTAATATCATTCTTGGGACATGATAGCTTCATTGTATTAGGTTTGATAGGGAGTCACGGACAACGCTAAGATGAGTCACTTGGAAAATGTGTTAGTAGTTATGTGTTTATACATGCTTGAGTGTGCTCAACATCATTATAAGTGATTCGGCAAGTGTTTTTAACTGCAAAAAAAGAACTATAGTATGAGTAGATGTCTAAGTACCTTTTACAAGCAAGTAGAAGACTTTATGTTTGTCTAAGCCCGACTTTATTCTCAAGTGCAGAATTATTGAGTTACTTGCTGCATTTAATAAAAATGAAAAGCAGCAATTACAGTGGCTTTCAAATGCTTGCAAAAGGAATTCCTCAGGTACAATCATCTTCTTGATGCGCCACATTCTTTCAAATACTTGCTTAAGTGTTCAAACATTACTTTGTAGCTTCTATATAAAGTGGCAAAATGGACGAGCCAGGCGTTTAGGGTAAATGGTCAAAAGAAATTTTGTACGGGCCGAACATTGTTTATAAAAAAAAATTCAATTTTGGTAAATATTATTAGGAAAATTATAATTTATTGATAATATGTTACTGGCCTGTTAAAAAACTTAACAAAATGAGTATCAACCTATTCAAAGATGGTTTGAAATTGCCACCTTTAGCTTCTACCATCCAGTTCAATAGAATATTCAATCAGATAGGTGTTTTAGATAAACATGATACTTACATCAACATGCATATCTACACATCTCATGTTATGATTTGTGCATTAAATACTGAAGAATCCTGCTGATCTATACGGAACTATACATGCTTCTATGATAGGCGAGCGAGAAGGAGAAAAAGGGCGTTTACTCTTCATCATGTGTTATATGTTTGGATGCGCCGGTTTATTCATAAAAGTCCATGCTCATATATTTCATTAACTATGTTAGATTAATCACTTTTAGAAACAACCATTAATTTACTACTCAAAATTTGTTAATAGCATATCTTGGGATATGCTGGCTTCATTGTATTAGGTTTGATAGAGAGTTAGGGACAACGATGTGTCACTTGGCAAATGTTTTAGTAGCTATGTGTTTATACATGCTTGAATGTGTTCATCATCATTATAAGTGATTGGCTAAGTGTTTTATCTGCCCAAAATGAAGTGTAGTATCAGTAGATGTGTTAGTACCTTTTACAAGCAAGTAGCCGACTTTATATTTGCCTAAGCCCGAGTTTATTGTCAATTGCAAAATTCCACATCATACATGCAACAATTAGTAAGAATAAAAAGCAGCAATTACACGGCTGTCAAATGCTTACAAAGGAATTCCTCGGGTACAATCATCTTCTTGATGTGCCACATCCTTTCAAATACTTGCTTAAATGTTCAAACATTACTTTGTAGCTTGAGTGGGCCATGCATTTTGGGTAAATGGTCAAAATAGGTAATTCTGCATGGGCCGAACATGTTTGTCAAAAGATTCAATTTTGGTAAAATATTATTATAAAAATTATAATTTATTTATAATATTTTACTGGCTTCCTGACCGATGCTTTAAAATGTTTATGACTCACTTCGAGTTCAGTGATTTTTTATTACTTGATGTATCTGCATGTAATTATTTGTTCAAATCGTATGTTATTTATCAAGTGTACTAGAGATCATAGTCATATACGAGGGTGTGCGAGGTATGCAATTGTAAAGGGCCTCAAAATTATTAAATGATATGTATATATAATCTATGAAAGTGATTACAATTATTTGATTCAAGAAGTTACATCTAAAATACTAGCATGAACACTTTTAAAACAATTGTTTCTCATTTTATCTTTTTAAAAAGGTATTTACCTTCGTAAACTTAGTGACGACACTGTAAGAGATATTTTGTCGCTACCATGAGTGATATGTACTTACAATGTTGTGTTTCACACATGAATGGTTATATGTTGTATCGGCACAAGTTCATTGGAAAAATGCTTGAAACAACTTGAAGTCCAAATGAAACAAGCTATTAACTTATATATTTCGTTAATCTAATTATTTTATAGGGTTAGTAACTTAAATTCACATGTGTCCCGTTTGTTGCAACAACTTGAAGGTCAAATGCGTAAAGAGTGGTTGCTCAACATATGTTTCATTAGTAGCAACATTATATACTAACGTGGTTCTTTCTAACGTTCGACTTCATGATATACAGTTCATTATCTATTTTTTCGACGTTTCTTAAAGATACTCGTGAATTTCACGGGGCTTTTTAGCTAGTACTTTATAATATAGTATAGATTATGGTTTCACCTGTACCAATTCTCCATTATGATTAACGAAACATGTTTAAACAGTTATTCCATCATTCATTTCAAAAACAAAATATAAATTAAATTGAAAGGGCATATTCAATATCTCATAGCTTGTTTGACTTTGTTTCTGTTTTAAAAGAATATATATTTCCTTTTTGATAATTATAGTTATTGGACGGGTTGTATTAAATTTATATGATAAATCTTTAAACAACGTTATAAATATAAATAAGTATTCGCGTCTGGTAAGAGCGGTTTTTAACGACAGATAATTAACGATATGCGATATTGTGGTCTACATTTTCATTTTATAGTGATAAAAAAAAGTTTATGGGTTATAAACGAAAAATAATAAAAGTTTGAAGATTTGGGATTAAACATAATATTTGAAACCCAGTTCGACTCGGGTGATTCAACCGGTTGAACCGTTCCGGTCAAAAAACGAGTCGATTTAAACCGGGTCAACCCGACGTGTTGGGTCGAAAACGGGTAAAATTAAACCGTGTCAACCCCCGGGTTTGAAGGCGTCGTCAATCATGTTTTCGATTTGTATTAATAATTTCCTTTTGAAATATATTTTTTCAACATTTCACTTTCCACTTTTTGGTTTTTCCTTTATATATAGTATAGCAGGGTACTCGCGGATTGCGGCGACGGATATCATGTGACGATTAACTGGAGAAATAGATCTCGATGAGGCCTGATTCATTAGTTTGTATCGATTTCAACAGGTCCTCTCTTATTTGTTTTCGGATGACTTTTATTGGTTAGCTGAACCGGTAGCGACACCGGTCCCCGGTTGAACCAGCTGGTCCGGTTCAGTTTTCAAAACTATATGTACCATCAACTTGTTAGCTTGTATGAAGGTTTGTGTATTTTATTAATGTGTATAGTGTATATAATAACATATACTTTTCATTTTCGGGTGTTTTAAAAATAACATTAATTAGTGTGTTTAATTATTTTATATTTTGAATTATGTTGTAGCTTGTTTAAATTGTACATTGTGAAAATTTTATTGTACTTTTTAGTAAGGGGTGTTTTAATTGGTTGTATTTAATTTGGTAGATATGCTTTTAATTGGTTGTGCAATGTGAATATATCATTATACTTTTAAGTAAGGAGGTGTTTTAATAAGAGTATTGTTAGTACAAAAAGTATGACGGGTTATAATGGGTGTCGATGATGCTTGTTGGACTTGGCTAACAAGCTATTGGTGGGCTAATCTTGCACTAATCCAAGTAGTTGATTGAATCCCTGCACAAGAAAGAGTAAACCGTTAGCCTTACCATGGGGACAAACCCCACGATTAGACTATGGCGTGAGACTAAGTACACATTCTTGTCAGAGATAATAAGTGTGTGTACGTTATTGTGAGAGAGAAAGTTGTACCTTGTATGGGGATTAGAGCCCCTTTTATAGGCGAGGTTTACCGCTAGGGTTTCCTGATTACCCGCATATAAGAGTTAGCGGTCGGAGTGGGGGCCCTTGTCGGACAAGGTCCCGTGGTAATCGTGGATGCAGACACAGGATACCCTCCGCGGCCAGAGGTTTGGTCCACTAAGTATCCTGCGTGCGTCTTTGAGTTTGGACTAAAGCCAATTTCATTATTGGGCTTACTGTTGGTCCAGTATTCGTAGTTGTTCTCGTTGTTGGGACTGGGCCCAGTATGTGTATAGCACGAGTTAGGCCCGGTAGGCCTGCTATACGTTATTAAGTCCCCCCAGTCTAGTATATTCATTGCGTGCGGATATTTGTCGCGTGCAGTGAATGTGACTAGACTTAAGTTGACTGAGCGGTTTATTTTCCATACCTTTGAAGCGTCTTTCTGACGCTCTACTTTCTTAGAAAGTGCTTCGTTTGACGTGGATGTTTTTATACTTTTCGTTTTCTGCTTGATTTGACTGAGTGGCCCACGCGCCTCTGTTGTCCTTATCTTTTTACTTTTAATCCTGATTGTTCAACCAGATTTTTGCTGATACGTGTAACCATCTTGATTTGGATATATTCTTAGTATAAATACTACCTCTGTTTTTACTATTTCACTTTTCCTCTTTTGCTATATTTTTAGCCATTGCCTCTTTGTTCTATCTTTTTAGAAAGGAGAATCCATCCGTTTATCAGTCTTGATCTTGACTACATCCGCTGGTCATGAGTGCTATTGTGGATATAAAGTGTGGTACTACCCCAGAGATGTTTATCCCCTTCCTTCGTAAGTTTCGCATTCCTTCCGAGGTTAATCCGGAGCTTTGGTGCGCGTACGAAGCGCGTTCGTGGTCAAAGGAACTTCCTTTTCTTTGAACAAATTTTTCAACCACCTAGGCAGTGAACCTAATCGTTGTAGTGTCGTATTGGGTAAGCCTCGAAGATTGATATCGTTCTCTAGAGGAATAGAAATGCTAGCAAGAAATGTATTACGCTAAGGTGGGGGTTGAGGATGATTCTTTTTTTTATCTTTTTATTGGTTTTTTAGAAAGCTAAGGTAAATATCTCGGGGCAATTGGTTTGGGGGTGATATTTTCTACCGATTACTTATACTATCTAATTATCTAATTACTACGGGTAGTCTTATGTCTATTTGATGTGTGCTCGTATGATGATTAAAATGTGTTTACCTAGATACTATTACTCCCTAGTTATCTTTTATTGGTCGGTTGAATTGTCACACCTTATCTTAACGTTGTATTCCTAAGGTCGTAGGGAATGCTTATGCCCT
Source organism: Chrysanthemum makinoi (assembly GCA_910596185.1). Classification (NCBI taxonomy): domain Eukaryota; kingdom Viridiplantae; phylum Streptophyta; class Magnoliopsida; order Asterales; family Asteraceae; genus Chrysanthemum; species Chrysanthemum makinoi. Next base: position 192,119,350 of record OU343216.1, on the reverse strand, counting down.
AACTCTTTGAGGTTACCTTTTGGTTTAGCTTACAAAATCCGCAAGTCCTTAAACTAATTCATTCATAAGCCTCACTTTTACAAAGAATATTCAAGCGTTAAACACAACAATTGATGCCTAGTTGCACTCATAAGCCAATTACAATTAAGATAAGAAACAACCTAAAAATAATCAATAACTAGGTTTCATAGATCTAAGCAAATACATAAGAAATTTAGCTAGACATGTTAAACAAGCAAGCATACACACAATCAATGGAAGACATAATGATACTTTGGATTAAAATACTTAACTCGGTGTGTAAAATAGGGTTTGGGACCCTAAGATACTGTCCAAATCGGACTACAAACGTTTTAGGTTTTTCTCTCCAAAAGTATACCTCCTTAAATGCAGAAAAATCAAATTCTATATATAGATTTACAAGTGCGACGGCGTCACCTTATAGGTGGGACGCCGTCAGCTCGCCGTCATTAGGGTTTTCGTCTTGGCCAAGTCATCGATGGGACAGCGTCACCTTAGAGTTGTGACGCCGTTAGTCTTTAGTTGGGACGTCGTCATGATTCTGGATCTGGGCCGTCTGAGATGAAAAGTCTGAGTGCTGCCCTTCTTCTTCAAAGCCTGACGCCGTCAGGTTATCTGAACAAAATTCCACGATGCTGGTGCATGTTTTATCAAGTCTGTATAGAGGGACGACGTCGCCCTTTGATTGGGACGCCGTCAGGTTCAGTTTGAGCAGCTTGAGTGGCTTTGATCTTGACTTTGCCATTTTCTTCATGTATTCGCTCCTTTTCGTCCAAATGTGCATCATTCCATCATTTTGCTTCCAAGAGACCTAAAAAGTGAAAAGGAACGAAATTAAGTAGTAACGGATATAAAAGTGATCGATTAAAGGCTTAAATGACCCCTTAAAAGTGTACGTTTTAAATCCTTATCAAATATCCCTACACTTAGTATTTGCTTGTCCTCAAGCAAATGTGCTTTTGGCCAATCAATTTATAAGTTAGGGGGCATGAAGCAAAGGTTTAGAATAATTCATAACAAGTAAAAGCACCGCAATAGTCATAACAAGCACGGAAATTATATACTAGCACCTCACAAGGGGTGTTTGGATTCTCTCATCTCTCGGATTTATATGAAATATAATAAATGAATATGGAAGATAAACACTCATTACCTGCCATAGTACATAGATTACCATAGGCTTGAGACTAGATCAAACCTCCACCGATTTGGCGTAAGCACCTAGGAACAACTATCTAAGAGGTCTTTTCAAGGGTTGCAACGATAGGCTTACGGTAGGGAAACAAAGGGTTTTGTTGGATAGGCGATATTTAGTGGTGGCAAGTCAAAAATCTTATGTTACACGCATGAAAAGCGTGGCGTTGCTAAGCCAAGACTCGACTCACTAACTCTAGATAACTTGAAACAAACATACATAAATTTAAAGACATAAACATAAATATAGACGTAGGATCATACCTTTTTACTCTACGATAACATCAAAATCTAAGGGATTTATAGGAGCATCCCTACACTTGAGTTTTTATTTCTCTAACACTAATTGACCCGATTTGAAAAGATCAAAACAATTGGAGTATTTAATTACGTAGACAAAGGGTATTTGAATTTAACGTTCCTTCCCGTTACTCCATAAAATATTACTTTTACCCATGAGTCCCAATCATCCCAAAACTGTGTACAAAAGATATGACTCGACTTAGCAACCATGCAAGTAACTAGATATTTGAACTAAGGGTTTAGTAATGGTAACAATAATGCACTAAAGGTGAGTGCATACAAGGTAGGCTAAGGCGATTTGGGTGTACATTTGGGGGTGGATTGTAAACAATGCTCTTCATTGATATTTCAGAAAACCGAAACATCATGAGAACCGCGAAAAGGATAAGCTCTGAGGGGTTAACTAGGGGTATCGTGTACTAAAGATGAGTACATCGCAAGGGTGTGGGGTAATTACTCAACCGATATGGAAGAAGTAATTATAATATAGGTTTCAAACAAGGGTTATCCTAATGCCTCTTATCATTTAGTTATTCCTAACTACACAAGTGTAGTCTCACTAGCGATCTCGGAATGCATCACTGATCCATTCCAAACTAACTAACTTTATTTCCCAGCCACTTGTGAATGACTGATACTAAAAGCTAGACAGCCTGGAAGTTGAATGGAAGTTTACCAAGGATTAAAATATCCTTGGATCGTTTATGTCTGGCGGCTGATATCCGAATACAATGACTTGTGATTTGTTGAAAATAATATTAGTATAGGAAAAACAGAATCGATTGACTAACACTAGGAATGTGAATAGTAATAGCTCTGTCACAGCTACGTCAATAAAAACGTACAATCAGAAACCTAAAAATATTAAAGTATTTACTAATATTAAAACTATTTATTTACTATTTAATAATTTACATAAATATAAAGGAAATATAAAATAAACCTAAATAAATAAAACAAAAACTTAGAAAAGTTTAAACTAATATAAAAGAAATTTAGAAACTAAAAATATATTTATTATACAAGTATTCTTTTTATTATTAATTATTTACTATTATCTAATTACTAATACTATTATTTAATTATTATAAATACTAAACTAACAAACTAAAATCTAAAACTTTTTACATAATTCTAAAATAGTAATAAGAAGCTAAGAAAAATATGAAAACTATATTTATTATACAAAAATAAGAAAATTTAATTAAATACTATTATTACTTATATAAACTAATTAAACTAAATTAATGCAAAAAATTAGAAAACTAAAAGTGAAAACTGCAAAAGTATTTTTTACATATGCTAAATAACTTAATAAAGTTATAAAAATCATAAAAATTATCTAGGATAAAATTTAAATACTAGAACTAATTTATTTTTGGCTTTTTCATTTAAACTAATTAAATTAAAATTAAATCTAAAAACTATCTAATGAACAGTAAAAAATGTGAAAAAATTATGGAAAGTAATTTACATAGTAAAGAAGTTGGGAAATATATTATGAAGTTCACAGCTTATCCAGATAAGCTGTAATAAGCCAAACAGCTCGTATAAGCTTATTTAAATAAGCTAAAATGTTTACTACTATAAGAAATAAAATGTGCAAAGGATAACTGAGAAGTGAGCTAGCCTAGGTGGGTTATGCAGTGAACTTGTCACCAATGGAACTAGGTTGAATCTAACACACAACCTTTTTGCACTTTATTTTATTTTTGATTTTTCTTTTTGCAAAATTATATAATAAGTAAAAATAAGTAACTTTAACAAAAGCAACTTTTTCAAAACTTGGAAATAAGCTCTGTGGGAGCTTATTTCCTCCACAGTTGGCTTTTAAGCCTTAAGCTTCTAAATAGAAGCTATCACTTGAGGTTAAAGCTTGGTTTTGGGCTTTTCGTTTTAGGACTAGTATATATCTGGATATTAAGTATATTTAATGAATTTGAAACTTTACAAACAAAGAAATAAGCAATTAGGTGGCTTATAAGCTTATGCAGTGAACTTTTTGCTCCTTGTTTGGCTTATAAGCTTTTGAATAAGCTTAACAAAAGAAACAAAAGGAAAAAGGTATGTATGTACATGTATAATGAACAAGTTTAAGGAAAATGGAAAGTTACAAACCTAGAAATAAGCATATTATGGGCTTAGGCTTATCAGTTAAGGCGATCAAGCACACAATCAAGGCTAAGCTTGAAATAAGCTTATGAAAAGCTATACAGTGTAATAAAAAGGTAAAAGTTTATATGTACAAGTATTATGTGTATATTTATACAAACTAAGTGCACTGGGAATAACTTATAAGCTCAGAATAAGCAAATAAGCAATTCTCAATACACCTCAGTCCAACCAAGGCTGCAACTTTTGAATGGCCATTTAAGCGGCGGGTTAAGCTCAAAATGGCAAAATGAAAGTTGGAGTTGCAAGATGGCCTGGTAAGCTTTCCAAAAAGCCCAAGTTCACTCTGTGAGGTTAGATGAGCTTGTGAAGCTATGAAATCCTTCCATTTACTTTAAGTACACTTGGGTTCCCGGTATGCATAGTCAAATGGGACAAACAAAAAGCTCCTTGCGGCCCTATTAGATAAGCTGCAAGGTTGGATTTAAGCACTGGATCATTAAACCTAGTTGATAAGCTTCCCAAAGAAGCAAATCTCCTAAGCTAAGTCCAACGGTGAGCTTTTGAGAGCTTATGAAATATAGTGATTAGGGTAAGGTATCTTTGAAGATTCAACATAGCTTTTCATGGTGTGATAAGTTTAAGCTACTTGCAGCCTATGTAAATAAGCTACAAGGTGAGATTTAAGTGCAGGATCATGAAGCTGGGTTACTAGGCTTCCTAAAAGCCAAGCCACTGGGCTTGTGATCACTAATGAGCTTGGTGTGAGCTTGTGGAAATGGTGTAATATCCGATTGCTCGGGGGTATGTTGTGAGTGGGCAAACACAAGTTCACACAACTTATCTAATAAGCTTCTAAATGCTCAACCAACACTGAGTATATTAAGTTGGATAGCTTGCCTATCATTAGGCCAAGAATCTCAAGCTCAAGTTCAATGGGGAGACTATTTATGAGCTTGTGAAATCAACTCACCTTCCTTTGTTTGCTTGAGTGGAAGGAGTAAGTTGGGACAAAAAGGTTGGAATGATCAAGCTATGTTGATAGGCTAAAGAGAAAATAGCGGACACATAATAAAAAGGCCACAAAGGCTACACAAAGAAGCCAAGTACACAAGCTAAGGTCAAGTAATGAAACATGCAAGCTCATTAACTTGACACCTAAACTGTGCGCAGGGCAAAGCGGGCACAAATAAGCTAAAAATAAGCACTTAAATATGAAAGATAAAAATTAAAAAAAATTATAATAAGCTAGATTAGCAACACATCTAAAACATACTAAAAACCGAGAACATGAAATTAAATAACAAAAGCACAATAAAATTACTAAGTTTATTCAAAAACGACTAAAAGGAAAATTTGACTTTTTATAAAAACAATAAAGTTGACTAAAATGAATTTAAAACTTAAACTACTGATTATATATGTTATATTAAGCTATAATGAAACTGAATTAAGCTAAATAACATACTTATGAGCAACTATGATGAAATTTGTACTCAAAATCCTAACAGTGCACTATCTATCAAAGATTAAACATGATTTTGACTATTTAACAAATAAGGACAATATTTTATGGTGGTGTGAGCTATTATGAACTAATATTGCATATAACAACAACAAACAACAACAAACATACACTGGCACTCTACTTATCAGCAAATCCAAACAACCTTTAATAGGGACTGTTTTGAGTTTTTCAAAGCAAATAACTATATAGACCAATCCCATCAAATCCAGAGGTCATATTGTGTCAAAATAGACCTGTTTTCAGCCTAAACCGGATGTCAAACAAGTCTAAGCCTATGATTTTCAAAAATTGACATATTAACAGTTAAAATACCAAATCAATCCACAATCCAATCCAAGGCATTACAACCTAATATTAAGCTATAATATGATAAACTAACAACAAAGAAACACAGAAACATAAAAATCATAGCATCTAAAACATTAAAACAGTAAAGTGCAAAAAATTGTAAAATGAAGCACAAGTGATCAATGCTAAAAGAGTACCAAGGCTCGAAAGCTCCTAGCTTGTTGTCAATAAGCTAGAAAAAGAAATCCATCGGTTAGCTTCTATACCCCAGAACTGCTTATGAGACCACAAGTTGATTTTTCATTGATTTTTCTTGATTTTTTAGTATTTTACGTTTTTAAATCTATAACGATTTAATGAATCTAAAAGCTTCATGAGCTTTGTCACGAGCCTACATGAGCTTAAAGAGTCCATTAAACAACCATAACAAGAAATTTAAATGACATGAAATTAAAGGAATTTTAAGTAAAACATGAAACTGAAATTATTTGAAATTAAGCGAAATTTAAGTTCCATTACACTAATTTGAGGAAGCTTACAACATTAAAACATTAAAAGACATGAAATTTAAAAAAAGCTTTTAAAAATTACACTAACGACCAATGGCTAATCCAAAGGTACTTCTTCTCTTGCCTTTCTTCCTCTTTTATGCTTTTAGAAATCCTCACGTGTCCTTAAAGGTATCCCACCTCTTTGCTTGACCAATGGGTGAGTTTTGAGTGATAGCAGATTTTGGCGGGAAAGACAGTTTGACTTGTAGGGTCTGCATTTCATCAACTAGGGGGGGTGGCATTTAATGTGGAGGGTTGAGTGGGTAGTGGTGATGATGAGGGGAGGAGAAAGATGAAAAGGTGATGGGAGATGGCTTGTGTGTTGCAGGCAACATGATGGGGAAGACAGCAGGAGGTGGCGGGTAAATAGGAGGGTTTGACTTTGTTTGACACAGGCATCCAAAGCAGGCAATGTGGGGGTCCAAATGGTGAAATGGCAGGGGTCACAATTCATTTTGACAAGGCTTGGCTTAGGATAATATGACAAGGACCAAACGAAATTCTTCAAACTTGAGGGACCAAATCTGCCCATTTCTCAAAGTTAACACAAGGATTGAAACTGACAAACTTTAATAGTGCAAGGACCAGTTTTGACATTTTTAATTTTCCAAGGACTATTTTTGCCAAATTACAAAGTTCAGGGACTTAAGTTGTAATTTTGTAATTTTTAAATCTCAAGGACCAATTTGAAAACTTAGGAATCCCTAGGGACTTAAAATGATATTTTTCTTTATTTAGATTTACCAGGGACTATTTTTAACAACTTTTGAAACTTGGGGACTAAAGCGCCAATTATGCAAACTTGATACGTTTTTCACCAGATTTTGATATTTTGCATTTAAAACACATAAAACACTTATTTGTGATATTTTTATCATTTTGATGCATTTCGAGTGTTTTTCGGATGTTTTTGCAGTTTAATTGGTACAAAAATGATGAGTATTTACACACTCATCAATCACAAAACAAGTTCTAGAATCTATTATACTACCGGTACACTCTCTAAGCATTAAAGGTGAATGCTTTATTCCTAAAGATCTAGGGGCGAACCTCACATTTTTGGGGTGGAATTTGAGTGGTATACGGTTTTTGTGCTAGTCATATAACTCCTATCCATGAGATGCTTTATTAAGACTAAAGTTTTAGCTCGTACATGTCATTAAAAAAATTAAATTTGGTGCTAAAATTTCCATAACAAATATTTATCATAGTTTATTACACAATTTACCAAGGACAAGAGAAATAATCAAGGATAAGAATAGTTTCGAAGTTCCCGTTTTATTCTCCCTCACTACACTTAAACTGAACACTGTCCCCAATGTTCCCCGAAAGTATCAAAGCTATGATAAAGGAAGGTAAGTAAATGAGAAAGAAACTAGTACTCCCCTGATTAGCTCGGTAGGATCCGTATGAAGTTCTTGGTTAAATTCTTTTCAAGAAGAATGCATACGTGATAAGCTCCATCCAATGCTGTGTTTCTTCTTCTTGCCAAATACAACCTGCACACTTAAGAAAACAAACGAAACCTTCACGTAAAATCAGCAGTAAAACTATATATGACACACTACACTAGGATATGATGCTTGTGGAATGGATGTTTGCAGTTTTTCTGGAAAATTAACACCTGAGAATTTCCAAAAATTTATAAGTATACAGAAAACGAAAAAATTGTATAAGTTGTTTACGCTTGACTTTGGCGTCGTTAGGCTTTAATCGGCATACGTCGGTTGTCATGACAGTGCTGCTGCGTTTTCTGAAAAATTCGAAAAATTACATCTTTAAAATCTGGAAAAAAATCCTGCAAAACATCCATTATGACTCGATACAAGCATTTGACTCTAACAAACACACATATACATCAATTTCACTAATTGCAATTCTCATGTTCACGTTCTTCAAAAACGTATGTAATCTTCCATACACTTATCTTTTTGTAAAATACCTTTATATGTAATTAAGACGAGGTTAAAGACAAAATAAAGCATTTTCACAAAATCAAACATGAGAATAAACAACAATGAAAAAGATATATGACACACAAACAAGCAAACTATTAAGCATGGGTTGCCTCCCACGAAACACTTTTCTTTATTTATGAGTCTTGTAGCTAGACTCGAAGTCGTGCTCATACGTGACTTCCTTACCGTCATCATTTTCATTCACTAAGCGTTCACCATAGGGTTGTATACGTTGTATGCTTACCGTGAACTCCCTCCCATCGGCGTCTAATATGATAACGGTTTACTTTTTAGATTAGTCTCTTTCACCGTATAGGGTCCAAACCATTTTGACATATTCCTTCCTCTTAATCCTTTTAATTTTGATCTATACAAAAGCACCTTGTCTCGTTTCAAAAATTCTTTAAGGTTCTTTTGAGGGAGTGGTTCCGTGGTGTAGTTGTGCCCTAATTTTTTATCACGTTTCCACAATTTCGAATCCATCCCCTGACTCATGAAATCTCTAATCCCTTTTTCCCCGTTCAACAATTTTCTTCTTAACAGCATTATTGGAGACCTGCGAATTCTTATTCTTTATCTTCTCCATAATCTTCAAAGGATATCTCGGAACAATAGGTATCCTAACTTGTCCTTTACCACTTTTGAGTATCATGACACCCTCACCGCATTTGATGGTTGCCTTGGCGGCGGCTAGGAAAGGTGTTCCAAGGATTAATGACATGTGTTTATCTTCCTCAATGTCTACAATTGCGAAGTCCACCGGATAGACAATATTTGCAATCTCAATTAAGACATCCTACGCTATTCCTATGGGATAAAAATATGGGTGATTTGCTAAGGAAAGTCTAAGATTGGTCTTGGTTGGTTCCTCCTTAGTCAACTTATTATAGACTGATAGCGGCATTATGTTTACATTGGATCCCTGATCAGCTAAGGCATTTATATTCTCTAAGTCACCAATGCTACATGGTATTATGAAGTTCCCAGAAATATCTTGTTTCTTAGTTACTGGTTTTCTCAGAATCAACTCGTACATAGGTCCCATAGGCGTGGTGTCGTATTCTTCTTCTTTTATTTCACCTAAGAGGGCTTTCCTAAGAAGATCATTGTACCTAAAGTTGTTCACTTGGTTAACAATTGTTTTTTTATTGATCTCATGATTAAGGTAGTGTTCAATGATTTTGGGTTGATCATCAGTCTGAGCCTCATCATTGTCCTTACTATTCTTGCAGCTCTCAGTATCCTTCTTCTCAACTACTCCACCCTCATCGGAAATAATGGAAATGGCGTTAACAAACAAAGTGGGGATAACGCGGTCATCGTTTCTCACTAACACCTTCTCGGGAACCTTCGTCTTAGTGTACTCTTTCACCAAGTTCATCATCTCCGCCATTTTTGCCTGCATTTCTTCCCTTTGCCTATAAACCTATTCTTCAAATTTGGCTAATCTTTCCGAATGGGCTGCCATGTATTCTCTCATTTGTGTTTTGAAGCTTGGTGAGAGAGGAATTGGAGAGGTAGATCGGAAGCGTCGTACATAATCGGGATTTTGTTCATGGCTAGGTGATTCAGAGAGAGGTATTGGGTGGTTGGCGAAGTCGGTGAAATTAACCGTTGCTCAATGGATTGGTCCAGGTGCTTTCTTTTGCCTCTCAACTAGATAGTCGATCCTTTTCTCAAGAGCACTAACTTGATCTTTGGTAATGTTGGAAGGCTCATGAGATATTGTTATGGCATTTACCGTTCTTATGTGGGTTTCATGAGATTCACTCTAGTCTTCGTAGCTTTGACCGGCAAGCACTTCTATGATATTCCATGATTCTTCTGCGTTGAGATTGCTGAGCCTTCCACCAGCCGCTCGGTCAATGGATCGCTTGGTGAGGAAGTTGGCATGATCATAAAAAATTTGGACTTGAAGCCAAAGATCGATGCCGTGATGAGGGACTTTGTGGAGTAAGTCCTTGAATCGAGTCCACGCCTCGTAGAGAGTTTCTCCTTGACGTTGTTGGAACATCAAGATGTCATTCCTAAGTTTGGTAGTTCTCCCCAGTGGGAAAAATTGGGCGAGGAAACGAGTGGTGAGATCATCCCAACTTGAGATGGATCCGGCGGGAATTCGCTCAAGCCAATTACTAGCTTGGTCCCGTAGAGAAAATTGGAAGAGACGCAAACGCGTAGTCTCCCGTGTGGTAGCATCAAGGTCGATGGAATCAACGATTTTAAGGAAGTCCTTGAGATGCTGATTAGGATCTTCGGAACGAAGTCCATGTAATGCACATCCGTTTTTCACCAACGGATGGTGTCGGATCGCAGGGCCGTAGTTTGAGCTTGATCGGGGAGCTCAATGGTGTTCCTATAGCCTTGGTGGCTCGGTCTAGAGTATTCACCAAGAGTACGGCCTCTTGGCGGGTCAATTGGTGTTGGGTCGATGGGAGGTGGTTGGTTTGATGGCGAGTTATCACCTTCCATGATGAAAAGTGATGGGATTACTAATAAAGTCACGAAGAAGGGGGATAGACTACAAGGAAACTAAAAATGAGAAAAAATCTTACTTGATAGGAATCAAGCAAGGGAACCTAAACGAGAAAAATATCAAACTAACTATTCTATTCCCGGCATGCAAAAACTTCGTGGCGTCTGAGAAGGCGTTAGGGTCAAAGGAACTTCCTTTTCTTCGAGCAAGTTTTTCAACCACCTAGTCAGTGAACCTAATCGTTGTAGTATAGTATTGGGTAAGCCTCAAAGATTGATATCGTTCTCTAGGGGAATAGGAATTCTAGAAAGAAATGTATTACGCTAAGGTGGGGGTTGAGGATGATTCTTTTTTATCTTTTGATTGGTTTTTTAGAAAGCTAAGGTAAATATCTCGGGGCAATTGGTTTGGGGGTGGTATTTTCTACCGATTACTTCTACTATCTAATTATCTAATTACTACGGGTAGTCTTATGTCTATTTGATGTGTGCTCGTATGATGATTAAAAATGTGTTTACCTAGATACTATTACTCCCTAGTTATCTTTTATTGGTCGGTTGAATTGTCACACCTTATCTTAACGCGTTGTATTCCTAAGGTTGTAGGAAATGCGTATGCCCTAACTCTTTGAGGTTACCTTTGGGTTTAGCCTATGAAATCCGCAAGTCCTTAAACTAATTCATTCATAAGCCTCCCTTTCACAAAGAATATTCAAGCATTAAACACAACAATTGATGCCTAGTTGCACTTCTAAGCCAATACAATTAAGATAAGAAACATCCTAACAATAATTAATAACTAGGTTTCATAGATCTAAGGAAACACATAAGAAATATAGCTAGACATGTTAAACAAGAAAGCATAATGATAACATCAAATAGTCCTGAATATTAAGTGTCAATTTCCCCAGATAATGCTCATATTTTATATCATTTATATGGATTTACGCTTATTTTCCTCTATATTTCACTTTCAGGTAAATTACGAGCATTGGAGCTAAAGAGACGCGGATTTGGAGAGTTTATTGAAGATTTATCATAGTATGCTTATTTTGAAGAAGTTACGGCGTAACGCCTCTCTCACATTACGCCGTAACTAAAGTGTTGCTCAGAAAACCAAATCAACAGAAGATTACGGCGTAACTCTCCCAAAGATTACGATGTAACCAACTAGGTCAAATGAGGCTCCGCGCCGCTGCAAGCTATGCCGTAACTATTGTCTCAATTACGGCGTAACCAAGATTTATTGAAGATACGGCGTAACTCCTTCCCTAGTGACGCCATAACCATCATTTTCAGTGCAAAATACGAAGAATTGTATGTTACGGCATAACTCTTAACATTAGTTACACTGTAACCAGATCTGGCCTATAAATACCTAATGATTTCCAGAATTTCAAAGCATCCCATTTCACACACAACATCAAGTGAACGTGAGTAGAAATCGAAGGCAGATCTAGAGGTGCATATGGAGCTATCTCCAAGGGAGAAATCACTCCCCTACGATAAGCATTAGCATTTTATCTTTTCTTTACATTCAAATAATGTATTTCGTAATGTTAAACATTGAATTGATTGTTTTAGTTAATATGAGCAGCAAAGCACCTCTGGTGCTGGCCTAGTTATGATTTCTTAATTGTTTTATTTGCGTTTACATTGCTTCCGTATAATTATTTCTAAGTGTATGCATGCATAGTTTGTTGGTAGCAACCCTTGTTTCGGTAGTTTTGAATGGCAGTAGTGGCTAGTTACTTAGGAGATATGACCAACTGATCCTAAGTAAGTAGACTGAGTGGGGAGGGTAAGATATGACCAACTGACGACCCTTTTTGCTTGTGCGATTCGACCAACTGATCACCTACCGTTTGGATGAACTTAAGAAGTCAGGGATGAGTGTTTAAGTTGCTAGCACCCGGGCACTCATTGTTATGAATCTAGCATGTAGCGGTACTTAATGACTTGGCTTAGGGGACTAAGAACAACTGGACTTATGACGGGTCACCTGTTTTCTTCAGTGGGACCCTTTGCTGATAGGTTAGGATGAACTGACCAAATGTTGTCCTAGCGACTTTGACCCCACCTGAAGTAATTGGAAGTAATTAGATGTAAACACTACTAATTAGGATGAGTAACTAGGTTGGCACCCCTCTCCTCTATTGATCTCAACCCTCGCCTTTATTTGCTTTAGTATTTAATTAGTTAAGTCAATATCAAAATCATATTAAAATCTGTGACACCTAGACTTAGTTTAAATCCGCACACATAGCTCTTGGGACGACCTCGGTTTTACCAAATACTACACTACACATGACCGGGTACACTGCCCGTTAGTGAATTAGGGTATACCATAGGTATAACGAGACTTATAAGTATTAAAACCTGGTCAGTAAAACCTGCATCAAATTTTTGGCGCCTCTGTCGGGGAGTTATATTAGGATTTTCATTAAGTCTTTTATTTCATTTTTTTAAAATTTTTCTCAAATTCTCACGATCTCTTTTCAAGTTTCAGGTACCATGGAAGTTGTTAACATTGATGACCTCACTCTTGAGGAATATTTGGCGTTGACAAGAGAAGAACAAGGGCCGGGGCTCGTAAGACCGGCAATTGGAGCTAATGTTCGTTTCGAGATTAAAGACCAATTTATGAGGGAGCTTCGTGCTAACCCTTTTTCAGGAAACAGGGACGAAGATGCGTATGAGCACGTTGAGAATGTCTTGTACATCGCAAGCCTTTTCAACACTCCAGGTGTGTCTCATAATGCTTTTATGCTAAGGGTGTTCCCCATGACTCTTACTGGGCTGCAAGAAGATGGATCAAAAGATTGCCCGCCGGGGCAGTTGATACATGGGCTCTACTAAAAAAGCACTTTATCCAGAGATATTGTCCTCCGTCGAAGATATCTAACCAGCTCTTGGAGATCCATAATTTCAAGCAAGAAGACGATGAAACGTTGTATCAAGCCTGGGATAGATACAACGATCTCCTTTACAAGTGTCCTACACATGATCTAAACAACCAGCAAAAGGTAAACATCTTCTACAAAGGAATCAACGTGACTACAAGACAGATGCTGGACTACCAAGGACCCATTCCGAGCATGAATCCTACTCTCGCGATTGAAGCCATCCTAAAAATGGCTGATCATTCCCAGAAATGGCACGATGGAGGAAGCAAAAAGAACCACGGTGGAAGTTTTGATGGAATTGCCGCCATCACTAACAAACTAGAAAATCTCGGTCAGGATATGCTCAAGATCAGAGAAACTGTTCATGCAATCCAAGTAGGTTGCAAAAGTTGTGGGGGAGGACATCTCACCAAGAATTGTCCTCACATTAACGAAGAGAACACAATCGAAGAAGCTAAATATGGAGAAAATCAACCGTTTTACGGGGATAATCGTAATGGTAGTGGCTATCGTGGAGGACCTTCCCCATATTAATGATCGTGGTGAAAGAAGAGCTAACTTGGAGGAAATAATTAACAAATACCTCGTAGATTCAACTAAAAGACAGAAAGAGCAAGAAGAATGGCTGAAAAACTTTCAAGATTATACAAACAAGAGCCTTTCTAGCCATGACGTATCACTAAAAAACTTGGAAACTATGATTTGGAAGCTTGGCGACGAAGTACAAAGAAGAAATGATGCACAAAAGAACAAATCGACAGTATGTAAGCCGTGTTTTCTGAAAATAAAAAATCCACCGATGAGTATAATAAAGACAATGATGCTAATGGCAGAAGAGAGTTACGCCGTAAACAAACATCGGAATTACGGCATAACCTGGATACGAGGAACGACAAGTCTCCCAAAATAGACGACTCCAAAAGGAAGAATCACTGGTGTAAGGCTATTGCAATTGATAATGGAGAGTGTTATGATCTATGGGCCTCATGCGACCTTCGGAACGAAGCCTGTAATAGAGGGGTCGATAAGGAGAGGATTAATGATGACAGATACATGTGGACTGCACTTAACGATGAAGAAAGATTAGCTAAATTCTCGATTAACGAAGAGGAAGAACTACCCATCAAGCACTACTACAGGCCCTTACTAATCACGAAAGATGAGTTCATACAAGCATGGCCAACTTGCAACCCCCTTTAGTGAGTATTTCAACGGGGGTGGCAATGTGAAGAACGAATTTTGGATATGCCCTCATGAATTGAGAAGACATGACGTTGATTTTGGAAACCTATCCTTCAGTGATTGGTCTTCAGTGAGGTTCGGGGACGCAATCATTAATTCAGTTTTTTTTGAGAAATTTGGAGCTCAAATATGAAAAACATATTCTTTGAGAAAAGACCATTAAACCTCTCAACGATATTCCTTCTAGCAACACCAATGACGAAGGAACTCGAAGTCATTGGTGTGAGAAAATAAAAACCCCTAACGGAAATATTTGGGCATCTTGCAACCCTTTTTATTATAAATGTAATGGGGGAAGTAGTATAGAGAGAGTTGGGGAAGATGAGTTCCTATGGACCTCAACTAATGACTCAGAAAGAACAGAATTGCCTTGGCTAGGCGAGTTAGGATTTGGCAATTTGGTAAAAATCAAATATGGAAAGATAGATGCGCTAACTAAGGAGAAGATCTGGAATGGATGTATGAGTAAAGACGTACCAAGCTGAGAAGTTCCAAATGAAGAGTTGGATAATGGTGCCAAGGATTCATCGAGGAAATAAAAAGAGGAATGCAAACAGGTGCTAGTGGAAAATTTACTCGACAATAAATGGCTTAAAGATATGGAGTCCGACGAAGATGATATAGATTACTTTGAACTACAAGGTGAAGATGGATACATTGACCCTGACGATGAAGCATATGAGAAAAAATGGTGCAAACTTCTTGGCATTCCGTATAAGAGGCCGCCACCAATTATAGCCGAAAAGTATGAGTTCACTAGATACCATTTGGGTCCGGACGAAAAGTTTTGCAAAATTCAGAAGATCGAGACTAAAGAGTACCTCCGCACTGCTACCAATGTTGCTTGAATCATACATAACTTGATGAAGGATATGGAGGAAGTTGGTCTAGTTCGAAGGCCACCATAAAGCCCCTAGGCTCTGAGTCTAATTTAAAGACTCGTAAATAAAGAAAAGTGCTCTTTCGGAAGACAACCCGAATTATCCCTTTCATTTGTTTTATTTTCTTTCTGTTGGGTTTTGTGTTTCTAACCATTTTTGCAGGATTTCGGGAAAAGTTGTTGCAGCATGCTGATCGGGGACCTGATCTGTCCATAGTTACGACGTAACTCATCCTTATGGTTACGCCGTAACATACCTTTTGTGCAGCCATCTTCTTCAGAGCATTACCAATTACGGCGTAACCCCAGGCAATGGTTACGCCATAGCCACACTCCTGTAGCATCTGTCAGGTTTTGCTCAATTACGGCGTAACTCCTTATGGGAGTTACGGCGTAACTCCTTATGGGAGTTACGGCGTAACTATCCTCTGTAACACTTCTTTTATTTTAAACACAATAACCTTGTATTAGTTTTCAAATGAACTTTATGGGTATGTTCCCTGTAAGCCCTCACGAGACTACACTCGTCCACTTGGGACACCAAGTGGTTTAAAAGGCTTGTTGCATATGCTAAATGCAACCGTGATTCGTACAAAAGTGAGTTAATTATTTTTTTGTCGGTAGTGTGATTTCAGGGATTGAAGTTTGCTCGTAGCGAAGGCACGACTCTTTTCGTGGGCCTTCTTTCTTTTTGGAGCAAATTTCAGAGAAGTTTTCGCTCTAACTCTACTTTTCTCTTCACCTTTATTTAAAGCTTAGTGCAAAAGGGACTTTGTACAATTCAAGTGGGGGACGGGAGTAGAATTGTCTCTTGAACTTTATTTTGCCCTCGCTTTTCTAGTTTATTTTGAAAAATTATGTCAATTTTAAAATTTTGACATGTTTTTCTTAACCTAATCGGATTAGACCTTAGCCGAGCACATTTTAACCCTTGATATTTTATGGTGAGATTAGCCTTATCCATTTCCAAATTTTTACATCAAATCTACCAAATTATGAGTGTGCCGGTAGCTTGTAAACTTTAGAACTTGGCCTTTACATCATTTCGAGACCATAGATGAGGTATGTTGAGTTAGCTCGATGTATTTGGAATTTTCAGTTTAAGAAGGCAGTATTATAGGATTATCACCCAAATAGCCTACCATTGAGTGTCTATCGATTAGTCACCTCGACTTCTCAACCCCCATGTTAAACCCTTTTGTTGCACTCTCCTTTAGTGCAAGATACCCCTAGATACACCCTTTTGAGCCATTCCTTTCATTTTGTTCACCCATATTATTGTTTCGATACACCATTACACCTTAGCCTACCTTGTAGTCTTTATTTGTAATTAGGAAGTCATTATTTGCCTAAGTTCAAGGTTCAAGTGGAAAGGTCCAGGAATCACGCTCTCGTCAACGACATATCCTTAAAGATCATTGAAGACCCCCCAAATTCTCATATTGTTCATCTCAAGTGGGGGGATGTTATGTTTAGTTATTATGTTATGAAAAAAAATGTATTATTGTTATTCCTTTGATTGTAAAGTGCGATGTTATAAGCACTATTGTTATGAGCTTAATATAGATTTAGTATCGAAGAGGCCACCTCGGTCACATTTGAAGAATGTAGTTGGAAGTGTACCCATCATGACGTCCTCTAATGGCACATCTACCTAGTTATATCATGATCCGGTTTCTTGACTTCGAAACTCTAACTTTGGGCAAACGGTAAGTGGTGATGACTTAGTTGTAGATTTAGACTATTTGCTTGATTTTATTTTACACCAATTTTATCCCATGTCTTATCCTACCCTTAGTCATGAAGCGTGTCTAGGTGATGCAGCGAGCAATCTTTGGTGTCTTGGTCATGGATTTGGTCATGTATCATTGATTTTGTCCAATTCGCCGTGACATGTTAGTAATGACAAATCACCCTTAACCTTTGTCGTGTCTACCCATATTTCCTTCGAGAATTGTTTTGTCCTTAACTCTAGTGGTGGAGATTTGTGTAACCGCCAAGCTTATGATAGAATACATGCTATGACTGTGCAATGAGTGATCACCCCGAAATTGACACTTAGAATAGTTGAGAGATTTGAGTGTTTTGTTCCCATTTCGGGAGGTGTTCGGCTTTGTTTTATTCTAGCATAAGGGATTTGTAAACTTATATTTTCCAGGTAATGGGAGATATCTTTTTAGGAATCTATCTAATAAGGTCTACTTGAGGGCAAGTAGAGTTCAAGTGGGGGGATATTTGATAACGTCAAATAGTCATGAATATTAAGTGTCAATTTCCCCCGATAATGCTCGTATTTTATATCATTTATATGGATTTATGCTTGTTTTCCTCTATATTTCACTTTCAGGTAAATTACAAGCATTGGAGCTAAAGAGACGCGGATTTGGAGAGTTTATTGAAGATTTATCATAGTATGCTCATTTTGAAGAAGTTACGGCGTAACTCCTCTCTCACATTACGCCGTAACTAAAGCGTGGCTCAGAAAATCAACTCAACAGAAGATGCAGTAAGTCTCCCAAAGATTACGACGTAACCAACTAGGTCAAATGAGGCTCCGCGCCGCTGCAAGATACGCCGTAACTATTGTCTCAATTATGGCGTAACCAAGATTTATTGAAGATACGGATTAAGTCCTTCCCTAGTTACGCCGTAACCAGCATTTTCAGTGCAAAATACGAAGAATTGTATGTTACGGCGTAACTCTTAACATTAGTTATGCCGTAACCAGATCTGGCCTATAAATACCCCACGATTTCTAGCATTTCAATGTATCCCATTTCACTCACAACATCAAGTGAACGTGAGTAGAAGTCGAAGGCAGGTCTAGAGGAGCATACAGAGCTATCTCCAAGGGAGAAATCACTCCCCTACGATAAGCATTAGCATTTTATGTTTTCTTTACTTTCAATTCATGTATTTCGTAATGTAAAACATTGAATCGATTGTTTTAGTTAATATGAGCAGTTAAGTACCTCTGGTGCTGGCCTAGTTATGATTCCTTAATTGTTTTGTTAGCGTTTACATTGCTTCCGTATAATTATTTCTAAGTGTATGCATGCATAGTTTGTTGGTAGCTACCCTTGTTTCGGTTGTTTTGAATGGCGGTAGTGGCTAGTCACTTAGGAGATATGACCAACTGACCCTAAGTAGGTATACTGAGTGGGGAGGGTAAGGTATGACCAAATGATGACCCTTTCTGCTTGTGCGATTTGACCAACTGATCACTTACCTTTTGGATGAACTTAAGAAGTCGGGGATGAGTGTTTAAGTTGCTAGCGCCCGGGCACTCATTGTTATAAATCTAGCATGTAGCGGTACTTAATGACTTGGCTTAGGGGACTAAGAACAACTAAACTTATGACGGATCATCTGATTTATCCAGTGGGACCCTTTGCTGATAGGTTAGGACGAACTGACCAAATACTGTCCTAGCGACTTTGACCCCACCTGAAGTAATTGGAAGTAATTAGACGTAAACACTACTAATTAGGATGAGTAACTAGGTTAGCACCTCTCTCCTCTATTGATCTCAACCCTCACCTTTATTTGATTTAGTAGTTAATTAGTTAAGTCAATATCAAAATCATACTAAAATCTGTGACACCTAGACTTAGTTTAAATCCGCACACATAGCTCTTGGGACGACCTCGGTTTTACCAAATATTACACTACACACGACCGAGTACATTGCCCGTTAGTGCATTATGGTAAACCATAGGTATAACGAGACTTAAAAATATTAAAACATGGTCAGTAAAACCTGCATCACATACACACAATCAACGGAAGACATAATGATACTTTGGATTAAAATATTTAACTCGATGTGTAAAATAGGGTTTGGGACCCCTAAGATACTGTCCAAATCGGACTACCAACGTTTTAGGTTTTTCTCTCCAAAAGTCTACCTCCTTAAATGCAGAAAAATCGAATTCTATATATAGATTTACAAGTGCGATGGCGTCACCTTATAGGTGGGACGCCGTCAGCTCGCCGTCATTAGGGTTTTCGTCTTGGCCAAGTCATCGATGGGACGGCGTCACCTTATAGTTTTGATGCTGTCAGTATTTAGTTGGGACGTCGTCATGATTTACGGATCTAGGTCGTCTGAGATGAAAAGTCTGAGTGACGCCCTTCTTCTTCTTCAAAGCCTGACGCCGTCAGATTATACGAACAAAAATTCCACTGAGCCGTCTGGTGCATGTTTTTATCAAGTCTATATAGAGGGACGGTGTCGCCCTTTTATTGAGACGCCCTCAGGTTCAGTTTGAGCAGCTTGAGTGGCTTTGATCTTAACTTTGCCATTTTCTTCATGTATTCGCTCCTTTTCGTCCAAACGTGCATCATTCCAGCATTTTGCTTCCAAGAGACCTAAAAAGTGAAAAAGAACGAAATTAAGCAGTTACGGATATAAAAGTGGTCGATTAAGGGCTTAAATGACCCCTTAAAAGTGTTCGTTTTAAATCCTTATCAAGCTTCCTTCGCCCAATCACACTATGCATGAGTGTCCCCCAAAAAATATTGGTTTGTACATCCGGTTTTTTGATTATGCGAATTTTCGTCTTCCGTTGTCAATTTTTCTTGTTGATATAATTAGGTACTGTAGAAAACTAGAAGGGGGGTTGAATAGTTTACCAATTAAAACTTTGTTTTGAAACTTATTGTAAAGATCAATTGATATTGATCTTAGATATGTTAATGAAATATGCAAGCAATATGTAAGTAAATAAGGAAAGAAATGATCAAACCACAACAAGTTGTTTATAGTGGTTCGGTCTACAAGGACTCTTTTTCCTTGCCCTACTCCACTCCTCGAGTCTCACACTCGAGAGTTTAACTTCACTAGTCAACAAGCTCCTTTCACCGGCGGAGAAAACCTTTACACTTCGCTTACACTATTTCCGACACTAAGCTAGATGTCGAGTTCTTTCCAAGGGTACAACCACTCCCACACACAATGTATTTTGAGGACTAAAATACTAACCACTCACACTCACAAGATTATGATGGTTTTAATACAACAATGAAGTATGAATCAATACAAGATCATACAACACTAAACAAACAAGACTTCCAACTTCTCGTTTGAAGCTTGAATGTGACTTGATCTTCTTTGCTACAAAAGAGATCACTAATATGATATGAAACTGAGTTAGAAAGGTTAGAGAGAAGATATGTATGAGAGTATGTTAGAAAGGGATGAAAAACTACTTGACTTGGCATTGCTATTTATAGCCAAAGTGGACAGGGGCGTCCACGGACCGCGGAACCCTTAAAAGGGTTCCGCCCGTGTACCATTTTGGTACCGCCGGTCTGACAGTCAAGATATCAAATCTTTGCTAAAGTCAACTCTATCTAAGTGAGATTGTGTAAGATATGAAGAGTACAAATCCACACAAAATATCTAATGAAATCTTCCAATGATTTCCATGATGCATTACATGATGTCATATGTTGTATTTCTATTTTTAGAAATATGCAAGTACATAAGTAGTGTTTGGTTTTAAGAACCTAACACATTCTAAAACTACTATCATACATAATGATTAGAGTCATATCAAGATGTTACTAATCATAAATGTAAATGCTTGAATGATGAATATATTGTTTGAAAAAGCTTGTTTTAATATCTATTAAACTTGACAAGCTTTAAGCTTTTATACAAATTAAATTTACTTTTGTCGTTAACAAAACTTAGGTAAAGATCAAAAATATAAATAACGTTTAATGACGATATTTGTATTAACAATCTCCCCTTTTGTTGAGGACAAAATATAAATTTTATTTTTATAAAAGATACAAAGTTTGTACAAGAGTTATAAAAATATTAGTTTTAGAACTTGAAAAGAGAATGATAATGCAAGTGTATGATGTTTGACTATTTATGAAAGTCAAAGTATTCACTAGTTGATGTATGATGTTGACTTTTCAAAAGTCAAAGTATGCAGTTTGACTTTTTTAGGAAAAGTCAAGTATTATCAATGAGGGTTCTGTTTGACTTTTAGGAAGTCAAATGTATGCAGTTTGACTTTTTCAGAAAAGTCAAATATAAATAATTTCAAAGTTCTATATTTTCTCCCCTTTTTGTCTCAACAAAAAGAAGAGGCGATGCGGAATGTAATGAGCCGAGCTATTATCTCCCCTTGTTCAAAGCTCCCCTTTAAATTGGGTGCTTTAATGGGAAGATTCATGGATTGTGAAAATAAAGCTACAAAAAATGTTAGTAATAATGATCATTCACAAGCATTTCCAAACACTATGTAATGACACCAACAATATAATAAACAACATTCATTAGTTAAAAATTTTCATGAGTAAAGATCATGAAAAGAGAACACAATGATGTGTTTTAGTACAAGAAAAAAAATTATCCTAAGAAAGTAAAGACTAGTCTAAAACCATCCTAAAGTGATGGTGGATGTAAAAAGCGTTGAGACGCTCAAGGATGTGGTTGAGGATGAACCTCATTTCTTCTTGGAAGTCATGGACCATAACCCGGGTCCTTTCCACGGTTTGGCCCGTTTGCTCACAAGTGGAGCAACCATGCCTTGGAGGGTAGAATGTTTGGGGAGGTTGTGGTGGTGGAATGGTGGATGTGTTGGTGTTGGTGGAAATGTTTGGGGTGGTCATGATGGAAGCAAGCAAAGCACTTTGCATTTGCATTGTCTCACTCAAGTGAGAGTCCACCATGCCTTTGAATTGGTGGAGGTTGTGGAGTTCGGTTTGAATCTCCTCTCTAGTGGGATTGCCATCCCACATACACTCCTCAATGTCCTCAAGATGAGGTGACATTGATGTGGGAGTGAATGATCCCCATACAAAGGACCATGAATGTCTTTGTGAATGGGGTGGAAGAGGAGAGGTTTAGGCCCTAATGGGGCGTTTGGGTCAAAAGATGACCGAGGTGACTTATGAGCCATCCGCTCAATTGAGCCAAAGGATGGCAATGGTGGTGGATGATTTGGCCTAGGAGGCAAGTCATCCAAGTCCTCCAAGAAAGGATTTGGGGAGGTTGGTGGAGTGGAAAACAACTCCATGGGAATGAGAGTTGGAGACCTTGGTGAAGGTGGTGAGGGTGTTTTGGATGTTTGGATGGGTGGCGGTGGAGGTGAAGTTGGTGTTTTTGTTGGTGGTGGAGTGGTGATCACAATGTGTGATTGAGTAGGTGTGGCTAAGGTGAGGTTTGTATCATCTCGGATGGGAGATGAGATTGTGAGTGGAGAAGACTCGGATGAGGAGCTAAGGTGAACGAAGCAACAAGGCCTCACACTAATTCTAGCGGTCTTCTTGCAAGGTTTTGGAGATGATTTTGTCATTTTGACTTTGGTTTGTCTTTGCTAGATGATAGTAAGAATGAAGAAGGTGTGAGGATGATCATGGTAAAACCTCTTAATTTATAGAAGTGAAAATCATGGAGAAATGTGTTTGATTTGATGTTAAGCCATTGAAGAGATGAGGTTCCTAATGATTTGGAAGTGGGTTGAATGCTAGTCATATCACCCAAGTCAAGCCATTCAAGAGAGATGGAGTGAAGAAGAAAAGATTTGCAATAAATGTGTTCTAGTGAGTAGAATTTCCTAATATTGAGATCACCCAGTTTGAAGGTACCAAAAATTTGGTTCCTTCCTTTATGCAAAAGGGCTCCTTGGGTGGATTTTTCAAATTTTTGAATTTTGGTGGGAAATGGATTTCTTATATACTTAAGTGAATTATACTAGTTCTAATAAGGGTATAAGCAAGTTAGGATTGATTTATAAGCATTGGATGGTAATTTGGAATCACGAAATAGTCGAAATTGAGAAAGTTACCTGAAGGATCCACGGCACCAAAATCATACACGGGCGGAACCCTAAAAAGGGTGCCGTCTGGTCCGCTGTGCAGTGCGGCCGTACCAATTTACATAACGGACGGTACCAAAATTATGGTGCCGTCGATCCGTGAAGTCTTGAGAAAAATGGATAGAGTTCGTTTTTAGGTGTCGGGGACTTTTCCGAAACATGAAATTCTTCTCAAAACATGTTATACTAACCATTTCTAGTTAGGAAAAGATATATATATATATAAACATAGTGGAGCATGTATTTTGAGCAAGGCTTATTGATTTTCACATTATAGTGAAAATGGGTAAAATTTGATAGCATACTTGCGCTATCCCCTGCATGAAATTGTTAGCATTCACCATTGTTTCAGGTTATATTATCATCCTACATAATAAAACAACCAAATTGTATCAAACATTAATGATAATGTATTGTTCCAAACGCTCCTTAAAGTACCCTTATTTGTCCAACTTCTTGTAAATCTTGTTCATCATCCTACCAAGGCACTTGAACATTCCCTTAGTTTGCTTGAACTCCGCTGATTCATTCTCTATTTCGGGAAGAGACGCATAATACTCATGAGGGGGAAGACGAGAGCTTGGAAGACCATCCTCGGAGCTATTTGATGATGATGATGATGGAGTTGGAGGTTTTGCTCTCTTGCCTTTTGTCTTAGCAACTCGTGCATCACTCAAAGGTACAAAGATGTGAGGGATGAGCTCATAGTGAAGGTGCATCCCTTTTGGTGTTGGTGGAATTGGTGCAAAGTTTCTATAGAGACGGGTGAGGAGCATCCCGTATGGAAGAGCAACCGATCCTTGAGTTGGAATATCAATCATTCTCCTAGCTATGTAGTAGGCTAAATTGAATGGGTGACGGGTGGACAAGTTGTAGAGCATATGACAAAGGCAAGCGTTAATGTGATCCCTATTTCCTATGGTGCTAACGATGTTGGCTTTAAGTAGCTCCTCCCATTTCTTAAATTCTGGCTTAAGTTCATTTAACTCCATTCCATATGGATCTCGGTTTACTTCTTTTCCCTATCGGGTAACTCGGGTTGTATCACTTTTTGGGTTAAAAGGTGTTCACGGATGACATCCTTGTCGGCCAAACGGGTTTGGTAGGGTAGAGAGCGGTCATTGATAGCATCAAGAGCGGTGAGTGACCATTTATCCGAGTAGAGACAAGTTCCTCGGTTGGGAATTCCTAGCACTTGAGCAAAGTTGGCTAAGGTGATGGTGTAGTCGTTTTGATTAATTCTAAACCTAAGACAAAATTCATCATCGTCTTCATCACTAAAGCCGGTCACACTAGCATAGAATTCTAACACAAACCTAGGACAAATTGGTTCATCGATGTCAAGAAGACAATCGAATTGAATGGCGGCTAGTTCTTCACGAAGGTTGGTGTTTTCAAGGAAGGATGAGTGAATGGTTCTACCCTCATGGAAATACCTTGATTCTAGACCCCTAAATATTTCTACTTGTTCTTTGGTAAGTCCTTTGGTTTTGTGGTGTTTGGGAATGTAGTTAAGGGTGTCTTTGTGATCATAGAATCTTGCGGCTACCATGGTTATTCCTAAGGACAAGAGTTAATATGTTAAAAAATGAGAATAAGTTTTAACGTTTTTGGTTCTAGTGTGTGCCTATATGAAAACAATTTGGAGTTGCGGTTATCTCGACTCATTTTATGCACAAAATGGTTTTAGTGGGGTGTTTGGCAAATACCATGAGATAACCCAAATGCTCCTAATTCAATGTGGCTTCATTTGAATATACCGGGAATGCATATTAGTTATGCAATACCTTTAGTATTCAAGAGCATGCAAGTGATGAAAATTTAACGTTTCTATTTGTATTAGCAATGAAAAAATTGTTTTCCTACAAGTGAGAAGCTTTTCAAAACTTTTGACATGGGGTGTTTGGTTGTTTGAATAGGGCCTTATATTCATTATCTATAAATTAGTGGGAAGCATGATTTGTTTATGCAATATGATAATGTAGTACCTAATTTCAATGACTAGTTATGCAATTTGCCAATTGAATTCATATTTGGTATAAAAGCATACATAAAACCCCATGTAATGATTTGTGATAGTTTTGTGCATAAATAAGAATCCTAGACTCAGAATTAAGAGATGAAATGTAGTTAGGATACTTACAATGATGTTATCTTCAGTGATTAGTGAGTTGGAAGATGACAATAATGAGCTTGGTTTAAGTTTACACGTTTTGGTAAAGTGGGTTTTGAGGAAGAGGATGATTTGTATATAGCGGTTTTATTCGTAGACACCACGGACCAGACGGTACCAAAAATTTGGTTCCGTCTTTGTTATCGTTGGTCGTGGCTACTGATAGCAGATACAAGACAAATTTGTTTAGTTTTGACTATTCTAATGTTTTGGGCTATGTTTATCCTACATGTTTGGTTCCATTAACCCTAAACCAAGTCTAAGAAGATTAAAAGGTTCTCGTTTAAGAGGCTTAGTTAAGATGTCGGCAATGTTGTCTTCGGAGGATACTTTCTCGATTGAAATGTTTCCTTTTTGAACATTGTCGCGAAGAAAGTGATGGCGGATTTCAATATGCTTTGTACGAGCATGTTGAACGGGATTCTTTTTGAGATCGATGGCTCCTTTGTTGTCGCAAAGTATCACAATGTCGTTGAGATGAATTCATAATCTCGAGAGCTTGCTTCATCCAAAGAGCTTGTTGACATGCTTTTCGGTGAGACGGGCTTCAGTGGTTGAGATGGCCAAGGCCGTTTGCTTCTTTGCAAACCATGAGGTGAGACAATGTCCAACAAAAGTGCAAATACCACTTGTACTTTTTCTATCGACATAGTCACCGGCATGATCCGAGTCGGCATACACTATGGTTTCTACACCCGTTCCTTTGGGATACCATAATCCTAAACACGTTGTTCCCTTAATGTATCTAAAAATCCTTTTTAAGGCTTCTAAGTGTGATGCCTTTGGGTTTTCTTGAAAGCGAGCACATAGACAAACACTAAACATAATGTCGGGTCTACTAGCCGTAAGATAGAGTAGGCTACCAATCATTCCTCTATATTTAGTGTTATCTACGGATTCACCTTCCTCATCCTTGGTTAGTTTAGTGTCCGAGGACATGGGTGTCTTAGTTGGTTTGGAATCTTCAAGACCAAATTTCCTAAGCATGTCTTTTATATATTTAGATTGGTTAAAGAATATGCCATCTTCTAGTTGTTTTATTTGAAGTCCTAGAAAGAAATTTAACTCACCCATCATACTCATTTCAAACTCGTCGTGCATGATTTTAGAGAAATCATCACATAATTCTTGACAAGTTGATCCGAATATAATGTCATCAACGTATATTTGAACAATGATAATATGTGATTCCTTTTTCTTGGTAAAAGAGTATTATCTACTAATCC
This sequence comes from Chrysanthemum makinoi, assembly GCA_910596185.1. NCBI lineage: Eukaryota > Viridiplantae > Streptophyta > Magnoliopsida > Asterales > Asteraceae > Chrysanthemum > Chrysanthemum makinoi. The sequence goes on along the minus strand of OU343216.1, from coordinate 192,092,658 downwards.
CATAGTATATTTGTTATCAATAAGAAAAGTCTTAAGTCGGTCGTACCAAGCTTTTGGTGCTTGCTTAAGACCATACAATGCTTTCTTGAGTTTGAAGACATGATGTGGTTTCTCAAAGTCGGTGAAACCGGGAGGTTGAGCAACATACACTTCTTCGTTAATAAACCCATTAAGAAAGGCACTTTTAACATCCATTTGAAATAATTTAAAATCATAGGCACATGCATAAGCAAGCAATATTCTAATAGACTCAAGCCTAGCTACCGGTGCATAAGTTTCATCATAATCAATCCCTCTTGTTGATTATAACCTTGCGCTACAAGCCTAGCTTTGTTTCTAGATACTATCCCATTTTCATCCATCTTATTTTGAAAAACCCATTTTGTTCCAATTATAGTTTGATCTTTAGGTTTTGGAACTAATTTCCAAACATCATTTCTAACGAATTGGTTTAATTCTTCTTGCATGGCAATAACCCATGATTCATCTTTTATTGCTTCATTTATGGGTTTTGGTTCAATGGTGGATACAAAGCAAAAATAATTACTTTGATTTTGGGCTTGTGACCTTAAGGTTCTTTGATTGAGTTGTCCTATGACTTTTTTAAAGGATGACTTTTAGATTCTTTGATGTTGACAATTTCTTTATTTAATGGTTCATCTTCCTTGTTATTATTAATTATTTCTTGACCTTCTATCATTTGACTTTCAACTAAGTCATCATCTACCAAAGGTGATGTCTTAGAGGAGGTGGACTTTCGTCGAATGTTATGTTCAACGATTCCTCGACTATCATTGTTTCTTTGTTTAGGACAATGTAAGCTTTACTAGTTTGAGAGTAACCAAGAAATACACCTTCATAAGACTTTGGGTCAAACTTGGTGAGATAATCCTTAGTATTAAGAATAAAGCATTTACAACCAAAGACTCTAAAATATCCTAACGTTGGCTTTTTACCTTTATAGAGTTCATATGGTGTTTTGTTTAAGAAAGGGCGTATTAAGACTCTATTCAAAATATATGTAGAAGTGTCAACGGCGTTACACCAAAACTTTTGAGGAATGTTTTGTTCATTAAGCATTGTTCTACTCATTTCTTGAATTGTTCTATTTTTACGTTCTACTACTCCATTAGATTGAGGTGTTCGTGGAGCGGAAAAGTTATGTGTTATACCATTTGTATCACAAAAGTTTCCAAATTGAGTTTCGTTGTCAAATTCCCGACCATGATCCGAACGGATCGACACAATTTTGATACCTAGAAGATTTTGAATTTTCTTGCTAAGTATTTCAAATTTATCAAAAGCTTCATTTTGGTTTTCAAAAACAACGTCCAAGTAAACCTTGAATAATCATCTACTATGACCAAAGTGTATAAGTTGCCTCCATAGCTTCTTATAGCGGATGGTCCAAACAAGTCCATATGTAATAATTCTAGACACTTAGATGTGGACACCATATTTTTAGATTTGTGACTACTATGTGTTTGTTTACCAATTTTGCAAGCGTCAAAAGTGTTGGTCATATTTAAGTTTTGGTAAATTCCTAACCAATTCTTTTGAAGATAGGTTTTGTATAAGTCTCATATTAGCGTGACCTAAGCGTCTATGCCAAAGAGATGAGCTATCATCTAATGTTGTTAGGCAAAGTTTGTCATTATATGTTTTATCTATTTTCATGACATATATGTTATTTTTCCTAACTCCTTTAGCTATGGTGATACCATCTTTTAGTATTTTACTACCATTTTCATCAAATAGCACTTTATACTTTTTATCACATAGTTGGCTAATACTAAGTAGATTAAATCCTAACCTATCCACATGAGCAACATTTTCAATAGTTAGGGAGTTATGAGCGATCTTACCTTTGCCAATAATTTTGCTTTTGAGATTGCTACCAAAGGTGACATTACCTCCGTCATACTCTTGGTATGATGAGAAGAGACTTTGTTGCCCGTCATGTGTCGTGAGCAACCACTATCTTTTATCCATTCATCGGGTTCCAATCCAACTTTCAAGCATACCTAAGAAGCAAATAACTCAAGCATTTGGTCCCCAATATCTCATGGGTCCATTTGGGTTACACATACCATTTATTTGATTCATGTATGGAAACGATGGGTAAGAGTTCCATGGCATGTAATCTGGAGTTTGATATGGTCTAGGAAAGTTTTGATTCCAACCATTGTGTTGGTAGTTGGGTTGTACGTTGTGGTTGCTCTTAGGAAAGGGGCGTTTGGCAAAAGGAGTTTTATATCGTTGTTGAGTAGTTTTGATCTAAATTCATTTTTGACAAGTCCTACTCTGAAGTAACGGTGGTTTTAGTTTAATACTATTATTGGTTTTCTTTGTTATTTTAACAAATTGATGCGGTCCGTATTGCGAACATTACGTTCTGTGAAGTACCCACGGCACCATTTTGCACAGCGGACGGAACCCTTATTTTGGTTCCGTGCAGTCCGTCTTTAGCTGCAGCAATTTTGACAGAATGTTCGTCCTTTTCGGCCGTTTTATTTTGACTCTTTGGAATTAATACTTCATTAAAACCTAGCCCATTCATGTCTCCCGGTGTTTTATGAATTTTAACTATTTCATCGGCAAGAGCGATGTTCTTGTTAAACCTTTTAAATTTAGAATTGTTTTCTATTAAAACATCTTGTGTGAGCTTTAGTTTTTCTATTTCAAGTTTAAGCTCTTGACATGATTTACAATCATCGTCATTTGCTTTTCCTTTTCTAGTCGTTTTGCTTTTTCTTTTAACTCATAAACTTCATTTTCCAAAAATTCCTTTTTGGTTTTAAAAATTTATTTTTAGTTATGATTTTTAGACTTAGCTCACACAATTGATTATATTGTTTTTGCAAAGTGTCATCATCAATAGAAGAATAAGAAGAGTCGGAAAGTACCTCATTTGACTCATGTGCCATTAGAGCGATCTCTTCCTTGCTTGATTCTTCATCGTCTTCACTATCACTCCAAGCACCACTTACAAAAGCTCGTTGAGTTTTGCTTTTAGGTGGCTTGGGACATTCTCCTATGAGGTGACTTGCATCACCACATCTAAAACATTTTCTTTCACCTTTTCCCTTCTTGTCATCCCGAGGTTGTCTTACGAACTTTCCTCTTCTTCTAAAGAACTTAAAATCTCTAACGGCCATGGCATATTCCTCATCTTCGCTACCGGAGCAAGATTCGTCATCATCACTTGATTCCGCTTTTGCTTTTAGAGCAACGGATTTGATCTTCTCCCTTTTTCCTTTGATGATCTCCGAATCTTTATCCATCACCATTTCGTGTACTTTGAGGTTACCGATCAACTCGTCTAGTGACATTATTGAGAGATCTTTTGATTCCTCAATGGTGGTCACTTTAGCTCTCCATCAAGTGCTTTAAGTGATGTAATAATAGTGTTAAAGTGAGCAAAGCCATAATCAATGGTTTCATCTTCAGGAATAACAAATTGTTCATATTATTGAACAAGAAGATCAATTTTGTTATCCTTGACTTGTGAATTACCTTGATGTGTAACAATTAAAGATTCCCAAATATCTTTGGCGGTTTCACACATAAAAATTCTTTCATATTCTTTTCTAGGTAAAGCATTATAAAGCATCATTTTAGCTTCATTATTTTTAGCAACTAGTTTCTTTTGTTCATCAACGGAAATATCCTTTGTTGTAGAACTAAAATCCCCTTTAACAATAATAAACCAAAGATCTATATCTTTTGATTTTACATATGTTTCAAAGCGGTTTTCAATAGATAAATCCATTGGTTTCAAAGAGTGGTGGTCTTTGCATAGATTGCCCTTCTTTAAAGTTTTGAGAATCCATGGATCGTTTCAAGTTTATAAAATACAAGTTATTTTAGAAATTCTTGAGCAACGAGGCTCTGATACCAATTGTAGAAAACTAGAAGGGGGGTTGAATAGTTTACCAATTAAAAATTTGTTTTGAAACTTATTGTAAAGATCAATTGATATTGATCTTAGATATGTTAATGAAATATGCAAGCAATATGTAAGTAAATAAGGAAAGAAATGATCAAACCACAACAAGTTGTTTATAGTGGTTCGGTCTACAAGGACTCTTTTTCCTTGCCCTACTCCACTCCTCGAGTCTCACACTCGAGAGTTTAACTTCACTAGTCAACAAGCTCCTTTCACCGGGGAGAAAACCTTTACACTTAAGCTTACACTATTTCCGACACTAAGCTAGATGTCGAGTTCTTTCCAAGGGTACAACCACTCCCACACACAATGTATTTTGAGGACTAAAATACTAACCACTAACACTCACAAGATTATGATGGTTTTAATACAACAATGAAGTATGAATCAACACTAGATCATACAACACTAAACAAACAAGACTTCCAACTTCTCGTTTGAAGCTTGAATGTGACTTGATCTTCTTTGCTACAAAAGAGATCACTAATATGATATGGAACTGAGTTAGAAAGGTTATAGAGAAGATATGTATGAGAGTATGTTAGAAAGGGATGAAAAACTACTTGGCTTGGCATTTCTATTTATAGCCAAAAGTGGGCGGCGTCAGCGGACTGGGAACCCTTAAAAGGGTTCCGGCCGTGTACCATTTTGGTACCGCCGGTCTGACAGTCAAGATATCAAATCTTTGCTAAAGTCAACTCTATCTAAGTGAGATTGTGTAAGATATGAAGAGTACAAATCCACACAAAATATCTAATGAAATCTTCCAATGATTTCCATGATGCATTACATGATGTCATATGTTGTATTTCTATTTTTAGAAATATGCAAGTACATAAGTAGTGTTTGGTTTTAAGAACCTAACACATTCTAAAACTACTATCATACATAATGATTAGAGTCATATCAAGATGTTACTAATCATAAATGTAAATGCTTGAATGATGAATATATTGTTTGAAAAAGCTTGTTTTAATATCTATTAAACTTGACAAGCTTTAAGCTTTTATACAAATTAAATTTACTTTTGTCGTTAACAAAACTTAGGTAAAGATCAAAAATATAAATAGCGTTTAATGACGATATTTGTATTAACAGGTACTATCGCATTAACATTTCCCAGCTTTTCGTCTTTGGTGCATCCAAGATTTCTCATTTTGAAATCTTATGTCACAAAATTGTGCCAGTGTGTTGCACCTTAAGTGTCTTGTTGGTTTGTTTACGCTATTTTTATGTTAACATTTTGCACGAAGAACAAAGATTAGTTACTTTTAGGCGTGATAGTGCTCCGATGGTTTACACTACGCCCCTTGACTCTTTAAAGAACTGGAACGATCATTTTTACTGGGTTGATGACTTTTCCTGTCCTGCCTTATTTCCTTGGAGTTCCAATAAGAATTATTTGAAGGATCCTGTGTCTCGTGCTGAATTGTATAATGTTGATCATTATGCAACTCTCGTCGGCCACCCTACTCCTTTCCGGAGATTTCCTGAAATGTTTCTTTGTTAGGTCGACTTGAGCCGCCACTATTCTTTGGGCGAAGACATGTACCCTGAGTTTTTCAATGATGATGGAACGGGTAAGTTTTCCCCCTTGGTTTTGCTTTCCATCATTCTTTTTACATCAACATTTCAACTTGTTTCTCTTTTTTGCAGTGATGAGTTGGCCTGACTATATTCAGTCTCATGATCCTACTAAGGTCAGAATGGTTGGGCGCCCTTGTCGTGAGGGGGATCCTAGGATCTTGGGTCACGTAAATAAAAGGGAATTTGGTCATTGTTCATCGCATAGTGCCACTTCTTCCTATTGCTCATCCTTTTACTGAAGATGAATTGGAAGGCGGTGTTAACGATCTTTTTTGGATCGATGAGGGTCTGCTGATGTTAATGCACTAAAAGTGGGTGCAATCCTTAAGACTACGATGTTGATCGTGAGGGTACTACTTTTGGCTTCATTTTAAGAGGAAGGAATCCTTCCTTGATTGTTCAGGACATCCTCGGTCTATGAAGAGGTTGTGTCCTGACTTTCCTCGAGGGCGTTCTATCGGTAGCACTCTTATTGGTGGTTTTCAAGATTTGTTGAATAGTAGTGTTCTGGACGCTGAGCTTGGTTTCACGGCTACCCAAACTTTGCCTTTTACCACTTCTTCTATCTCAACGACCCTTGAGCGTGAAGTTGAGTTTTTTGCTAATTTTTCTATCAGACGCGAGCCTTTTATTGGTCCTCTTCAAAGGTTTGTTATTTCCTCAGACTCTTCTTCCGATTGTAGTACCTCTGCTGCTGGAGTTGAGGTTACCTCTTGTACCAAGTATGAGACTGCCTTAGGTGTTCTTTCCAGTATTGTTTTAACGACATTTTCCGTTCTTGCTCCGGTTGTGAGGGATGCCTTTCCTAATCCCTCCCCTTTTTTTTAGTGGTTCATCCTCAGGTGATGGTGCTGCTGACCAGGATGTTAGAGATCTTCCTGGTCCTTCTGCTGGTCAGCCTTTCGCTGATGACATTTGGGCTGCTATTGGCCTGGACCCTTTGCAATTATAGGAACGTTATCTCCCAAACTGGAAAGTGCCCAATGGGTCCCTTATTGATAGTCCCTCAGACTATCGTGAGGTTGTTCATGGGGTTGCTCCTCCCATAATTTTTGCTTCGCTTTGTGAAATGAGCTACGACCAGTTACTTTCAGAGTTTAATGTTTTGTCAGCTCGCCAGCTGTGTTTTGGTTCTGAAGTTCGGATGCATATGGATCATGATATTCAAGAGAGGGAGAGGTTGTCTGATAGGTGTGATCGTCAAGCTAACATGATTTTTAGACTGGATTCCAGCTTGTCCCCGGTTTGAAGCTGAAGTTGACACTTTCTCTCCTTGTAAAAACCGTGTATCTCTTCAAAATTTGGCTGAGATGGAAAAGAATGAGGTATTGCTTGCGAGGGTCAAGGAACTTGAGTCTTGTATTTCTGATAAGGATAGTGAGCTTGGGAAACTGCGGTGTGTAAACTCCTATCTGGAATCCCGTAATGTTGAACTTGCTAAGCAGGTTTGCCCCCCATTTTTTTTGTCTTTATGGGTCATTTGTTCTTTCAGGTTCAAACTTTGGAGAGAGAGTGTTAAGATCTTTGTCCTCGCATCTCAGAGCTTGACCATTTGAGGGAGCTTTTTATTAAGGTTGCCCTTTATTTGGAGGAGAAACTCCACCCTTACTTGCTTGCTGCTATTTCAGTCTGCCGATGGCTTTTGTCCGAGGGTTTCAAACTTGTAGTGTCCAAGTGCTGGCATTCTCAAGATTATCTTGGGACTTTAAGTGTAGCCTTCAGTCGTGCTATCGAAAAGGGGATGCAAGATGAACTTGTTGTCGGGCATCGCCACAGCACGGATGGCACACCACTTTATGACGTAGAGGCTTATAACACTTCTAAGTGTGACTACAAGAACGTTGTTCAGGTGCTTCGTGGTGTTCAATTCCCTTTGTTGTCTTCGTTGAAGTCTCTTATGGATTCTAGTGTTGAAGATGTTATGAGTTTACTTTATCCTGAAGCCTCTGTTTCTGGTTCTCCTATTGTTGACTCTCAGTTTTGCTTGGAGCAGCCGACCGTTCCTGTTCACCACTCCAGAAGCCCTGCTATAGTAGGTGAGTCTTCTTTTTCGGCTTCCATTAATGATTGTTTTGAGAGGGCTGGAAATGCGAGGGAAGGTTCCCTTCATGACTGGTTATCTCTTGCGGATACAAGGTATTCCTGGATTAGCCCTTTGTTTGTGAGAACTTTTTCGGGTACGGCTTGTGTGTCTGGTTCTGTAGCTGCTACCATATTACCTTGTCCTCCTTATTCTGTCTCTCTTTCCGTGTCCGACTATGAAGTGTCAAATATGCTTGAACAAAGTGGTAATGTTGGTGACACAAATGCGGATGTTCTTAAGAAATCTGGGGTGGACCCTATTTCAGATTCTTCTGACCAAGTTTAATGTGGTCATTACTGTATTTTTCACAATGCTTTTTATTTTACCGGTTTTGTGGCCGCAAGAGCGCGACACTTTTGTTTGTAGACTGTCTATCATATGTACATTTTGTTATTTGAAACTTTTTAGTTTTTGCTGTTAGGTCACCATAAGTTAACACAAGTAACAGTATGAAAGAAATAGAAAGAAAGTGATCGGATGAACACCACACACAAACACACGTATAAGAATGACAAAGAGTTAGGCGTAGGATTATGTGAAAAGTGAACAACTAACCTTCAAAGGAAGGTTTACATGTAGTATTTATAGGGAAGGGAGCTAGGGCAACAAGTCTAGTCCCTTCCATCCTTATTGGGCTTGGGCCAAGGCTTATGGGCTTTCTACATAAGCCTTGCCATTAATAACTAACATAAAATCCTAGTTTAAGCAACCTATTACATGTTAAGTACTAACACTTGAAATATAAGTTAGGAGTGATTCCAACAATCTCCCCCTAAGTGTTGGTAATTAATAAATGATGACTCCAGCAATCTTGAAAAGTTGTTGGTGTTGATGTAATAGTTGCCTTGATGTCTTCTGACATTCCTCTTTCTTGTGAGAAGTAATGTCTTGATTCCAACAATCTTCCCAATGTGAGGATCTTGTTTTCTTTGAAGTTTTCAGCTTTGACGTCTTCGTAATCTTAGTTCTTTGTTCAGGTGTGGATATGGTGATGTTATGTTGTTGTTGTCTGCATCAGGTCCGCTTCGTTGCTCAGGTGTCTCCATGTCTTTCTCCAACATGCTCACACTCTCTTTGACATTGGATTTCAGTTATGATGTAGTTCTCTTAGTCTTTATACTTTGTAGATTCTTTGGCTTAGAAGAAGAATCATTCTGACTTTTGTGTTGCCTTTCAAGAGAACTTCAATTAATGTTGATGGTGGTATGAGCATGTGGAGAATCAGCACGATAATCTCCCAGGAGCATCCATAAGAAGAAAACAAAAGAATGGGTTAATGATAAACACCAATCGATCACTGTGGTCGTTTCTTAGAGAATTGACCACTACGATTGTTCTTCTGATGAATGTCTTGATTCCATTCACCTTGGTCGGGCGAATCAGTCGTCCAAATCCCATAAGGGATAATTGGCATTACATAGAACAAGTTCAAGTAATGACTCACATCTTCAGGACTCGATTCTTGAAAGGAATCTCCTTAGCGGGATTTCTAGCACTTACAAGTTCGAACTTCGAGCGTCTTAACAGCATAGTGTGAAAACACATCTCTAGTTCTAGCAAAGGCTGTTCTTGAACTGGAGTCCCTCAAGTAGGATAATACGATGTACCAAAGTACACCTACAGTTCAGGTGAGTCACTGAGGTACACCGAAGCATCACCCCACGACTTTAGACCGTTTGAGACAACACTAAGCGTAACCCACGAGGAGTTACCAAAGTGACCTGCTGTCAGGGCTGTTTGATGTTGACCCTGGCAAGAGTTTCCATTCAATCATTGAGGATCACAATTGTGAACCCCTCATAAATGCTCTCGACTGATTGCTAAGATCTGTGTAGGACTCTATAATGTATCACTTGTGTCCTTAATGTTGAATGACAAGTGATGAAATGTCAAGTGTTCCTAAGAGATCTTTTGATGAATCTCGTGGTTCTAGACTTAATAGTGCGCTTTGGTTTTCCTGAGCGGAGACTAGGGAGAGGGTCTCCTTCAATACCACCAATCTCTAAGAGAAAGCCGATAGATTACGTAGGGTTCCCTGTGAGAATGAAACAAGCTTCTGTAGAGAGAAACTTGAGTGGCTAAGAAGGTTTGGTGCATGCGTCACTGGGTCCATGACGACTTTAATCTTCAATACCGGTGTCATCTAGTGACAACCAGTAGCATATGTATTGAACCCGGTGTCTTCCCTAAGTTGAATAATTTGGAGGGCTATTACTTTTCACCCTTTTCTTTACTTTTCTTTTTAATTCTTCAACTCATTCTTTCTCCGATTCTCATTTTCTCCTTTTTATAATCATACCTAAGGACTTCTAAATTCTAACTATTGGTGGTGTCCTTGGGTAAATCCCTCCGACTCTGGCGGATCATAGGACGTTTATTCCTAAACTTAGTCACCTTATAACTCCATGACTATCCTATGTTGCCATAAAACCAATTTCTTGAAAATCTCTCAAAGTGTTTATGAGTGAAAACATTTTGTGACACTTCGAGAGTTTTATGTTTTTAGAAATACCCCCCTCCACACGTGCTTAAGTATTTTGACAGAAATCTGCACGGTGAGGGAAGAGCTCGCATTTTTTAATTGATCGACTCAAGATAGACAATTCCCCGCGAGACACGGTTACATTGTATAGTTAAAGAGTTGCATTGTCAGCTTTTAGGTGACAACTTGCTCTAATAACTACCTTGAAGGTGTGGACAAACCTTGAAAAGGTTGTCAAACCCGTCAAAGTTCATGTCTATCGAGAGTTTCTCGATGAGGTACAATCTACTCGGATAAGTCTTGAAAGACAAATCTTTTCGATGTATGACAGTTCAGATCTCGTCAATTCATGGGTTAATTCTTAGCACACGAAGATTCCATCATATTTACAACATATTTATATCACACAATTTTTCTCCCCCTAAAAAATGGCATATAAATGTTATTTTTGATGAAATTTTGATATCGAATATGTCCATTTCGAGTTTTGAGGGAAGATTTCCACGAAGAACGTTTTGTGAACAAAGATTTGTTAGCAAATACTCCCCCTCAACAAGTAATATTAACTTTTGAGATTTTGAAAATATAAGGGGAAGTACTTGTTCTTTTGAGCAAAACTTGGAAAAATGAATCTTTTGATAAGTTTTACTCAAAAGTAAGAAGCTTTCGCTCCTTTTATAAGGATTGTGGCACTGATGCATACCACAGGGTCCTTTCATTACAAGTACGGGTTGTACACTGTTATGTGTGCACAAGCCATAGTCAATATACAGATCAAATAATCCAAATGTTCAATCAATGAAACAGTTTAAGGAGTACCAGGCAATTCGTCAATTAGGTTGAAAGTTCTCTTGGCGTTGATAACCGTAAGAGGAAACTCTTCCACCCACAAAGCTCTCTAGCCTCCGCATCGATCCCTGATGAAATAGCCTCTCATCTATCCTTGTGATTATCTTCCTAGCATCCCTCCTTTCCTTAGAATTCCAACGCTTCTTTGACCCAATTCCTTGCTGTATATCCTTCAACCGATATGCTAGCCCATCATGAACCAACTTCAACGTGTGATCGCAGAACTTGTGAAGCTCATTTATGCCGCCATGAAACAGTTGTGGTGAAGTTCACTGTGGTAAACAACTCCAAACTTTGGTTTCTTGAATGGTGTCTTGAGATAGTTGGTTGATGTCGGGAAAATGCGCAATGGTTTCGTGAGATTGACTTGTTTTGGTATGATTCCACATGGCAAGTTGAAGATCTTCAACACGTTCCTGGAGTACTCGCTTCGAATGAATATCAACAAGCTGTGATGAGCTGGATGTTGGTGGAGAATTGTCTCATCCGACCTTGTACCTTAGCAAGATACATGTCTTCGATGTCGTTGAGCGACAATCTCAGAAAATCAGCCTCAGTGAAATCATATTCCTGTTCGTCTTGGCGTTTGACTGTGATTTTCTTCAGGAATGAGTAATCCCATTTAGTAGCCAGAGAGACATTCATTATAGAAATGATCCGTTTATCACTAAACACTTCCTTGTTTGACTTTAGAACTTGGCAGCTTCTGTAGTACAGACTTCTCCTTGGCGGCCAATGGTGAATACCATATAGAGCATCGATGTCATAATCCACCAATTTGTCAACGAACATCCTGGTGGCTTCTTCTTCGATGGCTGCATTGTTGGAGAAGACTTCTGTTGGGATGTTGAAGGTTAGTGATGTAGCGTACTTCTTGCTGATGTTGCTACTGTGCTGAAGAAATTCTAGGTCGTTGTTGAAGAAGTATTGGTAAGGAATCCTTGGTTGCTCTGGACGGCCAACGGTTGGCAACGGTTTGGTCCAGTCAGTATAATATGGAGTCTTATATTTTCTGGTGAAGTCAATGTTCGATTCGGGGTTGAGCCAGTCAATGTTGTTAGACATGGCTCGTGCGATTTTGTCGAGATGATATTCAACTTCAACCGCATTGCCGGATCTGTCCTTTAGTAATTGGAAAGCATCGTTCTTGATCCGGCGTAACTCCCTCTTTGTGATCTTTTTGACCTTGAATTCATCTGGATATTAACCTACTCCATAGTACGACCATCAACCGGTTCTTGGCCTTCCGGTAATCGAGGAGTGGCATCAACAAGCTTGCTAAACCATTCGTATTCTGCTGTTTCATCTTCATCTTTCCAGGAGATGACAGAGCTGGATCTCTTCTTCTTTCGTTTTGATGATGGTCATGGTTGCTGCTTAGTTGATGTTGGAGATGGGGCTGTTGCTGGGGCTCAGGATTCTCTTCGTCGTCACCACGTGTGTACTGGAAGTGATCACCAATTTTTTCCGATGGTGGTGGAGACTAAGAATCCTGAGGTTTATCAGTAGCAGGAGTCTTCTGTGAAGCTTGTGTAGTGGAGGTGGTCTTTGGTGGTGGTGGAGGCATAGATGAGGATTCGCCTATTTTCTTCTGACGTTTAGGCTCTGAATCCTTGTCCGCATCATCATCGTCTCTTGGTAGCTTTTCTTGACCAGCTCCTTCCTTGCAAGTTGTCTTTAGTTGATATGCAAGCAATGCCTCAAAAAGTTTTGATTCATCATAAGTGAAAGTTGGAGATCGGGGAGACATCTGCATAATCAACTTTAAAATCATATCAGCTTTAGTGACAAGAGGAGGAGGAACTGGTCGGTTTTGCATAACCACTGGTGTAGTTGAAAGTGTTTTCTTGACCAATGACATCAGAGATGGATAGAGTTGTCTTGCGAACATTTCTTTTGTGACTCCAGGGACAGTGTCGAGAAGGAACTGATGAGTGTAGTCCCTAATCGTCTTGTCCATTTCACCCTTAATATCCCTATTGCGGAATTGCTTGATCTGGTCTCTTTCCTCTGAGAACTCGTTCATCATATCACCGAGTAAGTTAACCTGTCGACCGGTGATTCAACTTTTGTTAACCACATTACGTTTTCTTGCTTGCTTGACAGCCTTAACGATCTTGGTTTTGGCACGAGATGCCCAAGTGTCAGAAGGTTTCTTGATTGATTTGGAAGATGATCTGGTGGTTGTTTTATCAGATGGTGGTGGTGAGGAGTGAGATGATGACTCAGTTGTGGATGGGTCTTGAGGTGGCTCAGAAGTTTGTTCAGGGTTATGTTCAGGATTATCGCGAATGTAGTTATCAGTTTCGATTTGAATCCTTTCATCTTCATCAGCTTTAGCCCGAGCTTCTTCTTCAACCTTTTCCTTAGCAACTCTTTCCACATCTTCATCGGTTATTTTCTCGATCTTTTCTTGTTCCTCTTCCTCAAAATCAAATGGAACCTCATACTCTTCTTCTTTGTTGCTCTGTAGATTCCTTAAGCGGTGGCACGGTTCCCTTATCGGGTTGATTAACGCATCAAGAAGCTGGTGTAACGAGAGATCCTTGATGGAACCTCCGGGACCTCACGGTTTGTTGGAGGTTGAATTCCGTGCGGCATGTTGTATCCGGATGCTTAAGGGTTTTGTGGTAAGCTCTCTCTTCACCCTTTGGATCAATTTCTTCATCAGAACTTTCTTCTTCTTCTTTAGCAACTAGTGTCTTCCCTTTGTCTGATATGGGACTTGGTGGTTTATCATCTAACCTTGTTGAGGTAGTATCATCATGTTGATTTGAGGAGTGGTAAACCACCTCTTGGACTTCGGTAGCTTCAATGAGTCGTCCTCTGGGGTTGGTTACGGTTTAGGATGGCGACACGAGAAAGGACTTTTCTTTTGAAGCTTGGGCCTCTTTGGATACTTGAGGCGTTCAGTGCTTGACACTACCGGTGCTTCACGATCTTACGGTCTTCTTGACGAGGAAATGAAGTCTTTTCATCCATTAAGCCGACTTTGCTGCGCTTCAGCTTCTTGATATCGTAGATACGATGGAAGACTTTTGATTTCGTGGTGAGAAGTCAATCAAGTAGTCTTGCACCTTGTTTCTTTGTTGATGAATCTTTAAATCTGACAATGTTCAATGTAGGCTCATACAACGCAGAGTGATTCTTGGGGTCATTGATTCTCATGGGGATGTCGATGTAGCAGAATGTTACGAATCAACAACTTTGTGTATCTCATAAAGGGAACCTTTGTACCAGGCTTCTTGAGATGGGATATCATATCTTCCCATATCAGTCTTGCATAGTCAATGTGTTGTTTGTTGACCATTCCCGAGAAAGTTTGCAGTGCATGAGTTTAGGATGTTCATGCTGCTGTCTCTTCCAGAATCTTGACTTAGCGATCATAATGTACAATGTCCTCCAGGTTGAGGAATGTTCTTGAATCAACGGTTAAATGTTTGGTCTTGACCGGCAGCTTCATCATATATAATGTCGATCATGAATTGCATTATTGCCTCTTCATTAGGAGTTAGTACATAGTCGGCGGTGAATAGTTGGCGAGAAGAAGAAAATGAAGATCTGCTACCGTGGCGGTGACTTCCTTATGATTGAGGGTCCATGGCAGCGTCTGGACCATCAATCTTTTCATCGTGTGCGCGAATTGATGAATGTAGATTTCGGAGCGATTCTTTGAGTTGGTAAGCATGTTATTATAGGGATGAGTTTTGAGGATATCACGCAATCTTGCATGATGATTACGGCGGTGAAGTTCTCAAAATCGATCTTGAGATTGTTCTTTCCAATCTTCTTTGCATGTCGATTGGGAAGATATCATTCATTGTGAGTTAGTTTGGTGCGTTGACATTTTCCATGATGGCGTCCATTTAGTGATCACGAAGGTATTGAGACAAAAGAACCAACATATCGAAAGACATTACGTTAGTCAAAAGTTGATTTTATTGTCCAATTATTGAAGTTGTTATGTTTATGAATGTTACGAGTCCAAAGTCACATATTGTCCAATAGTCCAAAGTTGATGTGATAAATTACGTGAGTATGTTAATTTTGAAAAATTATAGTCCAAAGTTTACTTAATCACACAACGTTTTAACTTTTGTAGTTTATTAGTGACATTATGAGTAACTTATTACAAGTTTGTACGCGTAACATTTCAAAAATTTAGTTACAATTTGGCTTAAGCGTAGGTTTGTAAGCTTATGCGTAAACAGTGTAACCATAAGCGTAGGAATAAGCTTATGCGTAGGAATCACCCTTAGGTGTAAGGAGGGCTTACGCATAGGAATTCTTAGCATAAGGCTTCGCGTAAGATTAGTTAAGGACTTGCAGCGTAAGGTTTACTCGTAATAGTAAGCCTTAGGCGTAGAAATCCAAGTTTATGCATATCCTTCACAGGATACGCGTAGTCCATTGTAGACCCTTATGCGTAAGTGTTACGCGTAAGATTTCTCTTATGCGTAACATCTACGCATAAGGTGTTCCATAGGCGTAGATTCCATTTAACCTTGATTATGAAACTGGTACGCGTAGAATCCTGTAATAGATCAAACATAACACTCATTTTAACAAGTTTTCAACCATTTTCAAGATTACAAACATGACATGCATGTTACGCGTAAGACATGTTTAGGCGTATGCTTAAACCCTAAGTTCAAATTCTACGTGTAAACAAATCAACCATGGGAATTCAACCAAAC